>NQII01001230.1:419665-539792 GCA_002778355.1 Clitarchus hookeri
TTGTAGGTCTGATGTCTTTACATTGAACGGTATTACATAACTATCTAAAGGTCTTATATTTTGCAACTACCCAGAACTCATAGCTTTTGTATAAAACGCACACAATTTTTTTCAGCCACGGCCATAAATTGTTCGCCACGTAGACAATTTTCTCTGCGTACGGAAGAAAACGATGGTTTGCCGACGATTTCCAAAAACCACAATTGAAACGCGCCACGCTAGAAAGTATGTTCACGTCTTAAGTGTACGTTGTGCCGCAGTGCAGTAAGAACTTGGAGGTTTACGTAGAAGTAATTGACCGACGCGAGGTGTGTTTGACGTACGGCGCAGCGTGCTACAATGGCATAAAGAACATTTCGTATGTACTAGCAAGGGTATTCAAACTTCGTGGCATTGCGTCACGTAATGTTTATGAACAAAGCACAAGCGGAAGTACCATCGTAAGTAAATGTACTACATCTGCGTTTAATACTTGCTGTCTCACTGTATTTTGAATGTTTTCCAAGCAATATTAAAGGGAACAGTTGTGTTGCAATACAAGAGATAAAAAAAACTCGCTATCTTGTTAATATATTTCATTTCACACTTATGTATAAATTTTCTGCTGGTGCAGACTATCAAGGGCGAACTTTTGTGTGATTACTCTTCTATCAAAGTTGACACGAAGTTTGTACTTGTACAAGTAACGTAGCAACGGCATGACTCGTCTGTTACGATGAGGTCCGTGGAAATGGCGTAATTGGATAATTGGCTTGCAGGTTACGTTGGCCGAATTCCTTACGGCGCATGCCGTCTACGATCGATGCGCTTGACGAATGTCAAAGAGGGCATGTCGCGCAGATTTGCCGACAGCCCGTCGACTGGCGCCCGTCGCTTCGGTAGAGAAGTTCGATTCGCCGTCTCTGTGATTTACGACTTTCTGCTTGAGCAACGCCTACGTCCATCACTTGTGCGTGGTGTTCAACTGTAAGTGCCGCAATATTTCCCCACCTCGTGTAGAACGTATGCAGTGGTTCCGTTCACGGACGAGTGTAACACCAGCTGGTAAGGCGCACGATACAGTAACGATCATGATTCAGGTGATACAAATCCGTACGCTGTTGCAATGCAGGGTGAGTAATGGAGGTTCTGTTCCGATATCTGTACTCGTATTAATGTTAGCTACATCAATGAAGTCTACACCCTGTAAAAACGCTTTATCTGCCTGCTGCAACACATGGTGGGAGGACAACTGTAAATAGCTTGAAAGAAGAAGTAAGTAGCCGAATAAGTAATGTAGATAGCCAATGTAAAGAGATCATTACACAATGTGAAAGAAATAGGATTTTATATTAGTTGCGGGAAGCACAGATATAAATGGAAATTATACTGTGAAAATAAAGGCAGACAGGAAAGCGCGGAGAGATGCCAAGAATCAAACCTCGAACATCTACTTTAAAAACAAGTAGCATAACCACTACGGCACAGATTCATCCATTCGAAGTTAAATATTTTAATACTTTATAAGTCCTTTCTATAATTAAATCTCGTGTTAATATGGGATACTTAACTTTCAAAAGAGAACAGCAAGTTTTTACTGAGCTCGCGGCAGAGTGAGTTAGATAAGGAAATACCCACAGTAAATGAAAATGTAGAAAGGAAAATAGAAGGCGTTAGTGTTGCAAAATAGGCTTGCTACAAACACAGTTCTGTTTGATCCATATTGGAATAACCAGGACCTATGAAAACCTTGCATTGCCTTTACAATAGTTCAGCAGACGTCTTTGTGATAATTTTAGTGAGACTGTATAGAAAATTAATGCCCCGAAAAACAACCATGATAAGAAAATATATAATACGTAACAAAGCTTTCAAAATTATATTCACTAAAAATATTATTACAATGCTTCCAAGACTCGAACCCCCCACCCCCCGGGTTGTCACTATACTTCAAAATAACATGAAAAGGCTTCAGGAATACTGTACATTTGTACAGCTGTAGTTTCGTTTCTGCAGAATGTCTTGATTTATTTACGTTCGCGTCGGGATAACAGTTTTGCACTGATAACTGCAACGAACGAAAGAAAACCTCTTTAAAATCACTGAAAGAACATTCATAAGTAATGTTTTCAACGAGAAAGACTGACATCTTGTATTACGACGCCAGGTAGCCAACCCGGCTGGGCTGCGCATGAGGTATTAAATTCAGAATTTTCATAGGGAAGTCCGAGTTGGCACCCCAGAAAGTGCAGGTCGTCTACCAGAGACGAAGACGTGAGGTGTTTTAAGCAGTAAGTAGGCCTGTATAGCCCCCTCCACGTGGCTTTCAGAGAGGTTAGCTGGAACTCGTGAGACGTCAGTTAAGGTGCCATAGAACTGCATGCTAACACAGTAAGCCGTGTGCTTACATATAGAGAAGACGTCACCCAGGGAGAGATGCCCCGTCGACGTACCTGATCATCGGGAACTTCTAGATCTTGAAATTCTACGTTTGGATACTAATTTCAGCTAAGAAATTACAAATAAAGTTTTTCACATCAACACCGTTCATACGACATTCTAGAACATTTTTCACGCCACCTTGTTGGTTTTCATAGGTACATGACTTTTCCAACATCTACTACGACAAAGCTGAACTAAATCATTGCTCTGCCGGAAAATAAATAATTTTGGCGTGATTTTTGAACATTTTCCAGTATATTAATTCTTAACCATCACGAGTGCACTAGTGTTTCAAAGGCCACTCTACCCAAAGCAGAAATATTTCAATTATATGGTTAATATTTTCGGAGGCACATATAATAATCTGCTAATTTGTATTGCCATCTGGATGAATTACTTTGTTTTGTGGGAAAAGTCAAGTAATTCTGAGCACAATTTAACCTTTAGATATATTGTTTAAACTCAGTCGCCCATTGTTATCATTTCGCAGTAGTAGCAAGTTTTCTCCTGGTGCTCATGTTTGTGTATGTGTTCATTCTGTTCCCAAGTATTTTACTACCTGACTGCTGTGTTACTGGGTGTAAAAATGGTGCTCGTTACGTCACATTAGTAAGACCAAGTGTGTGTGTATTCCTACTTACAGTCTGGACGGGGTCAGGCAAAAGTAACTCGTCAGACTGCATTCAATCGTCACTATGGGGATTCTAGTTTCCAGTCAGTTCTCACATTGTTTTGTGTTTTCAAGGAGCGGACGGGGCAACCATCCTCATTTTCAATAATCACACCTTTTAGTATTTAATTAGGACGATAGTGATTGCGCAGCTAGGGTTGGCACACTACCCAGAAAATTCGTTACACGTACTACAGCTCTGACGTCATCCTCGTTTACACTGAGGTGTACAGAACACCTTTCTGTCTCAGCATATTATTATTTTGCATTACATTTAGTGTATCCCATTGTTGTATACTGTTGTGTGCAGAGAGAGACTGGCTGAAGTAAAAAAGTTTAGCAGGGTCATCAAAAGTGCTCACTTTACCATCGATAGGCTATACCTATGGGACTTTCAGCGGTGACCCTATTATTTTATTGGTGAAACGTCTGTAAGAAGGTTCAATGAAGGGTCCTAGAGTAGTTTCGTAGGCATTTGATGCGTATATTTTGAGATACAGCGTTTTTAAAAAGGCGTTTTAAGCTATTAGGGAGTGCTCTGAAATGGTATTTATAATGCATGTGGCAACTTGAAGTGTGTGTTATTGTCGTAGGTGAGCACATTGCACGCACGATTAATAGTTTCGTGAAAAATCGTGGAATAATAACACTCTGTAACGCAGTTCATGCGCAGGGCAAGTGGGAGCTATAGAGAGAAGTTAAACAACTGTAATTTAATCATCCGCCGAAATGTGTCATAATTGCAATATTCATAGCGCAAAATTGGAGATCCATTTTGCCTGAAACTGGAAATTTCATTATTGTGAAATCATTTACCTAGTGTTTTGTATAACAACGAAATATCAAGTGCTATTATTTTGAAATTGCATCTGGCATTTTACGTATATTTGATAGCTCATTACCGGCGACTACACCAAGACTCACATATTGAAATTTTATTCACGAAGAGATGAGCTGACGTTAATAATAATTGATGGAATGCATGACGATAATTCTTCCGAGATTAGCTATGTAAAATTCCGTGGTACAATTACCAAACCAGATTTTTTAAATGAAAATACACATATGCATATGACGAGGACGTTCTATATTTTCAATATGATACCCGATTTAAAAGCAAAATATTGGAAATTTATTCAGCACGGCAATATTATGGAAAATAATTTTCAATAAATTAAATAGTACGTGGTAAAATTAAACCTGCATTCGGTGAGACTTTGGTTTATGGCGACACGTATAACATAGTTGGAAGTTGCTGCCTCGAAAATTACTTGAACGTCTCTCGTTCTGCCATACACAATAGAGGTGGATGCTACACATTCATTAATTCACATGGGTGCTGTAACATATAATGTCTTACTTCATTCGTTGTTAGGTAAGTGCCAAAACATCGACAGCGTTCATTCAAATTCAGCAAATCGTGGCTGTGGAGAAAAACTCATTTAAATAATATTAAAACTTTTATCTGACTAATTGTAAGGTTGATAAGTATTATGTCATACCAGTCAGAAAACCAAATAAACGTGTTGCTTTTGTTGGCATTCTAAGCGGATTTCATGCTGAGGTTGAATACGTGTTTTTCGGACCACGTCTTTTGCGTTCGCATCATCGATAACGTTGAGGTTAGTTTATTAGTGTTCAGAGATTTGGGCGGCTCTTAACAACGAGACATTAAAAGTCGATGAGGGTGGAATGTTGTGAGAATGGAGCTACGCCGGAATGCAGGAGCAGGGGAAACGGAAGATCCCCAAGAATACCCGCCGACCAGCGGTATCGTCCGGCACGATTTCCCACTCGCGAAAATCCGGGGTAGTCAGGCTGAGAATTGAACCTGGTTCACCTTGGCGAGAGGCAAGCACTTTAACCACTTAGCCATCGTGAATAAACAATGCATTATATTGCATAATTATTCCTAGAATAACTCCACTATACTAAATAAGATTATTAAAAAAACAACACAAATTGAGTAACTATAAACATACTTGTGTTACTTGAATAATTTTTGCAATGGGAAAGGGGGGGTTAATTGAAAAGCATAAACATTTATATAGGCTATGCCAGTGCATCCCTTTACTCTATGTAGCAGGATACCCACAATAGATAACAAAAACTTGGACACGAATATTTTGAAAGAAAACTAAAACGAGCATTTGTTGTCTATTCTCACCATAGTCAAGAAGGTTTGCCACGCTCAATTTATATATAGTCCACTATTGTAGAGCTTAACCACAAATGTCATTATTTTCAGGGTAATTTTTTTTAAAGTTAGGCGTATGAAATTGGGGAAATTTCTGCCTCTACGTATGTCCATATGTTCCCACCCGAAATAACTTCTATACTACAAACAGATAGGAACGAAATATAAAATTATCATACCCTTTGCATCTCTTACAACACAACATTTCGTAAGAGCAAACTATTTATATTTATAGAACACTGAAAGTGTAAACTTCTCTTTACACTAGTGTAATATACCAATCCGTGATGTATCGATCCGCAATGCAACGTGCGGTAACTAACAGAAAAGGCTTATAATCACTCAACCCATTGCTCTCTTTGTGGTATAATTATGCACTTTTACTGCACACTTTGTTAGCATGTATCAATGTTATAATACTACGAATATAAAACATTTGCTGATCACACTATTTAATAAATATATGCATTTTCCACCACTAGCATTCTAAAGTACTTTTATTCACTGATGACGAACAACTAACTACTTGCGTGTTTCAGCTAGGACACCTGGTTTTATTATTATGTATAGCCAACTTCTGTTCAGTATGGAATCTCTGACTTAATTTCGTCTTCTCTCTGACAAGATAATGTNATTATTATGTATAGCCAACTTCTGTTCAGTATGGAATCTCTGACTTAATTTCGTCTTCTCTCTGACAAGATAATGCTTTCCGAACAACTGACATGCTCAAGATAGGTCGTCACTGTGTAAATTAAGATTTTCACATGATCATCACTTAATTGATTCCTTATGCAATGTTGGCCCTATTTTTTGAAGGTATCATGAATTTCACGATCTCAACACGAATATTATTGACCCTGACCACAGTCTAAAGTAGATAATTTGAGCTGTGTAGCGTGGGTAATGTTAACAGGCACACATAAAAGNTTGACCCTGACCACAGTCTAAAGTAGATAATTTGAGCTGTGTAGCGTGGGTAATGTTAACAGGCACACATAAAAGACTTAAGTTAAATATTGTGATAGTTTTGCCTTCTGTTGACCTTCTATCTGTAAAGGCTTGTTTGATTAAGGAAAGCACAAGATTGATTATTATACTCGTATGTATATATATATATATATATATATATATATTTATTAATTTATACACACAGTGGTCCCTCTTGAACATAAATTATGTTTATAGTATTTTGTAGTTCCATATCTGTATATTAGCNATTTATACACACAGTGGTCCCTCTTGAACATAAATTATGTTTATAGTATTTTGTAGTTCCATATCTGTATATTAGCCCATTGATTATAAATAAATTAAACTAATAATTTTTTATATTATAGCTATCATATTTTTCCAAAAATATAAATATGAAATCTCGCTCCATCTCCCCCCCCCTCCCAACAATTCTGGCTATGCCTCTGTTTAAATAATTTGCTAATTATTTAATGAGTAGCACAAATGTCTGTCGTATATACATGTGAATACAGTACCTTGTTTGTTATACATAAGCAGTGCCGTTACTCATATCATTTTCCATACATTAATAGTACTCGTATTTAGAAACCTATATATAAAGTCGGTTCCAATAAAATGTACTCGCCTGTGGAATGGCCATACATATTGTGTTAGTAACAAAGGTCTAATGATGGAAATAAACGATATTAACTTTCAGTACAATCACATGAATCAAATGAACGTACATGAGTCACGACAAGACATCAAAAGCAATTAACAGCATTGAATTATAGCCACTCAATGGGCGAGTGTATTTTATTAGGACATCCTATATTTTAGGTTAGAATGACATATTTACAGAATCAGTTACCGATTTCTTCTAAGCATGGCATTCTTAATGTAGGCCTACGTAATACAAGTATTGTGTACCGTGATTNACTTAATGTAGGCCTACGTAATACAAGTATTGTGTACCGTGATTTAACATGTTTTATCAAACATTTTGAGAAAAAGTGCGAAGTGAAATATAAGTTGTTACGTCATAACCCAGGAACTATTAAACTGATTCCTTCCAAATTTGGCAGACATGCAACGCTTTGTTATCCCACGCTAAACAAATAATAATTTATAAATTTTCAAAATTGTCTATATAAATTTTTGAGATTATAATTCTTTACTTACTAAACGGTTTGAACAGAAATTTCAACCAAACGTGCTAGGCTGTAAAAACCTTTATTGATGATCTTTAAATGTGTTAGTTTGCTACTTATTTTCCGCCATTTTGAAAGACACTGCTACCAAAACAATATTGCTAAATGCTTACAATATATTTTAGGAACTGTTTGCATGGTCAGNTAGTACTCGTATTTAGAAACCTATATATAAAGTCGGTTCCAATAAAATGTACTCGCCTGTGGAATGGCCATACATCTTGTGTTAGTAACAAAGGTCTAATGATGGAAATAAACGATATTAACTTTCAGTACAATCACATGAATCAAATGAACGTACATGAGTCACGACAAGACATCAAAAGCAATTAACAGCATTGAATTATAGCCACTCAATGGGCGAGTGCATTTTATTAGGACATCCTATATTTTAGGTTAGAATGACATATTTACAGAATCAGTTACCGATTTCTTCTAAGCATGGCATTCTTAATGTAGGCCTACGTAATACAAGTATTGTGTACCGTGATTTAACATGTTTTATCGAACATTTTGAGAAAAAGTGCGAAGTGAAATATAAGTTGTTACGTCATAACCCAGGAACTATTAAACTGATTCCTTCCAAATTTGGCAGACATGCAACGCTTTGTTATCCCACGCTAAACAAATAATAATTTATAAATTTTCAAAATTGGCTATATAAATTTTTGAGTTTATAATGCTTTACTTACTAAACGGTTTGAACAGAAATTTCAACCAAACGTGCTAGGCTGTAAAAACCTTTTTTTATGATCTTTAAATGTGTTAGTTTGCTACTTATTTTCCGCAATTTTGAAAGACACTGCTACCAAAACAATATTGCTAAATGCTTACAATATATTTTAGGAACTGTTTGCATGGTCAGTATCATATCTTGTTTTCTGACACACATGCTCATTGTATCAAATTTTGTGCGAAACTCACCTGTATTGACTTCATGCATATGTAAAGGAAATAATCTATAAGATACATCGGTATTTTCTTGTTAATTTTGAACGAAATATTGCACAATGGCAGAACCATATATGTCATTGAAGTAACTAATAGAAGTGATACCACACTAGACTTGCATTCGAGATGACCAAGGTTTGATTGCCGATCCGGACATCCTGTTTTGTTTTCCAATGCTCTTCTGCGATTTCAAAGGTTTCCTTAATGCAGGCCGGGGATGCTTTCTTATCCGTTCCTGCTACTCTGAGTCACCTATTCAAGTGTCTAATGACCCTGCTGTAGGCAAAACTTGAAGCCCTGCCGACCTACCTAGCTAGAACAGCGAATCAGCAGTTCCTTTCGACATCTATTACAGAAGTACAACAATTGAAAAATAAATGTTAACAATTGTGAGTCCACTCACAATCTTTCTTAAATCAAATTTGACATCCAGGTTGTTCTCTGGTGTGTTACTTACTTCAACAAAATTTGAGTGCATTACAAGGTAGCGACTCCATCAATATGATAGAACGTATGTATTTAGTGGACAGATTTGAACTAATTGCGGCACCCAGGACTTCGAATTCACTTACTTATAAATTCTTTCATCTGCCTCAATGGCAAAAAGTGCAACATAAAAAACTAAAGTGTACATTTAATGGTTATTTTTAAACAATAGTAGGTTCAACTGGTATTCAAGGAATAAGATGTACAAGTTACACTACGAACGACGCTAACTATTTTACGAATTTGAATTAACTGAACACTTTTCCCGAAATAAATTGGCCCCAGAACATATTACAGTAATTAAATATGACATTAACTTTGCAGAATTAAATACATTTATGCCAAAAATCTAATTGCATAATCAGACCTCTTATTTTCTCCTTTTAACGGATACCGCATAATAAAAAATTAATATANGCCAAAAATCTAATTGCATAATCAGACCTCTTATTTTCTCCTTTTAACGGATACCGCATAATAAAAAATTAATATAACTGATTTTATTTCATGCAATAGTCGTTGGTTTCTCACCAATTTTAGTTTTAGAGAAGTACTTTGGAAGATATCTAATAATATTACAACTTTTAGAGATTCTTAGAATGATTTTCAAAATTACGCTTTTACTTTACTTTAAGCATGACACACTACGTATCTGAAACGACTGTAAACATATCATTAAAACTCAATATTCTAAACACAGCATAAAATGTCATAAGTAGTAAACTATTCATTACCCTTGCCACCCACAACTCCACCAATATTTCAGAAAAATTACCTAGCTGAGAATGCAATTATATGTATACAGTATACGTATATATACACTCAGTGAAGTAAAGCAATACAATCCAGTTTGGTATTGTTGAAGCTTTACATCGAGGTATAAAATTATTTTCATTTCAGATTTCTTCAGTGAATAATTATATCACGTATACAAAATAGGTTTATCTGATCAAATCAATTTTTTTCTGAAGGTTATCCATTTTATAGCCAGAGCAATACATTTATATGAATTTTCTTTTGTAAAAGTGAAGGTTTGGAGAGATAAACTTTAAAACTTCCTACGTTATTACGTTTAATATAACAATCTCACTCTCGCTTCAGCGATTTCTGCAAACCTTCATATTCAAGACTTGATCACAACCTAGTTTAGATTTAGGAATTTTTTTCGAAAGAATTGGTTAACAGACACTAGTGATATTATACAGAAATAACTGATTTAATACATAACATATTTGGAAATATGTTTATTATTACAGTTTGCCACAAAATATCCTATAATTTTTATGCGCGTATTATTATTCTTAACTAACGTTGTATGGATTTAATATAAAGTTGAATTATTTTTTAGTCATAACTTAAAATGAATTTATTCGTATACTGAGAGCCTCAACTAAATCCGAATTTAAAATAAATTCACACATGTAATCGTACTTATTACTAACATATAACATTTTGTATTTAATTATGGTTTTTAACAACTTCCCTGTACTCCCGGGGTCTAGTCACGAACGGTGTGGAGCCTACGTTGTAAATAAACTAAGCATACATACCCATAACTTCCGCATTATTTAAACCTAGCATTTTTGGGGTGTGAAACTAACACTATAACGACTTTCCGATTGTGGTCATGTATGTCAATAATTCGGATGGCATATATTTGATATGTTCAAAAGTTTCTAGTGGGAAAACGCACAGATAAATGGCGTCCGTTGATGTCGGGTTGCTATGAACTTTGTTTATGCCATAGTTGAACGACCTGCCTGAACCCACTTTCAGACATTAAACCAAGACTCGAGCCGTGATTGCCGAAATACTCTGTGTGAGGCAAAGCAGAAACCGCCCTCCACCGGCCAGTAAACGGGGCCGAAAACTTACACAACGCGCCCGATATTGAACAGCTTAACCCTAAGCACAGCTTAACCCTAGGAACGGCGTCTTTTGTCAACGGGGCATCGGACCAAGAGGACGTCTGAAGATGGGTGTGTCCGGCCGTCGCTAACCGCAGTTTGGACCAGCCTACGGCAACATGGACAAGGTCGGGACATTACCTTTAATAGTTGAAAAAGTAAATAGTTATTGTATAATCTCAAATGTGTAAGAAACCTCAATTATTATTGTTGTGTTTTACCTAACTCTATAGTCATTTTAGGTATGAATTAATAAGACATCGAATTCATATCATAGTGCATTCTTATACCCTCTCTAGGAGGTGATCTCTTCGGTATTTGAACAATATTAGCTGTTAAATGTACTAAAGTACAAAACCAGCCTTATGTGCTAATATAGAAGGATTTACCCAATTATATCATTTATTCCCAGAGATAACCATGAATTATTTTGGAATACATTCTCTACTACCTGAAATATGTGTTTTTCGAAACTACACAGTAAAATATTTTTTATGTGTTGCGATTTAATAACGGTAACACATTTTCATTTTACTTATTTCTCTTAAAATATTCTCTATATTTAGGGACCGAATTAAGCGTTTTGCAGAAATACTGGGATCGGAAATACCACTTTTCTTTCTTGTATAAAAATTCGTTTCCAATTCGAAAGTCCAAGTGCCGAGAAATGTTGTTGAATGCGCGGGAAGTTCATCTTTCCAGAGATTGCGGAACGAAATAAATCGAAATTTTAAAACCGCGAGTCGCGACGTATACAGAAAAAAATACGTANTTTCCAGAGATTGCGGAACGAAATAAATCGAAATTTTAAAACCGCGAGTCGCGACGTATACAGAAAAAAATACGTATTGCTTTACGTTTATAAAGATATCGGTAGGGTTATAAATTTAAAGACTTTCGGTCATTAAGTCAGTCGACACAGTGAACTTCGAAAAAATTCAAATACACCAGTAATGGTTATGGCAACCGGAAGCACTCTCATATACTGGCGTGAAGTTTGAGCGGTAGCTGCTGTAAACAACAGCGCTGATTGTTTACAGAAATGGCGCTTACCATAGAAACAAGTCTNGAAGTTTGAGCGGTAGCTGCTGTAAACAACAGCGCTGATTGTTTACAGAAATGGCGCTTACCATAGAAACAAGTCTGTTCGTTTGATTAAATGAACTTTATTCAGTAACTACGAATTTAAAAACAAAATACAATTTTCCCGGGAATTTTTTTGTTGCGTTTGCAAATGTAAAGATTCTTTGTTTTATTGAAGATAGTAACATGACCTGAGATGGCATCAATATTGTAGATTTAAGGACAAGAAACTACAGGTGACTATTTTCAAATAGCTTTTTCGAATAATATTATTTTCTGAAAGAAAGTGAAACTTTTCAATATTTAAGAAAACAATACGCAGTATAAAATAACAGTAACTGGGTAATATATACACTTTAAAATCATACTTGGACTGGCATGAACAAAAAGGAACGAAATCGCTCTGTGATCGCAAAGAGTCACTAATTGTGTTATTAAACTACGTTGTCGCCGATGATCAACGAATGAAGACCTTCGTTGTCTACACAATTTATTACTTCATTTCAACTATCGATTGTTATTAAACCTTAATTTAACAAATAAACCACAGGTGTTATTTGAGAATCGATTTATTCCTTCTCGCTGTACTTATTTAACTTCATCTCTGTCATTTAGCTTTAAGGCTGTGCAAGTATATATCTTAACAACAGTGCCTTTGCCTAAGCAATAATATTGCAGTTTTGTTTCAAAATATCAACCGTAAACGGAACCGGTTTTTCTTTCGTTTCGGTACTTAATTGACGATGCTTCTGTGTACGCAATCCAGTGCACATATGCTTCCATTTTGTATCTTCTGTAACTGAATATGTTATTATTACACAATATCACAAAATAAAAGTGCAAAAAATATATATTTAATTACATAATTATTAAAAAATATCAGCATAAGAAAAATTGTCTTCGCAAACATTGCAAATAAATGNATATATATTTAATTACATAATTATTAAAAAATATCAGCATAAGAAAAATTGTCTTCGCAAACATTGCAAATAAATTAACACCTAGAGAAATAAACAAAAATATGAATACTACATGTTTCAACAATACTATTAACAATGCGCACAGGAGTTTAGGATTATAAATTATATACGTCAAGACCTTGCTAATTGNTGTTTCAACAATACTATTAACAATGCGCACAGGAGTTTAGGATTATAAATTATATACGTCAAGACCTTGCTAATTGGATATTGTTCATCTTTTTCTGCAGCGCTTTTTAAGGTGGCCGCCTTGGTAGCCACCAAACGATGTGCAGAGTTCCAGCAGAAAAAGTTTTATTAATAAACTGTCCAACGTTTCTGAGTGAAGTCTGCTTACTAATAGCATTTAAGAAACGTTACGCGTCTGCATCCTTTTTTTAGTTACTCCGTTTCTCTCTAAAGCATGTTTTTGTGATAGTGAAAATGGCTAAAACGGGTGTTTTCATAATCATTTTAAGGTGTGAACATTCCCCGTACAAAAACATTAATAAATGGAATAGGACGTGCATCAAACCTTTATTTATAGTAATACGTCATAAAATACCACGGTCTCCGCTGAAAGTCTCGTAGAGGCGCGTTATCGACGGCAAGGCTGCACTTCAGTTCAGTGCTTTGCGCGTAGAGGCGATGAGAGAGTTGATGCTCATGACTCGGTCGCCCCTAGCGCTCCCACGATTTTAGGCCTCAGACATGCAAAATTCCTTCAAATAGGCTGCCACCTTCATCGAGATTTTGCAGTTTATATACTTTTAAATAGGTTTTTTTTNATGCAAAATTCCTTCAAATAGGCTGCCACCTTCATCGAGATTTTGCAGTTTATATACTTTTAAATAGGTTTTTTTTAAATTTTAACTAGTTCGCTTAAATACCGAATCTCAGCGTTGATTTTCGAAATAAAATGTAATACCGGTTCATTCAGTTTGAGCGGAACCCATTAATATGAAGCAAAGTTCTCGTAAATTATACACACTTGATGCATCACGTTAAAATGTAATGGCTTGGAAAGGCGTGAAGTGATACGAATAGCGTGACTGTTAACGACCCNTGCAAAATTCCTTCAAATAGGCTGCCACCTTCATCGAGATTTTGCAGTTTATATACTTTTAAATAGGTTTTTTTTTTAATTTTAACTAGTTCGCTTAAATACCGAATCTCAGCGTTGATTTTCGAAATAAAATGTAATACCGGTTCATTCAGTTTGAGCGGAACCCATTAATATGAAGCAAAGTTCTCGTAAATTATACAGACTTGATGCATCACGTTAAAATGTAATGGCTTGGAAAGGCGTGAAGTGATACGAATAGCGTGACTGTTAACGACCCNACTTGATGCATCACGTTAAAATGTAATGGCTTGGAAAGGCGTGAAGTGATACGAATAGCGTGACTGTTAACGACCCATCAAGGATGAGGCAAAGTACTGTCTACTCTAGACTATGAGGGTATGAGACGCGTGGGCATAGAGGAAGAAACTAAAGGGAACGTGCATTTGATATATTATGTTGTTCTTAGGTTAAACTTTTTGTTAGATAAACTTGTTGTTCCAAGAGTGCCAAGCACTCTTGGAATTTAAACGCAACTCGTTAACCTTTGGGATTACTCCAGCGCATCAGATACCGTTGAGGCGTAGTGCACTGGTGAGGCAAATCAAAACCTGTGTTGGTATGGAGACCCAAGGAGATGAACAGTCTCGTGTTCAAAGAGACAAAATCTGATTACCCAGTACCAAGATGTGTTGACGAGTAAATTAGGCAAGTGTTAGCCAATGCCATATACCATCCGCATGAAAGATGACAATCCCGTTAAGTGTTCACCTAATCAATGTTTGCCCCCCAAACTCGTAGCTTTTCGTAACATCGTAACAAATTTAAAAAGGCACGATATTATTAGATGGAGCATGTCGCAGTATGCTTCGCCGGCATTCTAGTAAAGGAAAAGAGCAGGGAAAGTTCAGGTTGGTGTTGGACTATCGTCTCCTCAATAAGGAAATCAAAGTTGATCACTTCCCGACGCCCAGCAATTCAATTCTATTCGAGTACCTCTCCGAGGCATCACACTTCAAAGTATTTGATCTGAATTCCGCTTTTCGCCAGTGCGTGTTAGAGGATAATATAAAGCGGTTCACTGGTTTTTTCACCCCAAATGGCCACTTTTAGTGGGAACGAGTGCCTGTGGAGCGAATTTTGGGGGCCCATGCCTTTGGCGAATCCTGAACCAAGATATTGGAGGACTTCTAGTTTAAGTACGTTGTGTCCTTTCTTGATGACAGTTGTGTCTTCTCCAATACTTTTGAGGAATACCTTGAACATATCAAATTAGTTTTGATGAAACGGAGATCTGCAGGGTTCACAGTAAAAAGGAAAGAGTGGCCTGAGCAAAGAAACAAATAATAATTTTTTGGGTATATTGTTAGCAAGGGTAGTTTAATTATGGATCCGACTAAGATTGCGCTCATCATAAATTTCCCCACTCCGAAACATAAAAAAGAGGTAATGAGATTCCCGGGTATGTTTGAATACTTCTCCAAGTTTATACCTGACTACGCTTCCTTATGCGCTCTGAGGTGGTAGAATTTGACGGAGAAGGAG
Organism: Clitarchus hookeri; assembly: GCA_002778355.1. Lineage (NCBI taxonomy): Eukaryota > Metazoa > Arthropoda > Insecta > Phasmatodea > Phasmatidae > Clitarchus > Clitarchus hookeri. The sequence continues at coordinate 435,116 of NQII01001230.1, forward strand.
GGTGGGGGGAGAACAACAAAATAGCTCTCATCGTCTAGACAGTACTTTACTTCATCCTTTATGGGTCGTTAACAGCCATGGCCTTAATATCACATCACGCCTTTCCAACCCACAAAATTTTAACATGAAGCATGAACTGTGTATAACTTAAGAGAACTTTGCTTCATGTTTAATCGCATCCTCCTGTTCCGTGTTTGGCAAAGTTTGAAAAGCGGTTTATTCTTCAGGGAGACGCGAGCAGTCGAGCACTAGGAGCAGTACTGTTGCAAGGAAAGCATGTTGAACTTAAGCCAGTTGCTTACGCGAGTAGGTCTTTATCTCCCACAGAGCAAGGATATAGCGTGTACGTGAAGGAGGCACTAGCATGCATTTTGGGAGTTGAGAAGTTTGCGGCGTGTCTTGAACATGCCGAGTTTGATTTCATGACTGACAACCAGGCACTTGCTTGGCTGTTCTCACATCCTCGTCAATTGGGAAATATTGGGAGGTGAGTGGTGCGGCTTACCCGGTTAAGGATTAACAACATTCTTGAGCAGAGGAAGGCCAACTGTGTCGCTGATCCTGTATTGCGTATGTTCGATCCCTCTGAGTTTGGTGTGCCCCCTGAAGTCCCTGATGATACTGGGGCAGAGGCCTTATGTAACATTTTGCATCTGATCCCTGAATAATTTGTGAATGCCAGAAAGTGGCAGGAAGAGGACGCTGAATGCAAAGAACTTGTAGAGAAGGTAGGCAGTGGTCAGGTACCGAATTATAAAGCGGATAAGAGAGTGTTGTACTTTGTAGGAAAGAAGGGAAAAAGGCTCGTGTGAGTTCCTAAGCCTCTAAGATTAACGATCTTGCGGTATTTCCATGACTCCCATGTAGGAGTGCATATCGGAAAAAGGAAAACTGAACTCAAATTCGAAAGGAGTTTTTTTGGCCAAGCATGCAAGCAGAGATAAGTGAATACGTTAAGAGTTGCCATGAATGACAATGTGCTAAACAGCCTCTGAATAATAAAGTAGGAAATGCCAGACCATGGCAACGCTTGTATATTCATGTGTTCGGTCCCCTGCCTCGTTCTAGTAAGAGCAATAACTGTTTGTTGGTGCTAGTCGAGAGCTTCTCCAGGTCTTGAATATTGTTGTCCATGACAGATATAAAGGCATCAAGTGTCTGTGAGAGGATGGAAATCCAGGAGTTCGAGATTATTGGGAGCCCCGAGCTGTTGATTTCAGACAACGCTCCATACTTTGCAGGGAAGGTGAACTAAGAACTTCGTTTTAGTTGGTCAGTTAAACAAATTCACACTAGTTCATACGACACATGCCCAAACCTTGTCAACCTACTAGATAAGGCGATAAAGGATGCATTATATATTTACAATCATAATAAACAGAGGAGGTGGGATGAAGAGATCGCATTGTTAAATATTGCTTTAAACTCTGTCCCACATGACACTACAAGAAAAACACCCGCAATGGTGCTGTTAGGTCATGAGGTCCCACAGCCTTTACTTTCTCATTGGTGAGTTGACTTATCGGGATTATCGGAGAAAAATGCTCAAATCCATAAAACTTGTAGTGAAACTTATGAGATTCTTCTACAAACCCGCAAGAAAATTTCGGATGAATATAATAAGAGCAGGATTCCTTGTACTTTTAAAGTGGGTGACCTTGTAGTTTGTAGAAGGGTAACTGACAGCAAGAGTTATTTTTGGCATACGATAGCCCATTCAAAGTCAAAGCCTTTATCACCCCAGTTACTATAAGCGTGGCGAATCCTTCGAATGAGTTTGTGCTCAAGAAGGCACATGTTTCTGCCTTGAAACTATACACGGCACATAAATCTTATATACAATGAAATATAACTGTAATCTGACCGTGTGTTTGTTGTATCTGCATTTTAGTGTACTTTGGAGTTTCTTATCTTGTCAGTTGAGAGGGTTAGTTGTTCTTCTTAATTTCTTAAGCTTCTAGGGTGGCCTTTTTTTTTATTAGGTTCTAAGGGGTTGTTTTTCCTGGTAATTGTTCTGAACGTCTGTGGTGAGTAGATGTGACAGACAACGTGATGGATTGCCAAGTCTTGCCTTTGGCTATTTGCCTTTTTGGCTTAGTAGGGCACTTGTAAGGGGGAGACTGTGACGTTTTTACATCACATTGTGTGTAAAGCTGGTGTTCTTTCAATATGCGGCTGTGCTTATAGGTATTGTGTGTTTGTTGGGTTGGCTTATCTGTCTATGCGCGCCCATAGTTAAGGTATGCGCTGCATGGTTGCGGGAGATGTGCGTGCTGTGCGGTGTTGCGGTATAGCGGTGGGCTTGAGGGGTTAATAATCGGTGAGTTGGGCGAGACTCAGGGCCTGATATTGATCGCGATGTGAAATGCGCGGCGAAGGCTACCAGATGCTCGTGGGCCGTGCGTCGTGGACAGTATTGATCAGGACACAGAGAAGCGCTGCGGGATGAAGCAGCTGTGCGGTGTTGCGGTATAGCGGTGGGCTTGAGTGGTTAATAATCGGTGAGTTGGGCAAGACTCAGGGCCTGATATTGATCGCGATGTGAAATGCGCGGCGAAGGCTACCAGATGCTCGTGGGCCGTGCGTCGTGGACAGTATTGATCAGGACACAGACAAGCGCTGCGGTGTAAAGCAGCTGTGCAGTGGCCGAGTGATGTGGGCAGAGTATTGATCCAAAACTGCATGCGCCGGGCGGGCTCAAGCACCTGTTGCATTGTCGTGTGTATGCGCTGTAGTATGGATAGGTGTACATTTTGTCTCGTGTTCAGAGAATAGATTTTTGGGTGGACAGGTGCTTCACAAGTGGTACCGCTAAGCTAACAGGGTTATGTGCTTTGGTAATTTCTTGCGCAATTAAAGTTGATATGACGTTTAATGAGCATGCTGGTTATCGTCGGCACTGTAAGAGTTATTCAGTGAACTGTATCTTGTGTAAGTAAATATTCTTTTGATACATCTTTCAGAATTGATGGGCGTTATTAAAGGGCTCGTATGGGGAGAACTTATTTGGTGTCGTGCTCCAGTGACTAGTGATGTTGGGGATAATAAACGCGTTATGGGCCAAGCCATCAGTGTTTGCAGCGCGTCAAATGCGTCATGGGAGGCACCGACATGTTTCTACGGGTTATCAACTGTACAACACTGTTGTTGCAATGTTCCTGATTCAGCCTCTGTTAATCCTGCCTAGCTGACGTCCTATCAATCGCCGTAATCGACCAGATGGGAGGAAGCCAGGTGTACGATTTTTATGAAAAACTGCTTCAAGGTAACCTGCGTCATTTTTTATTATGTGTCGAACAGCCGTGTCTTGAAACCACACTTGCTTTAATTAGCTGTATTGTGGATTTAACATAAATCGTAGCAGGGATACAATGTGTTATTCCGCACTACACACAAGAAGTCACTACAGTTAACATGAGTTAGTGGGTTACAAACGTTTTTACTATGATTGTTGTGTCGCGTCTGTTTTAAGTTGTATAAAAATTAGGCATTTAAACCAATTACAGAAGGGCCTTTTTCTACAACTTTTAGTACTTACGTAAATTGTATAAATGTGTGATAAATTATATTGCAAGTGTTTGACACACACTTCAAATTATTGGCCTCGCCGGGATAATCAAATGCAACCATGTTCATTAATCAGCTGTTTTTTTAACAGGCAATCTGTTAAATGTGAGTTCTCTTAACTTGTGTAAAATTAATGAGTGTGTTATTTTCATATTTATAATAATATTTCGTTGTGACATAGGGCAAAATAAATTCTGCACTCATTAAAATATCTAATTGGCTAACACATATAAATACTTAATTAATAAATGTGTTAGTGTCTTTGACTATGATACTTGGTTTTGTGTGCATTGAAAGACATTAACCTATGGTAATCATTGTGGATAAATGAAATTTACATTATGGGTCCACTGTATGGTTGAATAGCATATTGAAAAACACCAGAGTATCATTGACACAATATAGTTATCGTCTAGTGTGAGGTACAATTGTAAATTCCAACATATTTTAGAGTTACTGCATGAACTTATATGTTGCAAACGATGTTAAGTAGAAAGGTACATCTCTAGTGATGGTAAAATTTCTAATCTGTTAAACATAATTTTTATGTAATATGTTTATAGAGTGTATAATATTAGGTTACCAATGCACAGATCTGTAAGGTCTCACGTTGGCTGAAAGGAAGATGTCATAATTTTTGTAGGCTTTGTATCTCTAGCTGATATAAAATAAATGTATTTTACTTTGAAATGTCCTTTTAATTTTGCACAACCCTTGTACGTCGTTAGGTCAGTTTATGGCACCGAATAATCAAAAATTACGTATCGCCTAACTGGCCAAACCAACATCTTATGCCACCAGCTAAAGAGCGCTAAAGTGCTGAGTAACGATTGGGTACAAATGCAGAACAAAAATAGAACAAACCAACATAAGGAGAATTACAATCGAATCCGCATGCATAGTACAAAAAAAATTGTTATGGTTGAAACGCTTCACATTATCTTTTCACAGCATGTGCTTGATGTGTTAACCATCAACAGCAATACACATATGTAAATGCATATGTAGCGAGCGACGAGCGGCCTGAAGTGTTTCTGGCGTAATGCCTCTGCAAGCTGGAGACTTCTGGCGTAATGCCTCTGCAAGCTGGAGACTTCTGGCGTAATGCCTCTGCAAGCTGGAGACTTCTGGCGTCGTAGGAAGCGTGTTGTAAACCCTATATTTCAGGGTTCCCCACGTTGTCCCTTAATTGAAGTATGGCCCTATGACATAATCTCCAATGATTCCACACCACACGTTCACTTTCCACTGTCACTAGTGCTCCACTTTCCGGACCCAAAGCAGATTCTTCATTGCCCAGTAGTGCATATTTCGTAAATTTAAGCGCCCAATGGTGTCTGAAGGTCACTTCAACGGTTAACAGTATGTTCTTCTGAAAATTGCTGTTATCCATAACATATATCCGAATAAGCCTACAAAACTGAACATGCTCCTGGAAATCACTTTCATGTAATGCCTGATGAAGAGCCACGTGATATGGATGGAATTGTCATTGGCGCAGAATCTGTAACAGCCTTGTTTCACATATTACTACGAATCTGGAAAGTTCTCGCATACCCATGTAGAGGTTTGCACCGATACGTGCAAATACATCGTGTTACTGCATCTTGCCCGTAGCAGACTTTCGTCGCATTCGTGTTGTGGAATTCCAATCACCTCGTGACAAGAGACGTGTGCAAATTCTTCGTATCGTTTGCCGTGAGCTGGGCGTCCGATTAGGATATATTTTACCATACGTTCGGACGACTTTCTTGGCGTTTTTGCCACACTCACTGAAAATAAATAGAGCGTCCAGTTTTTCCTCATTGGTGATCTTCATTGCATACGTACAACCATTCACTGCAATGCCACTCCAGGATGAGTCATAGGACATGTTTCTTGCTTACAGTTACAGCGATGAGTAGAGATTCACTGCACCACGCTAACGGCCCCCTTAACTGAATCATATTTGCACATTATTTCTTGGCGTTTCTGTAATACTTTCCATCACATATTATATATATCTGAATTCCTCTTTGCACGTACTTTCAGTTTTCGTCGAAATAAACTTATGTTTTCAGGGGAACAATCATATGTGATTTAATTATTTCTGTCTATACACGTGTTACCAAAAGTTATTTTGCGGCAAATTTCTTACCACGTACATAATTTCATTTAGCGAAAACCGCATTTCGTAATCTGCAACCGTTCCAGGAATTCTGGTGGTGTCAACGTTAGGCGGACCATACGGCATACNGAAAACCGCATTTCGTAATCTGCAACCGTTCCAGGAATTCTGGTGGTGTCAACGTTAGGCGGACCATACGGCATATTTATTACACTTCAAATACATTAGAGTAAATTTTAACAAACGTTCGTTTGGAATGCGTAGAACTAATGTATCATTTTAACAAGAAAAAGCTGTATAGGTACTGCAAATATTTTACAAATATTAAGTGACGTAAAAAATGTTGTATGTTTTATAAAATATGTTGTAAATATACAATATTTTAACTGTACAGTTATAAGAAAATCCGTGGGTTATATTTTCCCAATAATNGAAAACCGCATTTCGTAATCTGCAACCGTTCCAGGAATTCTGGTGGTGTCAACGTTAGGCGGACCATACGGCATACTTATTACACTTCAAATACATTAGAGTAAATTTTAACAAACGTTCGTTTGGAATGCGTAGAACTAATGTATCATTTTAACAAGAAAAAGCTGTATAGGTACTGCAAATATTTTACAAATATTAAGTGACGTAAAAAATTTTGTATGTTTTCTAAAATATGTTGTAAATATACAATATTTTAACTGTACAGTTATAAGAAAATCCGTGGGTTATATTTTCCCAATAATTGTTTGCAACAGGTACACTCGTGCTCGAAAGTGTGCTCGAAAGTGTTGCAGGAATTTTCAGAGCTCAACTACTGTCTTCTAAAGTCTGGCGTGTTTGTCGTCTAATTTCACATAAAAAAAAAAAGTATTTTTTTTTAATAAACACATTACGTTACTTGCCCTTAGCGTTCCATTCTTCTATATTCATACCGCTGCAAACGAAGGAAAATTTGTTAAGGCGTTAATGAAGAAGTAGATTGGATACCAATGGATCACTGCACCTGACTGTGTTTTAAGAAAATAAATATTTATGTAGCATATGGAAGAAGAATGCATGCATATTCCATTCACGGTTACTTCCAACTTTCCTGAAGCCGTGTTTAAGTTCCACTTCCNGAAGCCGTGCTTAAGTTCCACTTCCAGGCTATTTCTCTGCCTCACGGGGAAAAAAGATTAATTGTGTTTAGAAAATTACACCAAAGAGATAGCGCACCGCATTCGTGCGCACTCTCTTTAATAATATTTGCCATAAGAACTATTTCTTACTAAGCATTACCAATACACTAGTTTCCCCCCTGGACTTATTCACATTAATTATACATTAAATATTATTATTTAGGAATAATATATAGCTACAAGTTCCATTAAAAAAAATATATGATATTTTTATGTTTACAGAAGTATAAAATGCTTGTGACACACTGCATATTGAGGAAACCTCCAAGAACGTCATATATGGGGTGATTTTTCTGAGGTTTGATTCAAAATTCGTGAAGAAACTGCGAATAGACCATGGTACCACAGTCAGTAAGTTCCTGAACTCACTGGCTTCCCAAATGTGTAGGCAGCCACGCACCGCTGCGTCGACGAACATATTGACTGACTGTGCGTATGTTTTAAAACATTGTTAAATATTTTTTAAGAATTTACGTGTATATATATCTATTTATATTCTATTTAAATAAAAACCTTGTGTCTATTTGTTCGGACGCGTATAACTTCCGAAAGAATGAACCGATTTTCATTCTGTTTTTTTATAAACCTTCCTTTCGTTCCCACGAGTTTTACACCTGTCTTTTTGATCTGTATTACCTGCAAAGGTACAAAAATTTGCAAAAAGCTCATTTTTACCATGATTTCGTGTCAGGAAGCGCCTTAGTCAACAATGCAATTTTTACAATGGAATGTCAACAATGTAAAGCCGCAACCTTACAACAGATTTATCTATCTATATAAAAACGATATATCGATATTTATCGAAATATAAATATATTGATACTTATAAGTACATCAATGCTCGATGTATCGATATATCGATACTTATATATGTCGATTCTTATCGACAAGCGAACATGTCGCATACAAATGTGTGGATGTAACATTACACGAAAATGAAGCGGTAAATTAGCCGCCAGAATTTCAAAATTCGCTTGATGTTCCAGGATTGCCACCACATATATTAAAATTGAAAATAGGAGTGCCANGCCGCCAGAATTTCAAAATTCGCTTGATGTTCCAGGATTGCCACCACATATATTAAAATTGAAAATAGGAGTGCCAGTCATTTTACTTCGTAACTTCAATCCACCAAAACTTTGCAACGGCACATGCCTTCCAATAAAATAAATGATGGGCAATACTATAGAAGCTAGCATCTTGAAAGGTGCTTTCAAAGGAGAAGATGTGCTTCTTCCCAGAATTCCATTTACTCCATCATAAATTCCCTTTCACTTTAAAAGAACACAGTTTCTAATCATATTGGCATTTGCAAAGACAATAAATAAAGCTCAAGGGCAGTCATTGCAAATGTGCGGAATAGATTTAGAAATAGAATGTTTTTCGGACGGCCAATTGTACGTGTCGTGCTCTAGAGTAGGAAAACCACACAACTTATTCAGACGCGCGGAAGATGGTGGAACTAAAAACATTGTATACAAACAAGTACTTCAATAATAAAGATTTTGAAAATACATATACTTCTTTCAATTAATTTCACAGAAATGAATATTACCAAAATATTTTTTTGCCACAGCAAAACGTGGCAGGGTTAGCAAGTATATACTGTATATATATATATATATATATAACTAATTACTATGGGTCTATTTTTAATCAAAATTTAAGCGTAGGCCTACTTCTATCCCGGATTATTCAGAAAACAAATTTTACAAGAAAAATCTTTAGGAATGGTAATCATAATAATTGGTATGGTTGTATGTAAATAAATACTCATAAAAATCCTAATTTTTTTTAATGATTAACTACATGTGATTTAATTTAATTGAAAAAATATATCTTTCTTGGCTAAAACAGATGTTGATANTATAAAAATCCACATTTTTTTAATGATTAACTACATGTGATTTAATTTAATTGAAAAAATATATCTTTCTTGGCTAAAACAGATGTTGATAAAATAAGTCCTTAAAAGTTTTTATAAAAATCACTACTGCCGTTTTATTGCATATAATTTAATTAATTATTACTACAGTCTAGATCGATTAAAAGTTCTTTATATTTTGCGAAATTTGCTTTTTGAAAGATGTACGGGAAACTAGCTTCAATTTTAATGAAAAAGAGACTCGTGTATCTTAAAACCTTTAATAAGTTTCTTCTACCAAAAAGTTTTACATTGTTACAAAAAAAATGTTTTCTCGTTTCATAGGCAACTTAGATCTTCATTTGCTGAGAGTTCCGGCAGTGCCTGTACTACTTTTTAATGAGCAATGCACGTAGTGAAGTCGGGTACAGTACTCCGCTGTGACCACTCCACTTCCGCCCTAACGACAGACGACATAAAGGTCATTGGGATCGAACATATGCCTTATGACAGGCAAGTGTGAAGGCTTCTGGTAGAGATACTGTGCTCTAGTGAAGCTGCCACTTGTTGCTGAGTGGCATACGAGGAAACCGCTGGCTGTGTTTGTGCCTGTTTGGCCATGAAACTGTCCTCCCTCCTGACGGGCTATGGGGAGCGCCCAGAACTGTCCTGCCATGAGCCACTAACTTCACTTCTCCAATGCTCCTAATGCGATATGCCTGTGAAGTTTAAACCACTTTAACCTGAACCGTCTGGGAATGCAGTGCTCGGGCCACCCTGCCACTTCGCCTTCATATCAGCTGACTTCTTTCAAACTCCATTAGATGTTCATATGGCTGTCTCGTACATCTTCTCTGCGTGCCTATCTCTCATTGTTTGCGCGGTTCTGAGGAGAACTCCCTTAGGCTATGTTCACGAAGGGTGGCGGCAAAAGCCTGGGATGACGAATGCGTATGCGCTATTGCATGAAACTTTAATCGTTTTCATAAATAGTTAATTGAATTTCCTAATTACCAGCTCATTGTTACCAAAACATTTTACATGGTTGCGCAAATTTTTATTGCACTGAGTGTATGGTTCAGCCTTATCAAATTACAATATGTTATTCACAAACATTTAAAGTTATGGTTTTATACCATACGTTTTATAATGATAAACATACCAACGAATAGCATTTTTTTTTTTTAATTTGTGATGACAAAAATTTTTAGTTTTTAACTGCAATTTCCAAAATGATAAGTGAACTAGTCTGAATTTCTGAAAAGTTTATTTTTCTTGAACATGAAATTCAAAGTGAAACAGCTTTACTTCAGCTTGCTACAAAAATATTTCATAAAGCATTCCAAAAATTTAACAAGAAAATGAAATTCCAAAGTCTTCTTTGAATGACTACAGTAACTGTGCCTTCGCGGTTTCGGCCACTGAAGGAATATGGTTCTGAAGTAAACATTGCTTAAAATATACAGCTCCTTCGAACGAAAACCTTTTACATCGCTGCACTGAAGGTTACCGGCATTTTAAGGAACTGTCTTCGAACCTTCAAGAAGCTTCCATCAGTGTGAAATGTTATCTCATTGCTGAGTTCATCGTATTGTACGGAACTGATGAACTGTTAGCTGTTTACTGCAACGAGAAAAAAAAGTCTTAATTCAAACCAAATATGTTGCAATCATTTGTTTGTAAAGAGACAGTTTATTATTTTGTTTGTGAAACAATATTAATAAATTCCTTTATTTGTTAGTAGTGAACGTCTCGCTTCTTAATTTTGCACCAAACTTTAGTTGCCTCTATCAACCCTTTTGTTGGTATTGTGTTGCATGTACGAAGCATTTATCCATACCGTCACTAATTTTTATTCAGCCGAATGCTTTGCGATTATTTCAAAGAATTTAACACTTAACTAAGATACAGACCGAGGTTATAAATCAACGTTTATCCCAAACACGTAAATTCCAACTACAACGCAACACATAATTACGTACCCTGTAACTGAGTAATAGTTATTTAAATGAACTGCAAGTACTTATATGAGGTCAGTGAAATCGCAATCTGCGACAACTTCTTTATCATTTCATCAGCCAATCTCAAGGCAACCTCGTGCTCTAAACGTAAAAATGGACGATTGCTTTAAACGCTCGCGGCCATCGAAGAAGGCGGGAATCAACCAAATGCATTGGTGTCGCCATCAAATTCTTTGGCCGCTGCTAGTAAATTCTTTGTTCAAAATCGCATATCGCACGTAATTAAACATATTATTTTGTGGACAATTTGAAAATATATGTTTTCTTGCACTAAATAGTTGTTTCATATACTAATACAACGAAATATTAGTTTGGCACAAACAAAACTTTCTTAAATACATTATTTAGCTTTGTGAACAAATTTCGTTAATTTGGAGGAACCAAGGCTTCGTGTTGCCAATATTTGTTTAGTTGAAACAAACGCCACGCAGACAAATATCTTTGCTTTAATGAAATAGTTATTTTTCTGTGGGTACTGTGCCCAATGGAAAATGCATTCAGAAATAATAAATACAATTTTGATCCATATTAAATTTTTCTAAGTTGCGTTGGTGAAGAAAATTTAGATTTTTACTGCAGCCAGTGAATTAGTTTATTCGTAAAATTATGCACAATATATAACATTATTACATGAGTTATAAACACTCGCCGTTTTAAAACAACATTTAAATATACGTCTTATTATCATCTTCTTTAAGCGTCGTTTGAGTAGAGTTACTATTCAGAGGCATCCTGCTGAGTACAACTCACATGTGAGTGGACGCGATAAATTAAGTAGCACCGTTAAGAAACGTTAATACATATATGTAATGGTTAATTTTTTTTAAATTTTGTGGAATTGTAATGTTTAAGTATTTTAGTTGTTTTAAATCGTATCCGCGAGTGTATTCGCTATCACAAAGTTGAATAAATATAATAATAATTATTTTTTGTACCTCGATAACCTCAAAAGAAAGTTATAGAATTATATATATATAATTATTTGTATATTACAATATTTTTTTTGGATTTGTTCTTTTGCTAAGATATCGTTCGATCATTCAGCATTGTTTTTGTAGCGTTCCGTTCTGTAGCTATTAAATAAATCACTCTTAAATCATTAATAAACGTCCTTTTCGCAACGCACAAGGAGCCTCCCCTATTATAGAACCAAGGAAATAAGGTTAATTTCCTAGTGGCGGCTGAACGTTATTTGACTGTCAGTACTTTTAGCATATAATGCCTACTTTCGAATATTTTCAAAATATTACGTGAAATTAACAAGATAAGAATACACGATTTTCTAACATATCGAAATTGTTCTCTTTTATTGCCAGTATATTTCTTATAGTAGTTGCGAAGATCTTCGCCATAAAAATGACTTAACATAACCACACACTTCGTGTCCAGAGATAAGCAAAAATTCCGTACGATAAAGAAGTTCAGCTGTGTCCATTGCCATTTTGTGCTTAACGCCTATACGGTAAAAAAAGAATAGCAAAATCAAATAATTTTTTTTTCTAAAATAAAATATTGGACGCTTTTTTAAAAGGTATTTTTATTGAGAATAATTTTTTTAATTCACATTCTGTAAAGGTTGTCACGTGTTCAACAAACATGCAACAGGCAATGTCGTGTTGGAGATATTACGATATAACGCTCTATATATCCAATATGGTATGAAATTAACTAGTGCCTGCAGGTGAAAATAGTGAAGAAAACACACATGGCAGCTTTGTAACNGCAATGTCGTGTTGGAGATATTACGATATAACGCTCTACATATCCAATATGGTATGAAATTAACTAGTGCCTGCAGGTGAAAATAGTGAAGAAAACACACATGGCTGCTTTGTAACGCCATTGCGACATTATTTTGACATCAGTCTTTTGTCAATAAATAGAATCCGCTCCACGAAAAAAGAAGTCGGCAGACCAGTGTGACCTGCTTTTCAAAGGAAATGATGCGAGATCACTTTGAAAACCTTTGTAATGCCTGAGAACCTTTATATTACTTACTCACTCAATACAGTCTCATAAAATATTTTTACAAATTGTACCAAAACGAAGGAATTCAGAAAATGTCGATAAAACACAGATTATGAAAGATATCTAAATTAAAATTTGCTATTTAAAACTAAATTTAAATGATAAAAACTATTTTTAGGCTTGAAATATTTTTTTAACATTGAGTAAATCCTTTTTTAATAATTTTGTTAATGGGATTTTCCCTTTGTGTACGTAAAAGTAAAATGTTTGGAAAATATTTTTTTTTACTAGNCTATTTTTAGGCTTGAAATATTTTTTTAACATTGAGTAAATCCTTATTTAATAATTTTGTTAATGGGATTTTCCCTTTGTGTACGTAAAAGTAAAATGTTTGGAAAATATTTTTTTTTACTANTTTAATAATTTTGTTAATGGGATTTTCCCTTTGTGTACGTAAAAGTAAAATGTTTGGAAAATATTTTTTTTTACTAGACTTGGAAGAGTTATCGAATTGCAAATTTCACCCTAACACACAAAACCAGACGTTAAATCGTACCATTAATTGTAAATTCGAGTTTTTCCGAAGCCCTTATAAAATTGTTCTTCCAGGCTTTTTTCCCGCCTTATACAAACAACAAAGATGAACCGAGTCTAGAAAATTACACCAAAGTATTAACTCGCCGCCTTTATGCGCCCTCAATTTAATAATGCTTTGGATGCAAACCATTTCTTACTAGGCATTTAACCAAACCACTTTTTTCTGTCTAGTTTTTTTATATATTTACTATAAATTAAATGTTATAACTTATAGATAAATTTTTATTTAGAGTACAATGTAACAAGAATAAATTTTATTCTAAAGCTAATATAAGTATAAAAGGCTTGTGATATATGCCATATTTAGGAAATAACTAAAAACGCCATACATAGCGTGATTTTTCAAAGGTTTGATAAAAAAATGTGTAAAGATACCGCGATAAGATGTAATGTACTCGACGTTGAACATGCAACCGCATCTTCCTGAAACAAAACAGAATCTCTTGCTCCGCGTCTTTACAGGACCTGCCGGAATACGACTACAATCCTACTTTTATTTTTTAAAAATCATATATTACGTTTAGGGTTGAAAAAATATTAAATTCATTGAAAGTCCCCTTACAGTTTCACCACACATGCAGGTGTGGTAGTAGGGTGGACACAATAAGACAAGTTTACTTAAAGCAAGCGAAAATGTTGTAATATTAGGCGCCTCCCTAATTGTCATACACTGAAGAGCCAAAAAAACTTGTATAGGCGTGCGTATGTAAATAACAGAGATATGGAACCAATAAGAGAAACGCGATGCGGTCGGCAGCTAGATCGGTTACTGCTGCTACAATGGCAGGTTATCAAGATTTAAGTGAGTTTGAACGTGGTGTTATAGTCGGCGCACGAGAGATGGGGCATAGCATCTCCGAGGTAGCGATACAATTTGGATTTTCGCGTACGACCGTTTCACGAGTATACCGTGAAAATCAGGAATCCGGTAAAACATCAAATCTTCGACATCGCTGCTGCCGGAAAAATATTCTGAATAAATGGGACAAACGACGACTGACGAGAATCATAAAACGTGACAGGTGTGCAACCCTTTCTCAAATTGGCGCAGATTTCAATGCCTCCTGCATACCTTCAGACATTAGTCGAGTCCATGCCACGTCGTCTTGCGGAACTTCTGCGTGCTCGCGGGGGCCTTACGCGACATTAGGNAAAAAAAAAAAAAAAAAAAAAAAAAAAAAAGGAATGTTTCAATATAAATCTTATTTCAGGACAGAAATGAAAGTCGATATTATATGCCGATTTATATATCTGGTTATTGAAACAGAAATATGGTTGTTAAAATTTGTCAGTCAGCAAAAACCGCTTTAAGCAGCCTTCTGTTTACGATAAAAATTCTTCTGTAAAAGGGTGTTTTAAAGTATAGCGACAACCCTCTACTTTTCCATTACATATTGCTGTATTGAAAACCCAATTTTCCCCCCTCAACATTCTGAGGAAACAGAACACAAGCGAAGATTTTCTAAGCAATTTTCCTACGCCATATCAATGTTTCCTTCGAGCCCGGCGTGACCTTGAGGCATTTAAATTTGTTTACTAGCGAATCCCTTAAACTGAACCAAACATTGAGACTTGAGTGTACAATTGCGTACATAACGCACATGAACGTAATTTTTAGACAGTACTGTACCCGGAAAGGCTCAGTACACAATGACATTCGCTGCGGATAATTGATTAGTAAACAGTGATTCTGCTGTAGGATATGAACTATTCTTACTTCTGTGGCCGAAAATAAAGCCTACAGCTTGACCGTGATAACAAAGTGTGATGTATCAGCTTAAAGTACAGCGCGCATCAAACAGTTTCTTACCTGCAGCTCTTGAATCCATCAATTAAATATGTTCTGACAAGGTTATAATAAATACTTATCCTCAAAGTGGTGTATCTCTGCCTCGTCCGTTATACAGACGGCTGTAAGTGAACTTATTTTCTGTGCTCGAGGTACATAATCCAGCAGCAGATTACGGCCACGGTGGCACGCACGTCTAACGCTTTATCGCCTTTATGTGCAAAGAGAACTGAACCTTTTCTTCCATTCATGCGGTCGTGTAACGGGCAGGTAGGCGAATTTAAGATTTCACCGTGCCATTAATCCCATACTAATGAAGATAAATGTGTGTTTAATGCGTCGTGAGTGACTGAATAAATGTATGTTCACCGAAATTTTAATATAATATACTTTCATAATATAAATTTTTTATACATATCCGGGCAAATACTGGAACAATTTAAAAGAGAGGTCGTAAACTGCTAGGTTTGAGGATCCAAATATTTACCTATATGTAGCTTGTAAGCTGGTCGTACGTTATAAATATGTTATAAATGTATTTTTACGTGTTTTTAAAATATTAATATAGCAATTGAGGATTCATACAGCCACATTGTTCTCAATAAATATAGCTAAATGAGATGACTTAGCTCTCCTCTAAGCGTGTTTGTCCCGCCTCTTCTCAGTAACTACATGTTTGTTGTACGATGACGTGTTGTTCTCTAATCCACAGATCCTGCCCGGATGCTGGGCGACGTGATATGTGCATACCGNCGTGTTGTTCTCTAATCCACAGATCCTGTCCGGATGCTGGGCGACGTGAGATGTGCATGCTGTCTGTGCGCGCGAGCAAAATGGCTTCGTTCTGCACGTATAGTTTAGTAATATAAATAAAATCCTACACGCATACTATCTGAAATAACATTTGTGCCGCGTCAACATTGCGCAAAAACACGTCAACTGTGAATTTATTGCATTTAAAAATGAGTGCAACGTATTACGATTAGTATTGTAAGTTCTATGACAAAAAAGACGTCAATAATAATTTATCCTTGCCAAAATATAAATATAATACCGCTGAAAACAGTCGCAGTTGTCTAATAATATCATATAATAAAATTTCAGGCTTGTGTAATGTTGAATCTTACGGTTTATTAAAGAAGTACGCTAAACAACATCACATTTAATCACAACATTGAACTTTATTAACATAATATGAAGCTCTCTCATAAAAACACTTACCCTTGTTCTCGACATATGCAAGTGTTCCCTTTATTCATCCTCACATATAATTGGTGTGCACTTTCGAATATACTCCGTTTTTTCCGGAAAATACGTTTGGTTCTCAGTCCGAAAATTTTCATATGTAAGAAACACTTTGTGAATAATTATTTCTCAGCATTTAATTAAAAAAAATATTTTATGAGTTGCCGCAGATAGATAAATCCCATGTTTACTAAAAGGGTGTACAATTTTACCAAAAAAAAAAAAGTCTTATTTGTTTCTAAAATTAGGGATAAAAATATATGGCCAACTATAATTTTTAACAAAAGTCTGTTACATGTTCTCGTCTCCAAACAGCAATCATTACAAATATTGGTAAATTGTAAAAAATATATCTGTGTTTACGTTGTAATGAAGTAAACAATACCGCAGAAGACACCAAAAAAGTTTAAGTCATTTAAATTTATTTAGATTAATAAATTTTACACATTTAATATATATATATATATATATATATATATATATGTGCAAAATCTTGCAAATTTTCTAACACTCTGTAGTATTACAAAGAACATTCCGATAGGTACTGACGCGTTCTGGAGATATACCTATTCTTAAATACTTATATTTTTGTAGTGGTTTTCTGGTACATGGAATCTGGGTACTCTGGGGAAAGGAAAATGTGATAGGGGATGTGAATTATCCGTTAAGTCATGCTAACTTTATTGACTAGTTGTTGTGCAGGAATAGAACCGTTATTGTGTTTTGTTTAGAATATTTATCCAGCCTTTTTTATACTATAGTACTTATAGAACTTGCCTGTAAAAATGTACTGGAGAACAACGGCAAAACGCAGAACGAATACCATCCCGTCGAGCTTCATGACATGTCTTGAGCTGGCGAAGAACGCATCATGCGCGAATGAGGGCAAAATATATATTTTTTTCTTTTGCTTTTTTTACCACTGTCTAACACGTGCAGTTGACCGGAACATCGCAGCGAGCGTCTTTGTTAAGCATGCCTTTTTTTTTCTTACGGTTTGTGGCAGGTTATAAAAGAATGAGTTATCGGTTTGCACTTCTCGAACAGTTTCAACCGTCTCCCGAGACCCGGAAGAGCCAGGAGCAACGTGTGGTTGAAGCGCGGTCGACGCCTCGTGTTGGGCGACTTCGCGGCCGGTCGACGCGAAATGACGCTTCTTGTCGACCCTACCTTGACGGAGGTCGCCCGCAGACTGGGCGGAAAAATCGCACTCGAGCACAGCGCCTTTCCCCTCCGCCCCACCCCTCCACCCATGCTCCACGCCCTACCAGCCGGCACCAGAGTCACCTGGCGGGCGGAGGGCGAAACAGCGCGACCGGTTCCCCCGCCTTAAGGGCGCCGTATGACCAGGCACTCCAAACAACCCACACATATATTCTATCGTATATAGTGTATTCGCAGTTTCTTCACTCATTTTTAATCAAACCTTTGAAAAATCACCCCCTATGTATGACGTATCTGTTTTTTTCATTTAGGTATTTGGCATTCATCACAAGCGTTTTATACTTATGCGAACATAAAATAAACTTATTGGTTATTAAAAAGATTTCTGGATTGTATTTTATATATTATTTATAATATTTAATATGTAAAAAATATTAGTAACACAGGGAGAAAAATGTGTATGTCTGCAATGCTTAGTAAGAAATAGTTCTAATGCAAAATATTATTACAATGAGCGCGCACGAATGCCGAGAGCTGACTCTTTGTTTGCATGAGGCGGAGGAATATCCTCAAAAGAGAACTTCATAAGGACTCCAGGAAAGTTTGAGGTTACCGTGTATGGAATATAGTTGGAATTTAAAAATTGTTCTTTTTTTGAGCGGCGTCTGTTTACGAATATCATTTAAGAAATTTTGCAATTCCGAAAAGTTTTTCTAGTTTATTATTTCCCTTCCTACCGCGTGTTATCAGAAAAACTAAATAAAGTCTAAAAAAAGGTATTTTACAATAATTTTAGATATGGAAATTCCGGAAAAATCTATGATTAAATAGTAGATAATGTTTAACTAAGCATAGTTTCACACAAGTTAATTTTCAAAAACTTCAAAGTCTCATTATCACCTGGAACAATTCATCGCCATCTTCGGTTTTCACTATTTTTTGCCGTAAGTTCCAATTAAGAATGTTTAACAAAATTTTCCGTACACCGTGGAGTAAATAATAAAGTCTAAAGATTTATTTATCTATTACAACTCTACCGCGTTTATTAAATTTTTACAAGTGGCTGTCGGAAAGAAATACGTTTTATTTTGCGGGAGGTCACAGAAATGACCCAGGCAAAAGGCATTACATGTTTTAGAACATGTGCAAAGCAATTCATTAAGTCTAGGGCCACTTATTTTTNATGACCCAGGCAAAAGGCATTACATGTTTTAGAACATGTGCAAAGCAATTCATTAAGTCTAGGGCCACTTATTTTTTGCGAAAAAATGTAAGAGAAAATATTTTGTATTTATAAAACTCTGAATGTGCAAACATCTCAGTACACTGGTGTTGTTTTATCAATCAGTGATATATTCATTCGCAATATAACCTGCGGTAGTTAACAGGAAACGGTTATATTCCCTTAACCCGATTCTCTCCATGTGGTAATTCTGACTTTGAACTGCACGCACTTCTACAAATATGTTATCACTAGCTTTCTGTTCGTGGCTCCACCCACGTGAACTACATCAAAATACTATTTATTTCCTTTGCCGAAGTNGTTATCACTAGCTTTCTGTTCGTGGCTCCACCCACGTGAACTACATCAAAATACTATTTATTTCCTTTGCCGAAGTACCTTTCTCTGTACTACATTCCTTTGCCGAAGGACCTTTCTCTGTACTACATTCCTTTGCCGAAGGACCTTTCTCTGTACTATATCCCTCTGCTGCTAAGTTTACTAGTTTGTTGGTGAGCTTATTCTGGAGCAGGCCACGTAGAGCTGCCCATGTGAGAAGCGGTCCTCCCTTAAATCTCTCCCCTCCACTTTCCCACTTTCACCGACCGTCCGTTGGCCTCACCTGTAGCCAAAATGAAATATATATTGAGGAGGAATTGCAGTCTCTCAAATTCGAAAGGCTACTAGGATGGAGTAAGCGGTACACGCGCCCGTGCACATCCAGCGAAGACTGTCGCTTTGATTACATCTCTTTGACAAACCTTCACTTGGAGCCTGATGCTACAGCAGTCTTTTGGCCATAAGATTATTGGAGCACCAACCTTAAGGAGAAGCTTGTGTGCCTGCAGGGCGGTAGCGAAGATGCTGTCGATTAGCTACACGTCGTTATGGACTGTATCTTTCATTTTTAAAAGTGTGTCCACAGATTTCCACTCAATTTGTATTCCTAGGAATATCTTAAGCACACTATGCTAATGATTTATCATTTTGTAAACGTCGCTCACTCCTCGTAACATCTTATGTGGCAATATATTTTCTAACCATTTTTTTTACACATTCTTAAAACTATAGATTAAAGTTTGGATAAACTGATTTTTGTCTTATAAGCTTTTTTATAATTAACGCTATCGGAACATATTCAGGTTACTTTAAATATAATTTTGGATTGGATTGGATTGGCAAATATTTATTAACATTTCCGTTGTTATGCCTGAAGGCTTATCAGGGGACGAATTATAAACTAACTTATGACCTAATTTAAACTAACACACATGCCTTACCTGGGATTCCAAACCTTAACTTCCCGCCCCCCAGACCGGCTGCGCAACAACCGACTGCGCCACGGGAGGTCGACTTAATACTATTTTCGTGAAAAGCTCTGATTTGTTCGAAAACGAAATTTAAAAAATATCCTCGCCATTGTTAAGACACGATATTTCGACAGTTCTCAGTACAACTCAAAGGATTCGTTCTAAAAATTCTGTTTTAAAAAGAATAAAATTAATTTGCTATGAAATTTATTAGTTACCACGCAGTTGGCATATATATCAATTCACACAATTCATAACAATTCACAAATCAGCCATTGATGAGAGCTCCGATCTCCTTCAACCCCTTTTCACGTCCTTAAGGGTAGAATTGAAAAAAATCTTTAAATCCGTTTCTAGGCATTTATATACGTAACATTCTAAAGCAAAGAGCATAGTGATTTCTCATCGGATTATTGCGCTATTGAGGAATCCTCGAAAACACATGTTACCCTTTTTCGCATTCTATGGGGTCAAAGTTTTGAAAAATCCTTTCGTAGTGGGTGCCTGCAGTCTAAGGGTAAGCCATCAATATATCCACATGCGTTTTCATTTAGATGTTTGGGTTGTGCGTTGATGAGTCAATGAGTGAGTTAGTCAGTCAGTCGTTCCGTCTGAAACTTCATTTAATACATAGAGTTATGTAGGTTTATTACACATGCTGAACCTACAAATTACATATTTATGGCAATTTCATTACTACAACGTACATCATTCGCATTTCTGAAAGAAAACCTGTCATTGTTATGTCTGGGAAACTTCTCTTCAGTAATGCATTTAGTGGTAATAAAAGTTACGATACTAACAAAATGGATTCTTGACTTAGAATCACTTTTCCTCTTACAAGATAATATATTCCAAACGATTGCCATGCTCAAGATGGACCATTGCTTCGTAAAATACGATTTTCACTGATCAAGAGTTATTACTTAATTCCTTGTACAATTTTGTTACTGCATTTTGAAAACCACAATTTTTTTTTTAGATGTCAACTCGACCGTGATCATCCCTGATCACAGTTGTCTGATCATAGACTGATTTATTGACCGGCACAATGTATTCTGCCCTTCCAGCTTAATTCATCGTCCACACAATATTTCATCATGATCATGCTCAGATTATGATCACCACACTGGAAAAGGGAACTGCCTGGCCCAAGATGAAGACGAGTTTCATTCATTGAGTGGTTCACACTTATTTATATTTTTCATATATTTCGTTACCTGGGAATTATTTGGGCTTATGTTTGTGCAATGTGGCTTCCAATAGGCAATGCTCACATCTAGCTACAAAAACTGGAAACCACATTGAATTTGAAGGAGCATTTAAGTGAAGTCGACCATTGCTAGCAAACGTCTCCTTTATATAATGTGCAATATATAAACACGTGCAATTTCTAAGTTATTCAGTTATTGGAGTTTCAGTTTCGTGGTTTTCATTATATTGTCAGCTTCGAACCTTGTCAGCAATTTTCACTCTCCTGCGGAGAAACGTGGGACTGGAGCGTAAGAGACCAAAGTATATTCACTGTCTACAGATTATTCGCCATTTCTTCACACTTTTTGGATAAAACATTAAAAAAATCACCTCATGTAAAGCGTGGTTGATTGTTTCCTAATTATGTTATTTATCACAAACGTTTTATTCTTGTGTTAGCATGAAAGAACGTACAAGTACATTATGTTTCTGTAAACTGTACTTATATATATATAATCCACAAATTATAATATTTAATTTGTATTTAATATGAATAAAGCCAGGGGGAAAATATATGTGATGATAATGCCTAGTAAGAAATAGTTATTCCGAATAATGTTATTAGCTGAGTGCGCACGAATGCATTGCGATGTCTTTTTGATGTAATTTTCTAGACTCGGTTGAGATTTGTTTGCATGAGGCGGAGGAATGTTCTGTAAGTAGATCTTTAGCAGGGCTTCAGAAAAGTTGGAAGTTAACATATAACTGAGATCATATAGCAATTGAACTGGTCTTAATTAAATATTTAAAATTTTGAAACGGTGTTTATCTATTTCATAATATTGTCCTGTAGGATGCAAATGAACTAGAAAGAGCAAAACCAACATCCCCGGCAGTATCTCCCATTACTGTTCGTCGCATCTGTCCCGGTTATTGACATTTACCGAGGGCCGTGGTGGTTTAGTGGCCAGAACACTCGCCTCCCACCTAGGCGAACGGAGTTCGATTCCCGGCGGGGTCGCTCCTGGATTTTTGCATGTGAGAATCATCGGCTCTCAAGACTTCGATGTTAAGAGCAGCCCAAATTTCCCCAATCCACTTGATACATGGGATGAATGTTGATTTAAGTGTCTGTCAATGGAGTTTTTACTTTACCTATCCCAGGTATTACACTTAAAGTAAAATAAATATAAACTCTTACATAGTCTGAGTCTTTAATGGGGCCACTCCCACGTATCACGCCTTGTTACGTCACAATTTGCAGAACTACTCAATTACATCCTCGCGGCTGGTTATACACGACGACTTGCGCCTATCCTCGTCGTACACCCCGGCACCACGTGACCAGACCAGTAAACACAAGACAGCGCGCGAATTCCCACGGCACCCGCCTCCACAAGCCAGCCAATCACAGCGCTCGTTTTTCGGCCCCTCCTTTAGTACCAGGTAGGGCATCTTCCTTAGTGAAACCACACGATTTCTTTTCCTTTGCAGTCAACAGGTTATTTCAAGTACTACAAAATTTACTGCTTAAAATTTACTTCTAATCCTATAAAATTTTTATTCAATACTGGCCATTAGTACATTCACAGTTGCTTCCTAATTTATTAAAGCCTTGCTTGAGTTCAACTTACAGGATATTTCTCCGCCTCATGCAAAAAAGCTCAACCGAGTCTAGAAAATTACACCGCGTTCGTGTGCACTAGGCATTAGTGACACACTTATTTTCTCTCTGTTTTCATCCGTAGAAATTTTAAATTAAATTTTTTGATTATTTATAAATTTATTCATACATTTATTATTATTCATTAATTTGTATTTATTATTTATATAATTTACTTACACTTTATTAAAATAATTATTTATTTATAAAATATTGTAGTTTCTTTATTAAATATAATTAAACATTGAATTTAACCGAAAATTAAACTTATGTTTAAAAAAAGTACAAAACGCCAGCGTAACAAGACATAAATAAGAAAGGATTTAATGTCTTACACGAGNAACTTATGTTTAAAAAAAGTACAAAACGCCAGCGTAACAAGACATAAATAAGAAAGGATTTAATGTCTTACACGAGGAAGTATTTCAAAGGCTTGATTAAGGAAAATGAGAAGAAGCCGAGAATAGAATATATTTATAATTTATTTATGCATATATGCTGAAGGCGTGGCTTTACTTTCAGCAGCTGGTTGAAGAAGGGGGGGGGGAGATGTTAATCCCGTTCACAGGCATTCCTTGATGAGCTCGAGACAAGAAAACGAATTGTCTGGCTTTATCTTATTCTTATGCATTCTACTAGCCAGTTAACTGTTTTGAAAATTACCTCTTTTTGCCAATTATGTCGGTGTGTGTGTGTGTGTTCTCCTTGCCCTCGCCACACAAACAGGCCAGCCATTGCTTCATAGAACCATTAACATTTATTTTTATCTATGTTTAAACAATTAAATAGCAGAAATATTTCACATGGGTAGGTTTATTTCTTCGTGCTATATTTAAATATTTTAGCTGTGAAGAATTTGTAATTTTTCTTAATAGTACATTTAAGTTTTCAGTCGAAGTAAACATTTCTGCAAGGTTAACGTTAATCGTCAAGGTGGCCCGGACGCTAAATGGAGTGGAGTGGTGAGATTTAAGCGGCTCTTAACATCGAGGTATTGAAAGCCAACGAGGGTGAAGTGAGGTGAGGATGGAGCAGCGTCGGAATGCAATGGCGGGGTAGGCGGAAGATTACCGAGAAGGCACGCCGACCAGCGGCATCGTCCGGCACGATTCCCACTTGCAAAAATCCAGGAGCGGCCCCGCCGGGAATCGAACCCGGTTCCTATAGGTGGGGGACGGGTGTTTTGATCACTTCATTACAGCGCCCCCCCCCCTCCCTGGGAAACAAGATGTCGCCCATCATCTACAGTGCATAATGTCCAATCTCTCAGAGTCTCCATTGTGGATAAACTCACATTCCCTATTTACTAAGAGTTCACGCTACGTACACTTAGAGAACAGCTAACAAGATGTTTGTTTGTATAGGGTCAAATTACATTTAGCCACAACAGATATTTTGTTGAGTTGACAAAACTTGAAAGGCAACACAATAAATTTTGCCCATCCAACTACATACACGTTTACATAAACAACATACCTGTGTTGGGCCACAAGAACCTAGGCTGTCAGCAAAATATTTTTTTGAATCAACTATATTTATTTGTTTTGCCATTCATTTCATTGTCTTCGTTCGAAAATACAGCTCGAATGTTTGTTAGCGTATTTGTGACTATTAGGATAGTAACAGTGTTTGCTATTGCGTATGTTCATCCTGAATAATGGTATAAATATCCTAATAAAACAAGTTCAATACGAAATTAAAATAAAGGTGTAAAACTTGAGATATTTGATTCCATACGTTATCCAGTATTTGAATAGTATGTTTTTAAAACATATCAACTTCATCGGCAGTCACTTANCCCTCCCTGGGAAACAAGATGTCACCCATCATCTACAGTGCATAATGTCCAATTTCTCAGAGTCTCCATTGTGGATAAACTCACATTCCCTATTTACTAAGAGTTCATGCTACGTACACTTAGAGAACAGCTAACAAGATGTTTGTTTGTATCGGGTCAAAATTACATTTAGCCACAACAGATACTTTGTTGAGTTGACAAAACTTGAAAGGCAACACAATAAATTTTGCCCATCCAACTACATACACGTTTACATAAACAACACACCTGTGTTGGGCCACAAGAACCTAGGCTGTCAGCAAAATATTTTGTTGAATCAACTATATTTATTTGTTTGGCCACTCATTTGATTGTCTTCGTCCGAAAATACAGCTCGAATGTTTGTTAGCGTATTTGTGACAATTAGGATGGAAACAGTGTTTGCTATTGCATATGTTCATCCTGAATAATGGTATAAATATCCTAATAAAACAAGTTCAACACGAAACTAAAGTAAAGGTGTAAAACTTGAAATATTTGATTCCATACGTTATCCAGTATTTGAATAGTATGTTTTTAAAACATATCAACTTCATCGGCAGTCACTTCAGCTGAGGTAGCTCGGACGCAGATGACATAGGTTCGATTCTCGGGCGGGCTTAGGACTTTTTTCTGTATTAACCAGAGCTGTTTAATTTTTGTAGAGTCAAGCAGAGATTTAGTTGCAGTAACTAAATATTTCTTTGGGACAACCAAATAAGAACAACAAATGTTAGTTTTACACAACAAAATATGCCATCGTTCCTGTAAAAACAATAAATTTTAATTGCGCCAAACAAACTATGTTTGATTCAACTAAACCTTTTCCTCAGCGTTTAAGACCATGTTATTGTATTTAATGCTGTAGTTTATATGGTTATTCTTGATAAGAACTCTCCAGTGATATAGTTAACATTTGAATAACAACAGCCTGCGCACATTATGTAGTGGCAATGTCCAATCGTGTTTTCATAAAATTCTAGCACATTACTTATGTAATGGCAGTGTTAAATACCACTAAATAACATCACAATTTACTATGGTGAAAAAACTTGCTGAAACGTCTTTTTAGCATCGAAAATTTTGTCACATGAACATCAGTAGCCTTTATGAAGTTACGAGGTATACAAATATTTCACTATATAAAGCACTTTTTGGTGGGACATACATTTTCCCAAAATAAACATTGGCCAGTAATACGAAGCACTTAAAGATCAATAAGTCAGGTTTTTTTGTAGTGATCGCTTTAATAAAATGTGAGAAATGATTGCATAGGCATTGCTGTATGCTACGCTATGCAATGAAAAAGTACAGTCTGCCTTTCACGAAACTGTGTTTAATGTACTTTTCCGGGAAAATAAGCTCACACACTTTCATCGGAAAACGTTCTGTTCTCGACAACAAAAACATCTAAAAGTTTTCATAAATGTTATTGTAGGTGTATTCTACTAAATAAATGGCACACAGTATAGAATTAAATTTATATATTTTTGTTGATACAATCGCACGTTTTATGTGAGAAACACGCACGTTCATAATGACTTTGTCTGCTATGAGTTTCTACCATGTTAATGTGTAACTGTCATTCAGCTGGAAAACACTGAAAGAATTGCTTTGGTTTTGACATTATAAAACTGAAAACGTGGCTGAAATACCGGCCTGTTTCAGGTATTAGTTAGGCAGGATAAGAGCATATAAAGCATTAGTATACAAACAAAATAATATCCTCTTGAACGTTTTTGGGAGACCTAAGGGTTTCTCAAGATGTTTATTTTAAATAAAATAATGATATACATGAAAAAAATTACCTATNCTTGATAAGAACTCTCCAGTGATATAGTTAACATTTGAATAACAACAGCCTGCGCACATTATGTAGTGGCAATGTACAATCGTGTTTTCATAAAATTCTAGCACATTACTTATGTAATGGCAGTGTTAAATACCACTAAATAACATCACAATTTACTATGGTGAAAAAACTTGCTGAAACGTCTTTTTAGCATCGAAAATTTTGTCACATGAACATCAGTAGCCTTTACGAAGTTACGAGGTATACAAATATTTCACTATATAAAGCACTTTTTGGTGGGACATACATTTTCCCAAAATAAACATTGGCCAGTAATACGAAGCACTTAAAGATCAATAAGTCAGGTTTTTTTGTAGTGATCGCTTTAATAAAATGTGAGAAATGATTTCATAGGCATTGCTGTATGCTACGCTATGCAAGGAAAAAGTACAGTCTGCCTTTCACGAAACTGTGTTTAATGTACTTTTCCGGGAAAATAAGCTCACACACTTTCATTGGAAAACGTTCTGTTCTCGACAACAAAAACATATAAAAGTTTTCATAAATGTTATTGTAGGTGTATTCTACTAAATAAATGGCGCACAGTATAGAATTAAATTTATATATTTTTGTTGGTACAATCGCACGTTTTATGTGAGAAACACGCACGGTCATAATGACTTTGTCTGCTATGAGTTTCTACCATGTTAATGTGTAACTGTCATTCTGCTGGAAAACACTGAAAGAATTGCGTTGGTTTTGACATTATAAAACTGAAAACGTGGCTGAAATACCGGCCTGTTTCAGGTATTAGTTAGGCAGGATAAGAGCATATAAAGCATTAGTATACAAACAAAATAATATCCTCTTGAACATTTTTGGGAGACCTAAGGGTTTCTCAAGATGTTTATTTTAAATAAAATAATGATATACATGAAAAAAATTACCTATTTCCGATAGCCATGGCTGAATAACTAAAATATACTTTTGTTGGGAGGAAACTTTGCTTTGAAGAATCTACGCAATCCAATATAGACAGAAGTTGTACTTGGATATAGCAATATTTTATGCATTCCCTGCAGGCATTGGTAATGGGTGCGAGCCTGTCGGGCGTAAGTGTCAACTCGCCCTAAGGGGCCGCGGTTGAAGTGGCGGGTAGTGTGTTCGCCTTCTGCCAAGGTGAACTGGGTTCCATTCCCATCGTGGTCACTTCCGGAATATCGCACGCGGGAATCACGCCGGGGGATGCCGCTGGTTGACGTGTTTTCTCGGGAATACCACGTTTCCCCCGCCCTTTCATTCCGGCGCTGCTCCCTTCTGACTTCATTTCACCCTCATCCGCTCTGAAGACCTCGTTCTTTAGAGCCGCCCAAATCTGTCAACTCAACTTACACATTTCGTACGTACCTATTGCCATTTCAAATATAATTTCTCGCCACACAAATCTCACTTCATCCTCCTACAGCAAGTTTTTTAAACAACTTAGATATGTCTACAACATTTTTTTTTTTTTAATTCCCCGGGGATCTTCCTATGTAGCGATTTCACTTCTGAATCTCTCAATAAAATACGAATGAGTAATATTCGGAAGTAAATGATTATTCTTCAGTTGAACGTATATAATATATATGCGTCTCATTAAATAATTTTTTATTAACTTATTTAAATAAACTTAAGTTATAATTTTGAATTCGAAACGCAGTCCATGTGTACGCTTCAGTGTGTAGCGAATCGTTTCTGAATGGTAATTAAAATATTTTTACTAGCGTTGTCGCCTGCTCTGCAATTAAATGTTCACTATAATTGTAAGGTTAATATATTTATTCATTAAGTAGTATAGTTACATTTTATCGAAGATATTACAAGTTTTTTATAATTCAATGTGCTTATTAAAATCAACAATACAGAATTTAATAGAACTATCTATGTGTTTAAAAATTTTCTTGGCACTTCTTTACTATAGATGCTTGGTTTTCATCTCAGTATGGACGAAGTACAATAAAATTTATTTAACGTAATTTTAATGAAAGGATGTAAATCTTAGTATGTGTGTAAAACCATTCCGGTAGAGGAAGGCAATTGTATAATTTAAGAAACTAAAACAGCAGCACATAAATTGCGTATTATGAAGGTGCTTCTCCATGCGTCNAAGGCAATTGTATAATTTAAGAAACTAAAACAGCAGCACATAAATTGCGTATTATGAAGGTGCTTCTCCATGCGTCACTTCTAAATTATTACACAAAGATAGTGCACTCCACCATGTCGTTATTTTTAAAACGTTAAATCCTTTATTTCAGGAATTTTATTTATCTTATGCAGTAGACTATGAACAAAGTGTTCACAAATTTTTGACAGAAAAATTTAACTTGTAAAGGTGTGTCTCACAAGTAAACTTTTAGGAGGTTTACGAATTTAACAGAAAGTGTATTCTAGCATCGAAACAATTACACTGCCAGTTTCATTGGATTTATGTCTTTGATGTGGTCTGCATATCAAGCTGAATGATTTTTAATCGTCGGTACAACATTTAGTTTGTTCTGTTAACTGTGTTGTGACACAACAATATTAGATAAAACGAGTTCACGAAACTAAAAAAAAAAAATCACCCTAGCCTCTTTCTTGCCTCTTTAAGGATCACATCTTATTGAGACGTTTCAGCGCTTGCAATTTACATATTTCGAAGCAGGCGGCATTCAACCCACCTTCCTCGCGTATTGAANATTGAGACGTTTCAGCGCTTGCAATTTACATATTTCGAAGCAGGCGGCATTCAACCCACCTTCCTCGCGTATTGAACAGAAGACAGAACTGAATACATTAGGCAAGTTCAATAAGGATATTTCTGTGATCGTAATTCCTATCGACGCTTTTGACTTTCCGCGAATTTAAATATATTTTTTCTATTCATTTTGTTCCCTTTCTTCTTTCAACCGCATCTTCAAAAGGAAAATACATTCATCTTTCTGCGTCAGGCCTCATAATATTTTGATATTAAATTTGAATGAATAAATCTTCCTGAAAACACCAAAGTCACGCGAGTTATTTATTTAGCAGTAAGTAAGTAATGATTTATTAATTGAGTTTGATAACAGCAGAAATGCACATCAGTACACGATATTTTGAGTAACTCTGTAAGAAGAACAATTGTGTGAGTGAGAGAATTCCGCTAACTTTGAGATAATTTTAAGAAGTAATCAATTTATGTACAAATGTTTGGCTTCTTTAAAATCGTAGAGCATTTAATCCAGGTATATAAATACTTTTTAACTTATTTTTATATGACCACACCTTACACAAATAACGCAATAACCTAAACCATAGGAGCCGCAGTGGCTGAGCGGTTAGGCTGCTCGCCTCTCACCAAGGCGAACCGGGTCCAATCCCCGGCCGGGTCAATCCCGGATTTTTGCAAGTGGGAATCGTGCTGAACGATGCCACTGGTTGGCTAGTTTCCTCGGGCATCTCACGTTTTCCCCCCACTTGCATTCCGGCATTGCTTCATTCTCACCTCATTTTACAATCATCAGCTCTGAATACTTCGTTGTTAAGACCCGCCAAAATATCTCAACGGAACTACATGAATCTTAAACAGACTTCAGTCTCAAAACTGACGCACCTAAATAGTTCGTAAGAACACACTGTACGTAAAACGCCAAGTCGCTTTGTTATTGTGACAATAACCTTATTACTTCAAAATCATTCAATGTTGTACACTAAAGCACACGCCACAAAGTCCCAATTTCTAAAATAAATGTTTATCTTCAAAAAGAATATTTTAAGAAGTTTGAAAGTTTTGTTCAGTGTAAATTTAAAAGGAAAAATTACAGCCGAAATAGAAGAATTGTTTTTACTTTAAACTGAAATGAATTTTTGAAATTGATCATCAGTGACTGCTTCAAGCAGTAATATAATTAGACAAAGGAAATAGTAAATATTCTATAGAATGATTGACAAGCAGTTACCGCCCCTTGCAGGGTCAATTCCTTACATCATTTCGAGCAAAATATGTCATATAAATGTGGGCCCCATTCCCAATATTTACAAAGTAATTCGAAACATTTGAAGAATAACGAATATAATAATATTAATTTTTTTTCAGAGGTAAATACAGGGATGTATTATTAGACCGTATTGTTTACAGTTTAACATCACAATTGCGTCTAAGAAGCCTACAAAATATATTCAAAAAATGTCCGACTACTTCCGTACACTTGGCCGCACGCTATGAACCACACGTGTTGCTCTACGTAGCTGCACACGGCTGTCTTCTGTAGCGGCGTGCATGATACACGCAAGTAGTTCCTCACGTGATCGTGCAGTCCTTTGGTACACAATATCCTTCATACACCCCCATACGCAATAATATAGTGGTGACAGAACTGGCGATCTAGGAGGCCAGGGGTGAAAACCGCCTCGTCCTATCCATCTCTTAGGGAAATGTACATTTAAGTGTTCAACCACAGCAGGAGGTGTACCATCATGTTGGGAGATCATACGACGTCTCACTGCTAACGGAACATTCTCAAGTAACAGCGGCAGTTCTTATAGCAACAACTGCAGACACACCACACCGGTCTAGCGTCCCGGGAAAATGAATGGCCCAATCAGCTTATCGGCTAGGACACCACACCACGCATTGACGCTGAAACGACTTTGAAATCTCCTTTCCGCTCTAGGGTGGGTAGGTTGATTTTCGAATTACTCTGTAAATATTGGTAATGGGACCCACTTTTATATGACATATTTTTCTCGAAATGATGTAAGGAATAAGCCCAGTGAGTGGCGGTAACTCCTTGTGAATCACTCTATATAAGCAGACAAGTAATATTTTTTATTTTTTTATTACCGCACAAAATGTTGGAATTTTTTTCGTCAGAGATTATAGTGGCTGTTGACACTAGGACGTCCCACTTGTCACAGAATAGAAAACCATACAGCGGTAAAATGGCGTTGTGATATGGGTGCACTCATTCGTCGATTATCTGCCTGAGGCTCTGTATGTCTAATTAGCTACTGCGTGTTGGGATGTATTTCCTATTGGCTCTGATGCTGATTGGCTAGTAGGTTACCAGGCGCTGTTTGGCGAATGGCGATCAGAAATGTTGCTGGCCAATGGCGCCATTTTGCTGGCGTGTGCAGCTGGAGTTCGCACTAAAAAAAGTCCGTTTCATTTTTGTATTTTTGAGAACTCTGTGCTCTTGTAACGATGTCTGATCGGTGATGGTTCACACTAGATATCTGGCATAACATGGTAACTTTACGAATTAATGGACACTTAGCTTGGATAACATTTATAATCAAGTTGGCACATCACATTTATCCTTTATGACTATAGATATGTACTTTAAAATATTGTTTCATGCAACGTGTAATTCTTGAGCGTGTGAAGCACAGTGCTCCAAGAACATCACTGGCAACTGGAGAAGCGCAGGCAGAGTCACAACGGGCCGCCATGTAACACTTACACGTGCCGCGATAAGGCTATGTGAACTAATGCCACTCCTGTCCTTGGAAGACTGGATGCTGGAGTGTCGCTGCGCGAATTTTCTGTCGTCACTCCACCTCCCTCTCTGCGCGACGTGAGGCGCAAAGAACCTTCTAGGCCAGGTCATCTCAGTTATATAAGCAGGGGAGTGCTTCCGTGTCGAGAGTCTAGAGTCGTGGACGGCCATTATTGCCAGGTGTGTGATACCACCGGAAAGAGGAGTGACGACGAGGCGACCAGCGAGTGTAGTTTGCGATAATGGGGAGAGGAGATCTGAGTCTGCCCGGCTGGAATGTGGTGAAGTGGGACTTGATGCGTGAGTGGCACACATTAGGAATGGTGTTAATGTATAGCAGGGGACATTTTAGGGGGGATATGTGTAAAACAGTCTGTGATGACAAAGTGACTGAAGCTAGTATAAATCCAGTGAAAGTAATATTTATTACATTTTAAAATGTCACAGATAAAGATCAGTTTTAATTTTGTAAATAATAGCTATGTGTATTTCTATAACGTTGTTTATAAACTAAGACATAAAATTTAAATGTTTTATTTTTGTGAGGACCTCCATCTCTTATGAACTCTGATACGCCCTATGTTGATTTTTCACAAAATATACATTTATTTTCTTAACTATTTTATGCTCATATCAAATTATCGTTACTAGGGTTGCAAATAAGAATATTTTTAATTTGTCTAATACTGAAAACGACGAAGCATTTGTTTTCGTTTTTACGGCCAATGAAGTGTAGGTTCTGAGTTTGAATGAAGTAATATGAAACGTTAGAACACTAGAATGGCTTACGAATCTTTTATCACGTGGAATACCATTGCNAGTTTGAATGAAGTAATATGAAACGTTAGAACACTAGAATGGCTTACGAATCTTTTATCACGTGGAATACCATTGCTGATTGTTCCTCGCATGTTACATAAATACAAAAAATTAACTTCCGAAGTTGTATGTACAGTACTGTGCAAATGGGGCAGAATGGGTTAGTATGTCTTCGTCAATCAATGATAATCGGACGTATTTGCATCATCACCGACCTCGTTAAAATAGATCTTGGCACATAAATAAATTGTATTCAGGAAAATCGGATTTTACAATTTAATGAGACCAAACAGTGAAAAGTTAAAAATAAGGTGATCGCACATGATTGTTTTTACAAACTTTGTAAGCGAATACTATGTCATAGTGATGTGTTTCTGCGATACTGTTTCGTAACGCTGTAAATATTTATATGTTAGGCGGTGCAAGGTATTATAAAAAATTAACTCATCAATATGACAAATTAGTTAATCAAAAAGTTGGCAAAAACCGTTGTCCAGGATCGCTCTTTCTTAGAATTTCAATGTTGGTTTCCAAAAACCTATCGATTTTTTTATGTTTTTGGAGTTCTTCTAAATTCTTCTTTAAAAAAACGAACCTCGTACTTTTAGGGAGATTTAAAAGACATCTTACACAAACGACTGATTCATCAGTTGCTCTCGCATTAATTTACTAACAGTAGCTAAAAAGCAAGCGGTAGTCGATTTGCGGTTTCTCACACCCTGTATACTGTCTGAAAACCTACGTTGTTTTCCGCGTACATAGATTCGCCGTGATATTTATCAGCNACCTACGTGGTTTTCCGCGTACATAGATTCGCCGTGATATTTATCAGCTGCTGTTTCAACCACGTGACCCTAGCTTGGTGGACACTCACATTCTTTCGCTCTATTTTTCGCTCCATTTCATTTCCCGCTGAGGTATGAATGGCCAGAACGTTTTACCCTCGACATATTTGCAACTGCCATTCACTTCACTGGCACACTGTTCTGCACTTCGCAGGTTGCGACTGAAAATTGCGAACTAGTGGACCTTGGTCTTTACTTCCCGTCATTTTGAAGTGAGCCCCGCAAA
Source organism: Clitarchus hookeri (assembly GCA_002778355.1). Taxonomy (NCBI): domain Eukaryota; kingdom Metazoa; phylum Arthropoda; class Insecta; order Phasmatodea; family Phasmatidae; genus Clitarchus; species Clitarchus hookeri. The sequence goes on from NQII01001230.1 coordinate 468,998, forward strand.
CCGGTTTCCATTACACTGAGTTCGCCAACGTTCGTCCGTATTCCTCGCCACGCAGTTTATTTCCTTGCTGAAAGGTGTTTTTAGCAGTGAGCCGAAATACTTGCGACTTTTGTTTGGTAACAAACTATATTTCGCACTTATCTACTCGCTAGGCAAAAAGTTGATTCTTTTTTACAATTCCCTTTGTGAGATGTATTTTGCATATTCAGAAATAGGTTATGTACTTTATTCCCCACATTTCAGTTAAAAGGTAATCTGCAGTGGTCAGATTTTAATTTCTTCTTTCTGAAAACATTTTCATAAAAAAAAAGTACATACTTAGGCATTTTTTCGAAAAATTATATGAAAGTTATTTACAGTTTTAGACTTCATCAGCATCTTATTATAAAACAACATTTTTCTTTGAATATATTTTCTTTTAATGTAAAATATAAAAAATAATATATTGCTGAGTATTTTTTACAGCGCTTACCATTAAATATTTCTATGAATATTTATATTATTATATGGAAACTTCAGGAGATTTATTAAAAGCGTTCACTGCCTGCCTCTTTTTTCAATCTGTCTCGCCGTAAAATGCCACATACGGCGAGATAGATCGATTGCAGGCATATCACTACCAGCCAGTGCACACACTTCTTCCAATGAATAACCTGCCCGTTTACAGTATTGTGAGTGCTTCCATGGAAAAATGAGGCGAGCCCCATGTTTCTACGCCACGGTATTATTCACCGACGAAGCACCCTTCACGAGCACGTTTTGGCACACATTAACCCACATCAAGTACCAAAATCCCAATTCTAAAGTCTGTTTTCTCTGTACGTTTGGGTGGGTATTANAAAAGGTAATCTGCAGTGGTCAGATTTTAATTTCTTCTTTCTGAAAACATTTTCATAAAAAAAAAGTACATACTTGGGCATTTTTTCGAATAATTATATAAAAGTTATTTACAGTTTTAGACTTCATCAGCATCTTATTATAAAACAACATTTTTCTTTGAATATATTTTCTTTTAATGTAAAATATAAAAAATAATATATTGCTGAGTATTTTTTACATCGCTTACCATTAAATATTTCTATGAATATTTATATTATTATATGGAAACTTCAGGAGATTTATTAAAAGCGTTCACTGCCTGCCTCTTTTTTCAATCTGTCTCGCCGTAAAATGCCACATACGGCGAGATATATTGATTGCAGGCATATCACTACCAGCCAGTGCACACACTTCTTCTAATGAATAACCTGACCGGTTACAGTATTGTGAGTGCTTCCATGGAAAAATGAGGCGAGCCCCATGTTTCTACGCCACGGTATTATTCACCGACGAAGCACCATTCACGAGCACGTTTGGCACACATTAACCCACATCAAGTACCCAAATCCCAATTCTAAAGTCTGTTTTCTCTGTACGTTTGGGTGGGTATTATCTACGGGATGCTGATTAGGCCATGCATCCTTCCCCCGCACGGCTGCCTGTAGCTTCCTATCGACGCCCTTTGGACGACGACCTGCCACAATTACTTGAAGATGCATCACTTGTTCACCAGGACACTTTAGTCACACAGCCAGGAAGTACATGGATGCAGTGCGGTGGAGTGTCTGACGTGGCCCAGTGGGTTGGCCACCCAGATTACCTGACCTCAACCCAGTCGACTTCTACTTGTGGGATCACTTGAAGGAACAGATGTATGCCACCGACGTGGACAATGTAGAGGATCGCTTGTGACGTATTCAAGATGCATGCCATACCGTCAAGTNGGGCGTGGCCCAGTGGGTTGGCCACCCAGATCACCTGACCTCAACCCAGTCGACTTCTACTTGTGGGATCACTTGAAGGAACAGATGTATGCCACCGACGTGGACAATGTAGAGGATCGCTGGTGACGTATTCAAGATGCATGCCATACCGTCAAGTCCATTCGCGGTTACCTACCACTTTTCTGAAACCCTGATAACGTTCTACTTTCAGCCGATTCATTCGCCTCCTGAAAACACAGCTTAACAAAGTCTTGAAAATAACAGCAAAGCGACAACGCAGCGCATTCCTGTGCACTCAGTTAAATCATATTTTACATGCGAACTATTTCTTACTAGGCGTTATTATCACACCTATTTTCTGCCGGTTTTTAATTTTATTAATTATGAACGAAATATTATAATTTATAAATAGAATACACGCAAAAGTTCAGTTTTACTATAAATGAGGTAGATTTATGTTAACACAAGTATAACACTCTTGTTATACATGACATATTAAGGACACAATCAAACACGTAACACATGATGTGATTTCTTCAAAGGTTTGATTTTAAAAAAAGTGAGAAGAAACGTCGGCTTGACTATAAATGCTAATCCCGGTATGTCGCAGCTTGTGNATGACATATTAAGGACACAATCAAACACGTAACACATGATGTGATTTCTTCAAAGGTTTGATTTTAAAAAAAGTGAGAAGAAACGTCGGCTTGACTATAAATGCTAATCCCGGTATGTCGCAGCTTGTGCACCAGTCGAGCGAGCGTCGCATTCGTGCATGCATGCAGATNAATACACGCAAAAGTTCAGTTTTACTATAAATGAGGTAGATTTATGTTAACACAAGTATAACACTCTTGTTATACTTGACATATTTAGGACACAACCAAACACGTAACACATGAGGTGATTTCTTCAAAGGTTTGATTTTAAAAAAAGTGAGAAGAAACGTCGGCTTGGCTATAAATGCTAATCCCGGTATGTCGCAGCTTGTGCACCAGTCGAGCGAGCGTCGCATTCGTGCATGCATGCAGATNCTATAAATGCTAATCCCGGTATGTCGCAGCTTGTGCACCAGTCGAGCGAGCGTCGCATTCGTGCATGCATGCAGATGGGTGGCTCACACTTCGACCATGTGATGTAAGAATGTAAACACTTCGCAGTCCAAATAGAGCACTGGTACTCGAAACAGGTGTTAGTTTTTCCTACCACCCCACACTATCACCATGCACTAAGGGGTAATCTACCTGCATTAGGACAACAACATGAACCAGGTGGTGAGCTGGTATTCTAGCACCACACTGCCTACTTCCCAGACAACCATTATTCTGCTGTCCAACTAAACGTGTGATTTATACGTTTACAGTAGGGATTAGCGGATACTCCTAAGGCGACATATTTGATTACTTTTTGCATGCTGATTACTAACATGTCATATCGAACTGCTTCAAGCGCACTGTTACAAATTTCTAAGAAATAGGAGAGTGCCAAACCCTATTTAATGAATGAAAGGGCGCTGAATCCGTAACGCCGTTTTGTGTAGTAACCTGCCTTGTAAACGTTTGCCTGTATGCCAATTTTAGTTACTTAATATAAAGTGGTTTCCAAGGTATCGTTGTGTAACAAATCTCCAGTCGCAATGTTCCAGGGCGTCTACCACCCTCAGAAATCACTTTAAGGGCTATGTTGTATATATTTTTCCCTGTTCATTTCTCCTAAGGATTCCATTCACTCCGGGTTAGCAAACATTTACGAATCATACTGTATAAATATCGCGTAGGTATCGAATTCTAGGGTATTGTAACACAAGCATTGTGAGCTATAATAATGAGTCATTATTAACACGTCGTTTTTATGTTTAACAAGTTCGATATTATTTTTTCAAATAATTAAGTTTGTGACAAGATTTATTTATTTGTTTTGAAAAAGAGAGTTATTATTTTTTTTACAGCATTTTTATTTTGGCTGCACATTTACATGTTGTTCTATTATTATATTGCGTAGGTGTACTTTGAAGGCCGTATCGTATGATTATGTATTTTCAACATTGGGGCAGTTTTAAGTGGCAGTTCAATTTAATTTAAACTGTATCCCTCATGAGAGGCCAGTGTTTAAAGAACATTCTTAAGTTAAGTTTTCAACGAAGAAGACGGACATCTTGTTATGCGACGTCAGGCAGCCAGCCCGGGTGGGCTGTGCGCTAGGTGGTAAATTTAGATTATTATTAGGGAAGTCCGGGTTGGCACCCCTGAAAGTGCAGGACGTCTACCAGAGACGAAGACACGAGATGTTTTAAGCAGTAGGTAGGCCTGTACAACCCCCTCCACGTGGCTTTCAGAGAGGTTAGCTCGAACTCGTGAGACGTCAATTAAGGTGCCATAGAACTGCATGTTAACTCCGTAAGCCGTGTGCTTACATATAGGGCAGACGTCACCCAGGGCTGCTGAACATTCGGAGAGATTCCCCGTCGACGTATCTGATCACCGGGAACTTCTAGATCATCGGAATTCTACGTTTGACTACTAATTTCAGCTAAAAAATTACAAATAAAATTTTTCACCTAACACCGTTCATACAACATTTTAGAATATTTTTCACGCCACCTTGTTGGTTTTCATAGGTACACGACTTTTCCAACATCTACTACGACAAAGCTGAACTAAATCCTTGCTCTGCCGGAAAATTAATAATTTTGTCTTGATTTTTTAACATGTTCAATTATTTTATTTCTTAACCATCACAAGTGCACTAGTGTTTTAAAGGCCACTACCCCAAGCAGAAATATTTCAATTGTATGGTTAATATTTTCATAGGCACGGAAAATTTGCGAATCTGTATTGCTATCTGGATGAATTATTTCGTTTATTCTGGAGAAAGTCAAGTTATTCAGAGCTCAATCAAAGTTCCAAATATTGTTTCAAACACAGTTGCCCATTGTTTTCATATTGTATTATTAGCAAGTTTTCTCCTTTCCTGTTTTGTGAATTAGTTTATTCTGTTCCCAAGTATTTTTTCCACCTGACTGCTGTGTTTCTGGGTTAACAAATAGTGCGCGTTACTTCGGATGGGTATTATCAAGTGGTTGTGTATTCCAACTTACAGTCTGGATGGGGCCAGGCAAAAGCAATTCGTCAAGCTGTCTTCAATCGTCAGTAAAAGGATTCTAGTTTCCAGTTCTCACACTGTGTTGTGTTGTCAAGGAGTTGAACGGGCAGCCATTCTGATTTTCAATAATCACACCAATTTAGTAATCAATTTGGACGATCGTGATTACGCCGCTTAGGTTGGCACTCTACCCAGGAAATTCGTTACACCTACCACAGCTGTCGCAATATCGTCCTCATACACCCAGAGGCATACAGAACACCCTTTCTCCCTCAGTTTATTATAATCTTGCATTATATTTTGTGTGTCCCTTTGTTGTATACTGCGCGTGCAATGTGTACGAGATAGTCATCTAGTCGTTATACGTCGTTACGTTTCATTACGTTTCTTACGCTACATCGTTGCAGTATCAATAATATATTTACAGAACAACATGGATGGGAAGTGGGACTTGTATATTTGTATTGTCCCTGGAGTGTGGCTTGAAATGAGAACACTGGTACAGCGGAGAGTAAATACATTAAGAGGGGAAAGTTAATTAGAGCATTCTGATAAACGCCACTCTTAAGGTCTCTCACACTCTAAAATATAGACGTTATGTGAGGCCAGTTCTCTGACAGTACATTCCTCTGGCAGTACAGTTCACATAACAAGTTATTATATTTTTCGTAAGCTCTGCGGTTTAGACGTCTGCCCTTTACTAGCACATGATAACTGGTCTTTGACACAATTCTCTTTTTTGGAGGACCGTTCACAGATATTTTTTGCAAATATCACCCACGGGCAGTTAATATGTGTAGGACGACTCTGCCAAAAGATACTGACGCATGGTATATCGCCTTACAGCACCGCCGGCGTCAAAAGTGTGTTGAAGTTGGGCAAAACAGTTGGTTATTGTTACGGTTAAACTATTGCATTCTTTGAACCAGTTCCCGAGTATTGCCATTTAGCCAAAATATAATGATATTTTGTTTTCAATGTACCACTGTTTCATCGTGTAAGTATCAACCCATTCGTCTCTGCAATTCTCCAAACTCGTCGATCAAAAAAAGCCTATTTACCCGACATGAGGGGCACATTTCACGTCCAACTTGCACTCCATCTTCACTTATCAAGGGAGTACGTGAGCGACAGTTTGACGTACTAGCTTTGTTTTTCCCAACTAAAGAATGGTTGGGAAAAAATTGGTTACCACCGTACAAGACTGTTAACCCACACACAGAACCCTGTTTCATTCTCCCGCCAGTAACAAATGCCTCCTTTCACTGCGACGGAAGTTAACGTTTCCCGCTGAAGCAGCTGGCGGTGCAATAGTCGTGTGTTTTGAGGTCGGGGAAAGCGGAATGCATCCTTCAAAGTCGGCGTGCAACTGCCTGAATCTTGCGGTTTGTCATGATGGAAAAGAAGGTGGGGGGAGGGGGGATATTACCGCAACCAACCCTCTAGGCCCGGGATTGCTTTCTTAAAAGGGTGTTGGGTAATGGTGGGAGGGGGGGGAAACGAATGACATTCATTTTTGCAAACGACAGGAAATCTCCAGCGACGTGGTCTAGATTGCCGTCGTGCCAAGACGAGAAGAGTTCGGCCGGTTAGAGGGGCAGAGGGGAGAGGTTAAATACGTGGAAGGGTGAAATAGGGGTTGGTGGTGCCCTCGCGGTGAGGGTAGGTGGAGTCATACGCAAGGTAAATGCTCTGCTTTATGGACCGCGAGCGAGCGTGCTGGCGAAAGCGTGCGCACGCATTTTAACGCAGGTTATATTTTTCCCCCCGATAACACGGGGACAGCTGATAAAAATAGCTCTATTTTCCACTGAATAACCTTTCCATTCAGACCGGAAGCAGTGAAAAACGAAAAAAACATTGGCCATTTTGTTGAATTACGCCAGGAAAATAACATCGAATGTCACGTTTACGAGTGACCTATATCGTAAAAATGAGCGTTGCTGTATGTTATAAGAAAAAATGTGTATATGATTTTACTAAGATTCCTGGGTAATTTTTTACTGGCACTTTCCCGTAATTTCGCGACTTTTTTTTCTAACAGTGTTCCGTAAAATATCTGAACTTGGTGTTATGCTTGAGAGAGAGAGAGAAAGAGAGCTTAATTTACGAGACGATTTGTTTACCTACAAAATATTTTTGGACCAAATGTTTTCATGGAATTTTCTTGTAAAGGTGCAAATCATGTTCTACGGTGAAAAGAGCTGTGAAGAGGAGGGTTTAGAGTATGCATTCGTTACATGAATCGAAGTGAGATTACGACACGCGCAAACGGGAGGGATTGCAGATATATTTTGTTTCCGCGCCAGAAACTGGTCCCAAAAACACAATGAGTAATTCTCTCACAACGTCGTCCCTTCTAGAGAATTACTGAGAGCTGGCCACAGACAACGAGTACCAAGTTGTAGAGGCGAAGGGAGACGGTTGTCCCCCCCCCCACCACCCCCCCTTCCCGAGCCCGACGACAAAGCTAGCAGAGGTGTCTGTCACTCTCCTGCGTTTCTAAGCAGTGGTTCGTCACAACTTCACTTTGCAATACAAATTTAAAACTTACACGTATAACAATATAAATGATTTTAGGGGCTCTTTTAGATATAACATTGCCATTTGAAATACAATTTTAGAATTTAATTGTAATAATTTGTTATATATTCATTCTTTGATACCTTGGTCTGCATTATAATTAGTGCATAAACGCTCGCACAAATATAAAACTGACGGACAGAGTGAGAGAGAGTGTGTGTGAATTTTTGACTGAAGAGGGGAGGGGGTAATAGTTATAAAATAAAATATTTAGAATTCCACTCCACACCCCCACCCTCCCCCCTCCGCGGCAATATCCACACACACAAAACTTGAATCCAGAAATCTGTGCGTATACCGTATGTTTGTGTGACCTATCAAATCTCGATTTCAGCCCATCACAAAAAATATGCATTTTAAAAAAGATGTTATTAAACTTTAATTTCAAATTATGCACCACAATATGAATTTATAACGACCTGCTGCGAAAAAAAACCGCAGAAAAAAAACACGAATAGAAAATAAACAGTTCCCATTTCATCGAATTTAACACACACTAAAGTCATGTTAGAATTTTTTATTTGGTTATTTAGCATATTGGGAATTTAGGGAGTTAGAATTGGAACTACAATGAGCAGTGCTCCTTTTTATCAGTTTAGAAACTGTATTACTTAACTTTCCGATGAATATTTGTTACTTTGCAACAGAAAACTGTTATTTATAAGTACTCTCTAATGGATAATTATAAAATTGTTTTATTTTTTCGTTTTCTTAAGGGGAAAGTATCCTTGTCATCGTGGATTTACGTATTTTATTCCATAACTTAATTTTCTGAGTTAATACTTGAAACAGAAGCTGGTAAAGTCACAGAGTATATCTAAACAGCTATTACGAAATCCAACTTATATTTCTTCCATTATTAGTTTCCCATCTGTAACCGTAGTCAAATGTTACCTAATTATTTTATAATGTCAATTCCACATGAAAATTACAGATATAACTGAAACCATACAAATTTTCAAAAAATGCATTAATTAGTCCTTTTCGTTATGCCTAGCTATGATTTTTCATGTCTGGTAATACTATTTCATTACGAAGATTTGTATGAAAAATTGAAAATGGGATGGATACTACCCCATTAAGGAAAAGTTACATTTAAAGAATAATTTTACTATGTCATGATTTTTGTAACAAAAACTGATCAGTACAAAGAAAGTAAGAATTGAACAATATTACGGACTTGTGAGTCATCATTAAGTTTTCCTTCGCTGGTGTTAAATTGAATTCAGATGCGTTGAATGACAAAAGGCGTGAAAGAAGACGAAAAGTATAGGAGATTATTTTGGGAAGGTATTTTGTGGAAGTGTGTTTCTCCAGGCCAAATATTTCAAACTTAAATGCAAAGTATTTTGGTATAAACTTGGCCATGTGGTTGAGTTAACGGCCTTCCTATCAAGCCGGGAGCCGCCAACTTCAAATGGGGTTTTAAAGTTAAACGAAATTCCTTCTGATTGCGTCAATTTTAAAGATAACTATTTCAAACATAAAGTATCCTACGTAAAATTTCTTAAGGAATATTGCTACATTAAGATATGTAGCCAATTGTTTTAATACATTTTTTTTAAAATACAATGTTGATATTTAAATATAACGATATAAAGAATCAATACGTTATTTTTTTTATAACTTTACATAACAATATTCTCTAAGAAAGTCACGTCAGAATATTTTTGTTGGAAATAGTTATCTTTTAAATTCACGCAATGAGAAGGAATTTCGTTTAATATTAATTGCCCATTTTAATTTCGTGGCTGCCGGCCTGGTAGACAAGGCTGATGACTGGCCTTATTATATGGCTACTTTGTGGCTTTGCGACATACGGATTGTGATGGCGGCAAATGAAGCAACCCGCTCGACATGGAGAGAGAGGGCGACAGGAAGAGGCAGAGATTGACAACGTTTATTTTATCTACTCTCTGCATTCCTTCCTCTCGCATCAATAATCCCGCTCTCCTCCTTTACGCCTTCCTTTACAGGAGACGTTTCACGTATCCTGCTTACGCACGCCATTCTGAATTCTTTGCTACTCCGGCCTTAGTTGGAATAAAAATAAAAACGAAGGGACAACCAGTCCGACGAAAATACACAGCAAATTCAAGCGTGAAACTCGTGTCGCTTATTCTTTGTACGTGGCTAAGACAAACTTAAAATATAGTCGTGAGGATGCACACAAATAGGCCTATCGTAAGTTTTATTCCGTTCATATTTATATGTGTTGGCACTTACTGTTTTGTAGGTTTATTTCATTATTTGCGTAATTTTATCCGGCTGGGTTGAGTATTTTATTGGGGTTGTGGCAAACATTCAAATCACAGAAACGTAGGCACTTTCGACGCTAGTGTTTCAAACACCTAGGGCAAGATTACAACGATGTGATGAACAAACGTGACTTTCAAACAATTAATTGTGTATTAAAACAGTTTACGGTTAAAACGTTTAAATTTCACACGCCCGATATTAACAATCTCTCTCACTCTCCCTCACACACACACACACACGCGCGCGCGCACACGCACACACACACACATACACACTGGTTCAACGTAACGTAATGGCAACAATACTCTTTCACACTCACAGCGGTCACGACGTACTTCACGGTGTATTTATTCCTACCGTGAAAAAACATATTTCTCACATAGTAACTTGTTAAGGTATGTTTAAGAAACACAACGAGTACGAACTTGAAGCTTTGTTAAGAAAAAAACAATTGCAAATTTCCTACGAAATATCGCAAACAAGTAGTACTGCGGTAGGTAATTATAACTGAAAGGTTTCAGGTAGGTCAGATACGTATTTTCAAAATGGCGGCCATATAGCTATTTAAGTTTTGTATGTTATATCGTCAAAACTTTGTGGGCTTGCTGTATATATTGAAACCATAAAATGTGTCCATACAAAATCTCTTTTGTCAGCCATAATGTAAAATTGTGTCACAGTACAAATAAAAATTACGCGATATCTCCGAAAAAAAAAAACTATTTCTACAAAATTTGGCAAATAGTAGAACTATGGCAGGCCAAGTAAACTAATATACATTAAGAGAGCCAGACAAAAATATTTTAAAAATGGCGGCCAATAAACATTTTATCTCAGAATTTTTGAAGTTATACTTCTTTTGGCGCATTGAGGGTAAAAGTTTAGTAAGCAACGGAAGTTGCGCGCGCACAGTGAAACAAAATTTGACAGTGAACGTGGTAGGGGTATGACCCATCGCGCATGCGCGTATCGTCTAGCTATATACATGCTCAAGGTTCACATCATGGCATGTCGTTATATATAAAACCGACAGAAAATCAGTTCATTTAATAAGCAAATTGAAAACTTTAAAAACAATTAATTTATATTTGTAATTAATTGTGAACATATATATATTATTAATTAATTTCACTTACATTGTACCGTGAAAAATTGGTTAGTCACAAAAATTGTATAATACAATTTTGAAAGGGTTTTCAAGTATTTGAGGTGAAATTATTATAAAAATTATTTTATTAAGTTTTAATTATTTTGGTGCGTTCAGAGTAATTTAATTATGTTCTTTAATCAAACCTTTAATAATTATATTGTATGTATTACTTCTCAGATTTTATCGTTTTTCCTACTTACATAAATTATTTGCATACGTAACAAAATTTTACTTTTGTCACGCCAAAGAAGTATAACTTCTAACGCGCGTACATAAGTTCACGCACCCATTTTTTATTATCTACAAAACAGCAAAACTCATTTCAACTTGATTTTGTATGCTGACAACATCAGTTACATTCATAGAACATGTATATGGAAAGCCTCATTTATCCGCCATTTTGTATGATAGGCCCAAATGAAAAGATACAGTTTTTATGCCGTACTCGGAAAACAATACAACGATTTCTTTCAAATTTGGCGAAAAAGTTGTACTGGGGTAGCTCATGTTAATTATATGTTTTAAGTGTGTTAGTCTTTTATTTTCTGAATGGCGTCCATACAAACATTTTAACTTAGTGTGCTTTGTTAACGATACTAATTAACAGATTTAAATTTAACTTTGAATATTGTCTATATGACAATCATTTAATGTGCTTATATCAAAAAAAATTTCCCCTTTTATGAAGATCGTCACATGAACAATGAAGGTTTTATGTCATACATCGAGCACCAATCAACCGATTCATACCAAAATTTCACGCGAGTATTACTACAGTAGGGTAGTAAATTAACATTAGTTATGTGCGGCAGGCAGGTTTTAATGGGGTTTAAATAAAGGATTGAGTTTAATTTGGAATGCAGTTAATTGCAAGCTAGCTTAATTTAACAGTATTTTTCTGAATTTTAATAACGGGTAAGTCACTCGTGCATTGCGAGTGTTTTGGTATCATTTTACATGTTTCTGGTTTCATCTTTAATGATATGTCTGCCAATGAGATGTCAACGCCTACCTACCATCTAAGCTTTTAAGAACTTCACTAAAAAATTTTCCATCGATGTAAAGGACAGTGGGTTCATTATAAGTCAATTACTTATCGTTCTTCTTATATATGTATCTTAAGAAGTGTACATAATTTCTCAAAATATGCTTCCGGCATTCAATCTTTCGTACTATCAGATTTGGTCCATGTGGAAGCGTCTTCTGTGGACGCTATCATCGCCATCTCCAACTAACCTAGCATACGGCACGGGTAAACGAGACTAATGTACGTCTTGGCTCAAAGTATGTACTATATTCATTACCCTATTAGTTCCCAGCCCACGAAAATCATATAGGACCCATCATATTCAGCCAGCTGTGTATAGCCGTGCAGTGTAAAACACTAACTTTAATATATAACACAAACAGCTGACTGCAAGAATGTTGTAGTCCACTTTACACAAAATCAACATAACAAGAAATATGATACACGCACGCATGGCTCATTTATGGTCGCATTTGTAGTGTCCACAGGCGAATACACAAATATTGGTGAGAGGCGGGTAGTCCCGGCCACATAAATAAAACTCATGACATTTTGAAAATCAACAGAAATAAATCTTTAATTTTATACTAGAATGGAAATACAACATATCTCTCACAATTATAATTAAGTAACAATGTGATAGGTTCATTATCTTAGATTATATCAAGTCATGTAATCAGGCTTTAATTTTTAGTGGATATATTTCTGGAGGGTAGCCCCGGACATAGATTTAGCCATGACCAAACCGTTTTTTGGTCTTACATACATCACAACAGCAGTATTCCTCCGAAGGGTCAATGTCCACACACGCTTCGTGCGCCCAGTCTTCGCATTTATGACACTGGATCCAGTCTTCTTGGAACGTTTCTCCGCAAATGACGCATTCTGTATCCTGGTCTCTTTTTTGCTGAACCGAACATTGAGTGTTCTTCTCTGTTTTCATTTTATTAACTGCCTGCTTGTTTTTATTGGTTGCAGCCTTTTTCTCTGCCAGCGCGTTTTCGAACGGCTAAGTTGTCAGAATCTCACTCTTTTGTATTTTTCGGGAACGCATCTGCAAGACGTTTCTTAGAAGCATCAGTAAAAGTACTCAACTGTTTGAGCAATTCATTTGCTCTAGGCACCTTATATGTCTCAGTTGCTGCTCTCACAGATGTCTTTTTTTCCTGGACAGATAGCATACCCTGCTTCATTTTATTTTCATCCCAATTTCTTCTGTGTGTTATTCTTCCCTTGACTGTTGGAAATTTTGAAGTGATTCTGCAAACGAAAACAACATTTTACACACATGCTTAACACATTACAATAACTAAACATTTCTCCCTACAAAAATGTCCGGGGTTACCCGACAACATCGTGTCCGGTGGTACCCAAACGCCACATTCTATGTTTTTATTTAATATCAACAATGTCAATAAAGATAACCCAAACTATTAACCTAACTTATACACTTGAATCAATATCTTAAAGTATAATCAATAAATCATGGAGAAGTACTTAAATTTTATAAATAATAACTGAGCTCAAAATGTAAACGGCGCACATTACAATACAAGCTCACGTAAATTAACGATTGTAACGTGTTGTTCGCTCGGCGGTCACGTCCGGGTTGATTCAATTATACGGCTAAATGGCACTGCGGTCGTTGTGGCGTGTTATTTGTTTACCTATGTGCGCGGGATTGTTTGGAACTAACACTGGCCAGGGATACCCGACTCTCCTTTACGTCTGTTGTGTATACTAAAAAAAGAACTGCTAGATCAATTTATTAATCTTTACGATAGCGATATGTGCATTATGTATAGTGCTTATAAGTTATGGTATTGTTACAAAAATCTCTGATAACATCAATAGTGGAACGACGCGTGCGGAGAGATAACTACGAAGCAAATAAATTATTGCATTACTATAGCAATTTTACGTGCTATCAGAAAAAAATTAAGCGTCTAAAACAACAATCATAGTGTAACTGCATTTACTGTTGGTTATCTATTATCGCCATTCCTACACGAAGCAGTCTTCTTTTCACCAGTTTCTGGCGGGTTGACAAAGATGGCGTTCGCTTTTTCTATTTCTTACTGGATCTAATTAGAATATATGATAATGCCTGTATTTACACACGGTCTCACAAAGTTACTCACGAACATAACCAAAGGCTCTACTGCTAAAAAAAGATTGTTTTACAACGCTACAAACTTAAGCACGTAGATGTCCCCTCTACTCGGGCCGCCTTCCGTTACTCACTGATTTCACAGGCCAGTAACTTCAGTAACTTCAGATATTGTTCCGGTACTACTGACAAGCGTTGACGATCACTGACACTTGTCTCCGCGAGTCACTGGGCGGCACCCTGCACGAGGCTATATTGAATACAGAAAGCATTGAGGTTGCTGGCCAGTAACTTCACTAACGTCAGATATTGTTCCGGTACTATTGACAAGCGTTGACGATCACTGACACTTATCTCCACGAGTCGCTGGGCGGCACCCTGTGCGAGGCTATATTGAATATAGAAACACTGAGTTTGCTGGCCAGTAACTTCACTAACGTCAGATATTGTTCCGATACTACTGACGAGCGTTGACGATCACCGACACTTGTTTTCACGAGTCGCTGGGCGGCACCCTGTGCGAGGCTATATTGAATATAGAAACGCTGAGTTTACTGGCCAGTAACTTTACTAACGAAAGGTATTGTTCCGATACTACTGACGAGCGTTGACGATCACCGACACTTGTTTTCACGAGTCGCTGGGTGGCACCATGTGCGAGGCTATATTGAATATACAGAAAGCACTGAGTTTTCTAATGCTGCAGAGGTGGTACTGTGTCAGTAAAATAAGAGTTTGGCGGGCTATTCAAGTTGCCGTAGGTTCTCCGATATATTTAACATGTGTATATGGCGGGATCATTAAATACAAAACAGTCCCCACTGAAATTCTAAACAAAATCAGTACAAAAATAAACTCAAAACGGAGTTATATGTTGTCAGAAAATGTGCCTTTCTCTAGTCAAACAATTATGAATAACTGGTTATTAAAAAGTAATATGTATTTTAACTCAAGAGAGAAATTAGATGATTCGGAAATCCATAATTTTATTACTTCTATTTGATTTTAATGAATGCCACTGCCGAGAGTTCCGAAACGATGAAGTAACTGTCGAATAAAATACTGCTATAGTCGATTCACGACTGGAAGAAACTTTTGAAAATCAACCTTTGAAAAAACACCCTAGCCGTTAGCGACATGCATATAACATTACAAACAGCGGCGAGCGCGGATACAGTTATGCCGTTAGGTTGCCAGCACAAAGAGAGGAAATAGTTCCAAAGTTTTAACGTAATTGTTAATTTATCGCTTACAAATGGGTGTCGAAAAGAATTGTATCTTATTATGCCTATTATTAATGACGTGATGCTAACGTATTTAGATTTCAACGTTTCTTGCATAGTCACATGATCACGCTCAAGGTGAAAGTAACGCGGCCATTTGTTTACTAACCTTCGTAGTCCTTGTGTTGTTGACACACGTGCCAGAGAATTTGTGCGATTATCTCGTTTAACCTATAATAATTCATTTATTTGTCTTGTTTTACTAATATCCGCTCTTTATTATTTGGTTTTTAATAACGTATGATTTTAATTTGTGCTCACTTTCAGTTCTAATTTCTTTTGTTTTTATTTTTTTCGCGCACGTGTCTTTCCTTTGCCACTTTATTCTAACGTTGCAGTATTTGCACATAAGAATTGTTTTCACATTGTGGAAGACGTACAATCCTTCACTCGCAAACTCTGCCGTCCTGTCGAAAACCGTCACAACCATTTTTAAATAACGTTTTACAATTGCGGGAAACATACGACTCAACCACCACGCCATTTTAACGTCTGTAGCAATTTCGATCAATTCTGATGATCCTACCTTCCATGTACGGGAATTTATCGAAAGTCACTAACAATCGATTGTAAATAGACAACAACTATCGATTAATCGAAATACTCGCATTTTGGGTTTATAGAATTAAATGTTTTTTCGCTGGCATCGCATATTCTTTTGTGTGAAATTCTCAAGATTAAAAACTTTACCCTTGTGGAATATCCATTAATAATATATACAATACATGACTTTTATAATGGGTACGTGCATGTACGAACACATCTACACACACAGTAGAATGTAAACATTGCCATGTGACTGCCACATGGCAGTCACGTGGCAATGTTTGTTTACCTTTGGCGGAAGGATACGAAATGGGCTTGAAAGTAAATCTTTAGCAGGGTTTCAAGAAAGTCTGTTCCAGTCGTGAACTGACTATAGTTGTTCCCTCAACTGCTAACGGACACTGATGAAGCAGCGGTGATTTCAGTACTCATCAGCAGTAACAGCGACGGACGCCAGTGACAGGCAAGTGATTGTGTGTGTGCAGGGGTAGGTAGGGGGGCGGACAATCGTACGAGGCAAGGGAAGGTGATAATAGGTGATTAAGTGCGGCGTATCGCTGTCTGCCATCTCTCTCTCTCTCTCTCTCTCTCTCTCTCTCTCTCTCTCTCTCTTCGCCGAGGCCAAGGCTTTCCCCTGCAAAGTACGTTATTTAAATTCAAAATATCCTATATATTTTTCCCTTTCAAACGTACATTTGTGGCAATCGTAACTTTTATGTTCGTCTTGGAGGGAGCCACATTGCTACACAACTTTTTTGATAAAAGTATTAACACCGTGTAAATTACAAACAAATAACCATTTCAACGCACAGGAACACCCCATAGACCCAACTTGTAATGGCTTTTCCGTCTTTTATTTCTTGCAGCGTTGTTCTTCTCTTTGAAGTGCACAGTGTGGTGTTTGTTTGAAAGCGATGTCGTGAAAGGTGACGGAGATACGTGGAAAATCATTTTACATGCGAAACTAACCTTGGCAGTGGTCTCGTAGCGGGCGCTTGAAGTACGTTGCAGAGAGTTTGATATCCTGGATTACTTGCAAAACTCGTGCCCACGCTATGTTTGCCTACGAAAATGCACCATACACCAGACGAGGAAGGAATTGTACTTTAAAGTTCCTACGCATGCTGCAAATATTATTTTGGAGCCCTCCGATATTGTTCAAAATTGGCTTTTACTGACTGCTGTATCTTAAAACATTCTAGTCGGGCACGAGTCAAATTACGAAATTTAAATTTTGCTACAGACTTTTTACCAATAAAATGAGAGCAACACCCCTGAAAGTGCCAAAGGTAGACGCAGCACTACAAGAAAACTGCACGCCAGTTTGGAGCCCTGCTCGTAGAGGCGATGGCGCTGTTGTAGCGCGTGCCAGTGTGACCCTTATATCTACCGCGCTTCTCGGCCAAAAAACTAGAAAAAAGATGTTAAGCAGGCGGTCCCCTTAAGAAGCGTTTCTTTTGGCCGAACTTAAGCAGTCACATTGCTATTTTATGCTCTGGATTTTGGGAGCCTGTTCCTGAATTCTTACTACCTAATGTTATTATCTTGTAAACCCCTTAACATTAAGTTTTCTTGTTCTAGGTCTGCGCTTATTAGGAAAGGCGGAAAATTGAGGGGGGATCTAGCCCTACTTCCACGAATTATTGATAAGGGACGAAACACTATACAAGGGACTGAAAAGTGAGAGAATTTAAGTACATTTAATACAGGAGAAGACGAATTTCCAAGTGCTTCATATTCTTTAAAATATATATACGTCTTTTTTTGAAGTTGTGTGGGTAATGTATAAAAACTTTACTTGGATTCGAACCGGCAACTTTTGGGACTAGCTCTAGTACACACTCTGCATACGTCTGCCACAGATAATAGAGGTTCTCAAAAATATTCAGTCAGAAAATTAAGACAACAGTGACAAAAATGATTGCGACAGATTTTAGAATCAACTGTCCAAATTTTAGTTCATTTCACGGCCTCAAATCTGAGTTAAAAAAAATCATCCATCTGATAAAATGTACAAGAAAATACTTGCAGAAGGCAGAGTTTGACATTTTGACGGCAGCTGAACTTCTCCAGGAAACGACCAAGAATAAAATAAATGTTATTGCGCATTTAATAATGATGTATGTGTGGTCAGACCACTCGCATCCCACCTATACGAACCGGGTTCGATTTCCGGTGAAGCCGCTCTCAAATTTTTGCAAGTGGGAATCTGGCCGGACGATACCACTGGTCGGTGGGTTTTCTCGGGGATCTCACTTTTCCCACGCCCATGCATTCCGGCACTGTTCCATTCTCACCTCATTTCACTCTCATCGTCTCTCAAGACCTCTTTGTTAAGAGCCGCCCAAATCTCTCAACTCACTCACTCAATAATGACGTGTGTAAACTAGTTAAAATAATATACATTTTTGTTGCTCGTGAGCCGGGTAGGGAGTTAAGAGGTAAATTATTTTATTTTCACTTTCCACAATATATGTATACCATTCACGGTTACTTGCAACTTTCCTGAAGCCCTGCTAAAGTTCTACTTTTTCAGGATATTCCTCCGCCCCATGTAAACTATGTTTAACCAGGTCTAGAAAATTACACCAAAGGGACAACGCACCATATTCGTGCGCACTCACTTAAATTATATTGCGCATAAGAACTATTTCTTACTAGGTATTACCAACACACTTACTTTCTCACAGTTTTTATTCATAAGAATTATAAATTATTTATTACAATTTTTAAATAAAATATTAGCAAAAGTTCACTTAAATTTTTATGTGAACAGAATTATAAGACGTATATGATTGTGACATATCTGGGAAACCACCAATCACGTCACACTTGGGGTGATTTATGAAAAGAGTGAGCATACTAACCGCAGTGCACTGCTCTGGTCTCGCCTCCCGAGTGCAGTGCGCCGGAGAAGCAAGCCAGCGCTGTNTGGGGTGATTTATGAAAAGAGTGAGCATACTAACCGCAGTGCACTGCTCTGGTCTCGCCTCCCGAGTGCAGTGCGCCGGAGAAGCAAGCCAGCGCTGTCTTGCACGCGAGACGGCTTGTACCTGGGCCGGGCTGGCTAACAGTTCCCGCGGGGGCCGCTAGGGTTCAGCACGTGAAAGATTGACCACGAGTGCCGCGGCTAATGGCGCGAAGCCGAGGCCGGCCACCGTGAAGTCAGAGACTTTGTTTAGTGGACGCCGCGCGGTCGGCGTCTTCCAGCGGCGGGGCGAGGGTATCGACTGGCCACAAGTCGCAGGGCTGGTAAATCTCGCCCACCCCCGCGGCCCGCACCNCCCCCCTTCCCGTCCCATGTAAAACATTTTAAACGCCTCAAGGTTACGTTTGGCCTTAAATATGTATTGTGACGGTGATGGGATATAGCATAATCTAGCTATGCGTATTATGTTTTCTTGGAGTTTTAAGCCGAGTCTTTAGGCTTTCAATAGATAAACCTGTTCAGAAAAGATGCAGCATTGCCGCTGTGGTTTAAAACACTGTTTCACAGAAGAATAAATATCGTTAAAAGCTACTTACAACGATTTTTACTGACTAACACTTTTCGTTGAACCCGTTTATATTCCAATGACGAAATTTATGAGATGGCAACACAATATCGGCTTTCAATTCTATCGTAAAAAAATTGTACATTGAAATAGTCCATAGTGTTTTAAAAATTATATAAGACACAACTGCTTACAATGACAACCATACAACAAACTATGAGATCAGCGATGGCATATTGAGTCATTTTATTTATTACATTGTGTCTGTTTGAAATAGGCCCACAGATGTCAAATGGCATCATCGATAAATTCTATAGGATCTACAAATTTTAAAGAGGTTGTTGGTTGTCAGTTTTCTGAGCAGCTTCGGCATATATCTGTGAATATTTACACAATCATCTCTATCAAATTGCATGTGATAGGTTGGTTGATTGGTCTCAATGTAATGTTGTTTTTCTTGGGAGGAATTGTGGTTAGTGATTTTGGGAATCATTGCACTTGAGAATTTTTTTTAACGTGTGCAGAAGTACTGTAGGTTTGCTTAGTTATAGTTTCGTAGATGTAGAATATATAAGATTATGAATGTTTCCTTTGCGACAACTGTAACGTACCAAAAACCACAATGTACGACAGAAAAACTTTAATATCGCAAAACCGATAGCTTTAGTACGAAGTTATATTTCACAACTGTGCACAAAAGCGCCTCATAAATGTTTATTTCTTTGCTGCAAAGGAAGGTAACGTTGCTATCAAACAAAATCGTATAAAGAAAATATTTGTCAATTGCAAATCTATGATTCTGTAACCTTATGTTTCAATTAAAGCAATATGGTGTTACTGTAAACAAAACAGACTCAAACAAACGGTTTTTTTGTCGTACAGAAAACTCGGTAAGGAATTTTATTAGATTGCACGTTACACGACAGCGCACCGCGCAGAAAGCAAGTGTCAAATTGGAAAATATCAAAGGCAGTTGATATTCTCCCTGGATGAAAACGCGGTTCTTCTGATACTCGCAGTTGTCATTTTTACCTGTTACACGATCATTTTGAAGTGCTGATGGACAACTCCAGACAGCAGCGCTGCAAACGGCTACGTGTAATACGGCCTTTACACGGCCTTTGGTACATGGCCCCTGGTAGCTGTTCGACTGTTAAAGATGAAACCATATCATGAAGTAAAGAATTGTGTAAAATCAAAAGACTTAAGAAAAACTACGCGGTAGCATATATCTATCTATAATACAGAAATACTAATAAGTGTTTTTACCTTTTAATTTACCGAGACGTTGAGTTTTATAATATGTACAGTGTATAGAAGATTAACACTAAGTAAAATTCAACTTTATTTAAAAAAAATAATGTAAACAATAATTCTGTAGTCCACGCGATCGGAGCCGTGGGCACAGCTAGTGTATATATATATATACATACAGTATAAATATATGTATTTATATATATATATATATATATCTGTACAAAATATAATAGTTTCTTCTTTGAAACTTGGCCGTCGTAAACTTTCGGTGGGAAATCAGCAATAATTATGTTTTTATAACCAAATAATACAATCCTAGGACTTGTTAATATAAAACAACTAATATTATATTGCACACATAGAGCGTAAATATTCTTTAGCATGGCAGTTAACATGATTAAAATTCAGTATTCCAATCAATTCTTTGCCTAAGTATCTGTTTGTACGATTTCAAGGTAAAATTCCGAGTATCCGGCAAAGATTTGTTTAATGTAAATAGATTTTACAAAGCTACGCTTTCCTAGTTATTCGTTAGAAACAGAACAACTTCGAAAAACACTGTATGTGTTTACTTTAAATACTGGAATTCATTTGTAGATCACTTACAGAATCGGGTGAAAAATTATGTGCAAACGATATACACTCCAACAATCATTTTACAAAGTAAACATTACTTTCATCTCATCAAACTTAATATACATTTATAATGGAAGTTTCATCCGGAGGCTTTCTTTGGTTTTTCATGTGAGCTGCATCCGCTGTTACGCGCACTGGGATTTTACATTCCACATTTGGGAGACGGGGGCTTATTGATGGCGCGCCAGTCGATGTACATGATTACTTCTCTAAAAGAGCGAAACAGAAGTTGAACGCGTACTAACAGGCGGCGAGATAAAGGCCTACCTGCCGCTGGCGCGCACAGCCTCCCAAAGGGCAGATCTATCTGCAGCCTCAGCACATCATCGCCACACTGTGGGTTACGCGATCCCCGGGTGGGTGTGGCGTGAGTGGGAGGCTGTGCGTGGTCCAGCGCTCGTGTGTTCATTAACATGCGTTACGTCTCCTCCCACTCAGGAGAGGCAGCAGTTTTTAGCAAAGCATAGAGAAATGGGAAAATTTACCCTGGCATAAAATTTTTTCATGTAACTGCACTTTGACGAAATAAACCGCAATAGTGACTCACAATGTAAGAAGAAGACGTACGTGAACAAAAGAACAGGCACTTGACATTCTAGAACAACGTGCAAATTTACTTTTAAAAAGGTAACAAAAACCCTATTTTATTGAACAGCCTATGATTTTCTTTGAATTCTATAGTACTAAAAACCCCAAGATAAATAAATAATACTTTTATTAACTGAGAGCTACTTTAGATTATAAAATGTATTACGATTATATTAACTGAAATCTTGCAGCAAAAATAAAATAATTTGTGACTATATTTTCAACTATTTGCAAGGACAAACATTCGTAAGAATTGCATATAACTTGCAGTATAATTCAGCAGCTGTTTTACACGTATTTCGATAATGGTATTCTACTAATAGAACCTAATTAATGGCCTCCATCTTCAATTACCGCCATGTTTACTCTATGAGAGCTCAACTGAGTATATCTAAATTTGTCAAAATTATTACCTTCCCAGTGACCTTAATAACGACATAGACCTTGAAATAATTGCAGTTTAATATCTGAAATACGCGTCGTGTTGTTTTAATGAAATGTAATTATAGCATCGGAAATTTACCAAATGTTCTTCTTTTATTCCATTAGCCGAAAAAATTACGTAAACTAAAAAAGTTCATAATATTTTTATTAGCAGTATATTGCCAGGCCGATATTATGTAGTATAGGGGCAGAAAAATTTATAGGGTTCATTTTTTAATTAAGCATAGAATTTACTTAATTTTGTTATGTTTCTGTGATTTATAATATAATATTTTCTTAANGTTCATTTTTTAATTAAGCATAGAATTTACTTAATTTTGTTATGTTTCTGTGATTTATAATATAATATTTTCTTAATAGTATTTGTAACCTAATTTATATTTACAATTTTCATTATAAATTTTGCAACTGTAAAATGGTGCTCAAACCTGAATGATGAAAATGATACTATTAACTAATATTTAAATAGTTTATATAAGATTTTTTCAATTATTTTGAATTTTGAAAAAGTGACTGTTTAAGGTCACGTTATAAGTTAAAGTCAAGGTACGCACGATTGCTATCTCTTACGTACACTGTGACATCAAAAACACTAAAATAAAATATAGATGGCCAACTTTAAAACAAAATGACAAATTACAAGCGCTGAAACACACTGATCGCAATCGTTTATGCAATGGTTCCACATTTCTTAATTTCACTTTAGGTTTTCTTTGATATCCTCAAGATATTTTCGGATTTTCTGAAGTTCCTTAAAACCGTAAAATTTATTTATTTCTACGATTTTAAAACATTTTATGGTTTCATAACATGATATGCATGGAATATTGATAACAACAAAACGTTTAACAAATAACATTCTCCATATTTCAATAGTGTAAATACCAGGATTTTAACTTATTGCTACTATGGTCAAAACACAATGTTTGGCTTCAGTTAAAGTGTTTTTGAAGTCCCAGAAGTGGCATTACGCAATTTCTTTGACATCTAACACGTGACTCACCTTCGGTGTACGTTTAACTTCGGTCTGTTTTGAATGAAATACTTTATCTCGAAAGTTGAAATTGAAATACGTGTAAAGCACATAACAAATTTCCAAAAACATTTTCTCCACGGCGTTCCAGAAACATTTGTCATTATTTTGAGCAGTAGCGTAAAGTGTTTATTTTGTTCAAAATTGAGATTTGTGTACAAAGATATATTAATTTTAAATTATTTTCAATTCTTTTAACTCGTTTCTGGTAAGTAAAATTTCCACCATGTTAGAGCAAATTGCAGACTACTATTTGACATACAAAGGAAACAAATACTGTATGTGACACGCCAAAATTGAAGGAAATTTATTTTGACTCTTGATCAATCTTAGGTCAAGGCCGCCAAAGGTCGCCTCGAGGTAGTCGTGGTTACCGATGGCAGAAGATAATTATAGCCTATTGATGAACAATGACGTACAAATATAAAGTACAATCTTTGTACTTAATGCAAATGCGGACTAGATTGTTCTTACAGTCATCAAAACATTTTTATGCAATGTTCTCGTGTTCTGTGTAATAATGACGCCTACGTCCACTGCAATACAGTTTTATGGCAACTATGAGATATGATGCGCTATAACATAGTGGATATTTTAAAATAGTCTGTTTACGGTTTATTTACACTTTTCTCAATCAAACTTTCGAAAATTACCCTATGAATGACGTGCTTGGTTGTTTGCTAAATATGCCATGTATCACAAATATTATGAATTGTATTTACATAAGAGTAGTTAAATTGTACTTTCATATATATTTTTTCTATAAATTGTAATACTATATATATAATAAGTATTAATATAACAGGGAGAACATATGTGTGTTGGTAATGCCTTGTAAAAAATTGATATTATTCAAAATTTTACTACCCTGAGTACGCACGAATAGAGTGAGCTGTCCTTTTGGTGTAATTTTCTAGACTCGGTTGAACTTCGTTTGCATCAGGCGGAGGAATATCCTGGAAGTAGAACTTTAGTAGGGCTTCAGAAGAGTGTGAAATAACCTCGAATGGCCTGAATGTGTTATCGACATACATCGGTGTGCACGTGAACACGTGGCTAACAGAACGCATATCTACGACAGTGTGCCCATGATAACCGTCAGCCGTCTGGAGGAATGCCAAACTCAGATTATGACGTCGAAAGCCCAACACGCCACGCAGAGAGAGAGAGAGTATTTCTCATTTTGTAAGTGAGTTCTCGAGAGGGCGGAAGTGTCATTTGACCCTTCAAGGGCGAGTGTGCAAGAAGTACAACACAGCGAGAAAATAGTTATTTGTACACAACCACCATCGTAACATCAGTTGGAGCTGGTAGAAGGCTTGACAACAGCCAAAACGTAGAGCAATTCCAAGTATACTGTACGTCAAACGATATCCAGCACCCCATTTGACCTTTGTCCACAAAACTGCCACATATGGCGAGAACGGCGGAGTAACGGTATCGGTAACTTAACTGAAAAATACCATTATGAAGGGAGAGTCACGTTGATATGGGGTCGCTTCACATTAGCCTCATTCTACAACTCTTGTGCCTGATAGTCTCTTAGTGAAGGCAACACTGAGAGAAAGGTCAACAAAATATTTGTTTTCATATGGCCAAACATGTATTTAGTTTCTCTAACAAAATGTTTGTTTGAGTAAACAATACTTGACAGACAGCTAAATTAATTTTGTTCATCTAAAATATATATGTTTGAATAAACTAAACCATTGGGCCAAAATAAATTAGATGGTGAACTAAATATTTTGTTGCATCCAATAAACAAATATTATTTTTAAATACTCAAAAAACAGTTTATCTTACTTCTGTCATAACCAGCCTTCTACAAATATGTAATACGTGTTGTTTAACATAATTCGGATGTTCGGTTTATGTTTACATAAACATACATGTTTAAATCACATCGTTCAGAGCATACTTAAAGAATTTTATCATTTTTAATTTTATTATTAAATTCCCTTTTTTTCCCGTCGTACTTGCTTGAACGTCGTTCGCCCACAATTTGTTTTTACATGTTTACAAAGATTGTGTGACATTTTGTTTGTGGACGGCACAAACCTATTTACGCCGGCTTTTCAGTGCTCGACTTGTCCAAAACGTTAATGTACAGATTCTATCACGATGTAACGAGAAAGGAATATGAAGACAACATAAATCTCCTGTACACAGACACCAAATCATTGATTTATAAAACTGAAACGCAGGATTGCTATGCCGACCTGGACGCAGACTCCATGCTCATGGACGAGCTGGATGCCAGCGCCTACCCACCCAATCATCCCTGCTACTCCCCCACCAACAGGAAAGTGGTGGGGAAATTAAATATGAGTGCGGTGGCGAACTGACGAGCGAGTTCGTGGGGCTGGGTACCAAAGTGTATTATTACATACACTGAAAACAAAAAAAAAAAAANATTGCCGCAAGACGACGTGGCATGGAGTCAACTAATGTCTGAAGGTATGCGGGAGGCAATTCAAACCATGAATCCTGCAGGGCAGTCCACAAATCCAATCTGCACCAATTTGAGAAAGGGTTGCACGTCTGGCACGTTTAATGATTCTCGTAAGTCGTAGTTTGTCCCGTTCTTTCACTATCTTTTTCTGGCCGCAGCAATGTCGAAGATGTGATGCTTTACCGGATTCCCGATATTCACGGTACTCTCGTGAAATGGTCGTACGCGAACATCCAAATGTTATCGCTATCTCGGAGATGCTACGTCTCATCTCTCGTGCGCCGACTATAACACCACGTTCAAACTCATTTAAATCTGATAACCTGCCATTGTAGCAGCAGTAACCGATCTAGCTGCCGACCACATCGCGTTACTCTGATTGGTTCCATACCTCTGTTATTTGCATACGCACGCCTAGACCAGTTTTTTGGCTCTTCGGTGTATGTGACAGCAAAGTAACCAAGAAGGGGCAAAAGGAGTTCAGAAGACAGGTATGAAAAAAAAAAAAGCGCATTTGAAAGAGTGATAATGCAGCAGCAAGTTTTGTGTGTAACCATGAATATAAGATCTTACCACCATGAAATTTACACCCAGTGCATGAACAGAGTCGCGCTCAAATGGCAGGACTACAAGATACAGATATTGGATGGCGGAATATTGATGGGGCCACATGGATATAATGGTCAGAATATAAGAAAAAGTAGAAATTTCATACAATATCACATGTTCATATTGGGTAGACATTGATTAAGGAGGAAAGAAAGAATAGAAGAAGAGAATAGAAGAAGAGGAGAAGGATTAGCAGTTTTTTTATCCAATATAAGCATATGGTGTTGTATGTATGTTTCTTTGAAAATTTTCATGATGTGTCTTCTGACAGTAAACTAGAAGGCATGCAAGATGAATTTTATGTCTTGCCAGATGTGTTACTTTTTGTCTGATGAAGGTCCAGTTAACCATTACAGCTTTACAATTGATGATTATGAGTTAATGATGCTGATTGAACAAATGAGCTATCTGAGGGGGGAGGGGGACTGGCATGTTAAAAATAAGGTGTCTCCCTGGGTGTTGGGTGAATGAGACCGGGATGCCAGGACAGTTCCTCACCTCGGGGGTGTTCAGTAAGAAGCGATTTCACCTCCCTCTTATCAGCCAACTATAAAAATGTAATTTACTTTTATTTCTGGGGGCATGGGTGAAAGTGTTAAATCTGAAGCGATTTCACTCCTCACCATCTACCCTAAGCTAAAAATTATTATTCACTTTTGGTGAAAATGATTACTGTTTTTACACAACGCACGCATGTATGGGTCCGAACGCACTGCTACAGATGTCATCATGAGGGAGATTGTGCCACCACCAGCAATTTTCACTATAGATTGTTGCAACTAGTATTTTACTTTGGCAATTTCGCTTGTGCACTCTAGCATGGGGATTTGGGGCTGCGACGTATGTTTGGGCCTCCGACCAGGGTATGTAGCCCATTCCTGGGGGTTCCAACCCTAATCCTTTACCGGTGTTGTGGGGGTGAGATATTTTTTTAGTTGTGATATCTTGGTCCATTGTAACCACTAGAGGCGGTATTGTTTTTTACCCACCCTATCTATCTACTTCATTTCTGTTCTTACTCTTTATGTGCAATTCTTTCATTCACTTACTTTCAATGGTTTTCTTTATTCTTGTTGTTTCATTGTGTTCTTTGGACCTAGGTGGAATAATTTTCGGCATTGTTACCCGCCTGTACACCTCATTCTTGCAGCACCATTGAGATTCAAACTATATATTTCATATCCCTGTAGTACTGTAAGAGAGTACAGTGTTGCTCCGTCCCCAGCCGGAGACCCACGCACATGGTTGCCCTAGTAACCATGTGCGTGGTAAAGTGGGAGGGCGATACCGAAAAATACACCAGTTCCAAACCGAAGGATGGATGACAGACATACACAACAGGAAACTTCACTGAAGAAAAATAAACGTCTTTAATGAAAAAAACTACATGAAAATAAAAACCAAATAAAAAATGAAATAAAAACACATATGTTATTTGTTTAAAAACATCTTAAAATTATTTTAAGTGACAGAAAATATTATAACTACACATTCTTATTCAAGAATAAGCATGACACCAAAAACTTGCATTCTTTTAAACATAATTTTTTTCATATACACCTGACATTACATATACTACTCTTAAAGAAATGACCAAGCACATGTCCCGATAGCCGAGTGGTCTAAGGCGTCTGCATACCGACTCAAGGTGCGGCAGTTCGATCCCGCCCTCCTTTATACGATACTTCGAGCTCTGCGGAAAACCAAATATAAAATTTAAAAGAAGTTACTAATATGACTAGTAAGCCTAATTTCCTTAATATGGGTGCAATGAATTAATAATTAATTTATTTAAAGCTGAGTTGGTAGGAATAACTTGACTTCTCTTTAAAAGCAATAATTTTATAAATGAAACCAGGAGCTTATGCAACCGTAGTCAGACAATTACAAATACACACGTGCCTTCCCTGGGACTTGAACCTAGATAACCTCGTACTATAAGCTATAGTGCAATCCACTGTATTAAAGAGGTCGGATTCGGAGCATCTGTTTCGAATGGTAGGGTTTTACTAACCTAAAATATTCACAGGGCCTTTACTTTGAAAATAAGTACTGGGCCACATAAAACCTGTAAGTAAAAATGGTCTACATTAGCGATACTTGTGTAAAGAATTTAATGGACACCGGTTGTTTGGTCCGTGATATATGAAATTAAAAACTTCATTTTCTGATGTAATGCTATCGTACAAATTTGCTAGAAAAAGAGGCTCTATGTATGTTGCTTCTTATGTATACTGTGTATATAAAAAATTTGGTTAAATTGCTGAATTATTTATGAAGCTGCTACTGTGAACATCGTTGTCTGACCAATTTAAATCGTGAATGTTTACATGGCCTTCTGCAGCATTTATGGTGTGCACAATTTGGTAGACATTTATTTGAAATGTCCCAGTGTAACATTTGTTAGGAATCACTTGATTGCTCCTCGAGACATGGCATAAAACCTCCATAAAAATCATGATGTCTATCTTCATAAATGGGAGACGAATAAGTAATGTTGTAGCAATTTCGATTATTTTATACTGCAAATATACAAACTTACGTTAAATATGTTACAAAGATTCGTAGATACCGTCCACAAAAATTAAATGGTTTTTAGCCACAATTCTTAAAATAAGTGTGTCCTACATAAAAAAAATACATTTTTTTATTGTGGCCTACCACAGTTCAACGTCTTCCTCAATTGTTTGTGAGAATGGGTTGATTGTTTCCCGAGATACGAGACAAAATCATTATTTTTTATTGGTAGGGCTATANTTGTTTGTGAGAATGGGTTGATTGTTTCCCGAGATACGAGACAAAATCATTATTTTTTATTGGTAGGGCTATATAACCAAATGGCAGAGAAATGATGCTCTTCATAGACAAATTTTATGGTTGTAATAGCTAGTGCCAGCATACAGAATTCAGATGGGTTTTGTTTCGTGAATAATTTTTACTGGGCTAAAAAAAATTTATATATTGCCACCATTTTGAAAATTAGTTCCTAACCCACATAGAACATACCAGTTTACACCACCTGCTGCAGTATNTATATATTGCCACCATTTTGAAAATTAGTTCCTAACCCACATAGAACATACCAGTTTACACCACCTGCTGCAGTATTATTTGTTTACCCGATTTTGAAGAAATTCATCCATTGTTTCCCGAGATGTGGCAAAAAAAATGTATTTACTTGCATGGCGCTATCTTACAAAATGCCGGACAAACTATGCTCTATGAACCTAAAGTGTATAGTTGTAATATCTACTGCCAGCATTCAAAGTTAAGTTGAAATTGATTAAATGGTTTCTACGATATAACANTATATATTGCCACCATTTTGAAAATTAGTTCCTAACCCACATAGAACATACCAGTTTACACCACCTGCTGCAGTACTATTTGTTTACCCGATTTTGAAGAAATTCATCCATTGTTTCCCGAGATGTGGCAAAAAAAATGTATTTACTTGCATGGCGCTATCTTACAAAATGCCGGACAATTTATGCTCTTTGAACCTACAGTGTATAGTTGTAATATCTACTGCCAGCATTCAAAGTTAAGTTGAAATTGATTAAATGGTTTCTACGATATAACANAGTGTATAGTTGTAATATCTACTGCCAGCATTCAAAGTTAAGTTGAAATTGATTAAATGGTTTCTACGATATAACATTCTATGCTAAAAATTTCTATATGGCCGCTATTTTAAAAATAAGTTTCTGACATGCTTTAAAGATACGTCTTGGTATCATCTGCCTCAATACTTCTTGTTTACCAAATTTGAGATGAGTTGGTCAATTCTTTCCTGAGATATGACACAGAAACTTCATTTTATACGCATGTCACAATCTTACAAAATGGCGGGAAATAAATTCTCTATGTAGATACAGTTAATATCTGTAATGTATTCTGCAAGCACACAAAGTTATGTTGGAATTTGTTACGTAGTTTTGACGATATAGCATTCTAAGCTAAAATGTCTTTATAGCTGCCATTTTAAAAATAAGTGTTTGACATACGTAAAAATATCACTTAACACCATCTGTGAAAGAACTACTTGATTGTAAAATTTCGTACGAATCTGTTACTTATTTACCGAGTTATGATATAATTACATTTATTCGTAAAACATAATCTTCTATCTTCGAAAATGGCCTAATAAAAGTTGTTATTTGTTGGTATATGTGATGTTTGTAACCGATACTTTCAGTATACAAATTATCATCGAAATTGGTTTAATGGTATGGCGGATATACCAAATAAATTTAAAATATTAGTATTTTCGCCATTTTGATAACAAATGTCTAATCATGTTTAACCACTTGCGTTTACATGGCCTACCATAGTATTACTTACATGCCAAATTTGATGAGAATTGGTTTTATAGTTTTCGAGATATAATGAAAAATATAAATTCAGTTTTTCAAAATGGCCGATCAACGACAATAGCTACTCAAAAATTTCATGCTTACGCAAAGATCTGCCAGCACGAAAAAATTTGGTTTAAATCAGTTGAATGGTTCCCGAGATTTGACATATAACCCAAAAATTATAAAGGCCGCCATTTTGTAATTAAGTGCCCGACGTGGTCGGAACCTATAAAAGTCAAGTAGCCTTACAATTGAAAGTGTACCATGTTTGGTGAAATTCAGTTCAAGCGTTCAAAAATTGAAAGGGGACACACACACGCACTGACACACACACACACACACATTCATACACGCATCCACATACACACAGACACATAACCAGGAAAGTGATCTCATATGCCTTTCTTTCCTTCGGAAAGTAGGCTGAAAATGATGTTACTCACAGTAGATGAAATTCGGAAACTGCCCGACAAAGAAAACGATGCGACGTTGATCTGTCACGTCACTTGAGCGCGTTGACATGTATTTTAGGACTCTGCCTGGTAAGCCTTGTGTCCAAGCACAACTCTACCGGGACAGGATATATTTACCAATAATTTGGAAAAAAAATTTCTGATGCACATGCTGATGTTGCAATGTTAAATCTGCGCGTAGAAAAACGCCAGTAGATACCACGGAATTTGTTTTACATAATCAAAGTAATTTTTTTTGTCGGACTGATTGCATAATTAAGGCACACATGCATTTCGTTTGATTTCATTTCTGCAAAGAAACACGCTACAAAAGTATGTGTCTATTTTTACCTTAATATCTCGTGAATTTCAAATATTGTGTATCAAAGTATAGAAATGAAAAATTTTGCTTTTTCTGATTCTCTTATTCAGTTTTTTTTGTGTAAAATCAATCCTAAATTTTAGGTATTTAAATATACCTACTTCGGAGGAGACTCTCTACAGCATACATTTGTGTTAAACAATTTCTTACTCACAGTCTCATAAGCTGTTGAACCACCCGACAGCTAAGACTGGCATGTCTACAGTACGTCCTACATCAGAATCTCACTACATGTCATCAAACCAGAATAGTTTTTTCGATTTAGTCAACGATTAAACCATTAAATCGAACGCCAACACGCAATAATCCCAGCTAGTAAATGGTTTATATTAGTAAATAGAAAACTCTGCAGCAGGATCAAAACAGTTCATAAATGAGGCTTCCTGCATTTTCATTACTGATTTCTTATGACACCAAAATTTCACTGATTAATTTGGGGACAAGCTGGACCTATTATTTATCTGCGTCGCTTTCGCAATTTGGCCAGTTATTTATTTTGCATACCGTAGAAGGATCGTGTGCCAATAGCATATCCGAAACAAAAGAAGTGATCGATCACAGGCAACCAATAAAAACGTCATTGACAACCAGCCAATGAGGTAACGACAATGGCTTGGAAAAACGTACATTCCACTATGAAGTCTGTCCAAGGAGTCTTTGAACCAGGGAGTTGTTTGTAATAGTTTTATTTTCATCTAAAACAAATACACATGCTAAAACCTAAGTGTAATCCTGCTTCTTTAAAATTGAAATTTTTTTGACAGGTAAAACCTGAACAAGGCCCAATATACACAGATTATTATAGGATAACGACGTAGCGGTTACTTGTCCTGATTTTCAGTAAGTCCATCAAAGTAACAGTACGTTCATAGTAAGCACGACTGCATTAAAGTATACAAAGTTTTAATTCAGTTTTTTCTTCACCGCTTATGTTCATTACATCCAGAAATGAGTAGATTACATCGCCCCAACTGCAGAAGCCTGAACTTTCTAAAAAATNCCGCTTATGTTCATTACATCCAGAAATGAGTAGATTACATCGCCCCAACTGCAGAAGCCTGAACTTTCTAAAAAATTATGATAGACATGTGTGCCGTGGATGAGATGTGGATTTTAACTCAATGAAACACTGCATGTTGCAATATGCGGCTAATATCGATGATCAGCTGTAGATAACGTTTAGCTTGAACTGCAGAAAATTACGCCGGAATTCGGTGCATGCTGGTTGCCACAAGGGTATTAAATAGTTNCCGCTTATGTTCATTACATCCAGAAATGAGTAGATTACATCGCCCCAACTGCAGAAGCCTGAACTTTCTAAAAAAATTATGATAGACATGTGTGCCGTGGATGAGATGTGGATTTTAACTCACTTGAAACACTGCATGTTGCAATATGCGGCTAATATCGATGATCAGCTGTAGGTAACGTTTAGCTTGAACTGCAGAAAATTACGCCGGAATTCGGTGCATGCTGGTTGCCACAAGGGTATTAAATAGTTTTTGATAAAGTAAAAACATTAATTTTTTAAACCCATACTAATATATAACAGTGTACGATTGACTGGATGCAAGACGAGCAAATTCCATTTGAACAACCACTAGTAATGTCGTTCCGGTCTCATGCACTCGTTTTCCGTTCACAAAATGTAGTCCATTCTGAGTTACCTCAAACTTTTCTAAAGCCCTGCTGAAGTTCTACTTCCAGGGTATTCCTCCGCCTCATGCAAACAAAGCTTAACCCAGCCAAAAAAAATTACACCAAAGGAACAGCACTCCGCGTTCGTGTGAACGCAGTTTAATAATAATTTGCATAAGAACGACTTCTTACTAGACATTACAAACACACTTACATTCTCCCTGTATTTACGCATATTAACTACCAGTGGAAAAATACAGTTTGTAGATAAAATACAATTAAAAGTTCAATTGAACAAAAAAATTAGGTATTTTTATTTTAACAAAAGTTTAAAAAACGTGTGTGATACATGGCATATTTAGGAANGTCCATTCTGAGTTACCTCAAACTTTTCTAAAGCCCTGCTGAAGTTCTACTTCCAGGGTATTCCTCCGCCTCATGAAAACAAAGCTTAACCCAGCCAAAAAAAAAATTACACCAAAGGAACAGCACTCCGCGTTCGTGTGAACGCAGTTTAATAATAATTTGTATAAGAACGACTTCTTACTAGACATTACAAACACACTTACATTCTCCCTGTATTTACGCATATTAACTACCAGTGGAAAAATACAGTTTGTAGATAAA
The DNA here is from genome assembly GCA_002778355.1 of Clitarchus hookeri. Classification (NCBI taxonomy): domain Eukaryota; kingdom Metazoa; phylum Arthropoda; class Insecta; order Phasmatodea; family Phasmatidae; genus Clitarchus; species Clitarchus hookeri. Next base: position 502,791 of record NQII01001230.1, read on the forward strand.
ATATAATTAAAAGTTCGATTGAACAAAAAAATTAGGTATTTTTATTTTAACAAAAGTTTAAAAAACGTGTGTGATACATGGCATATTTAGGAANATTGAACAAAAAAATTAGGTATTTTTATTTTAACAAAAGTTTAAAAAACGTGTGTGATACATGGCATATTTAGGAAACAACCTACAACGCCATTATCACGTTGAATGTTCGGACCGCAAGCACGGGACTTGGAACAGGTAGTCTGGAGACGTCCGCTATGTCATCCTTGCTCTTCACGGACAGCGAATGACGCACGGCTTGAGGAAGGGTAGGGAGAGAGTGTCTTCTCCGGGAAGCCCCACCGCAGTCGCCATCGTCACATCCCACACACCATCGTTTCTCCTCACCCCTGCATGTACCTGCTACTTATGCAAATCTCCAGCGTCGAGGGGCACCTCGCCCTCTAGTTCCGGTCGTTCCTGGCAGCACCCTCCACCCCTTCACAATCCACAGACATCCCCCCAGCCCCTTGCCAGGAATACAGCCACCCCGGATAGTTGTAAAACTTGCCGCGCGGGACCATGCAGGTTAGGAACTTATTTGCGGTCTCGGCGGAAAAGGTCTCGCTCGCGCCAAACGCTAGCTCGCCCCGCTTCTTCACCCCCTCGCGGCAGTCACGCCACTCGTCGCTTAGCTCACAACTCTCTCGAGGATTTACTCCAGATAATGAAATCGCGTCGCCCCCGTTGCAAGTCGCGCCATTGGAGATTTACTCTTCCGCTGGGCGAACACTCTCACGCCGTAGTCCCACACCGCCCTCAGCCCTGTATGACCAGGTGCACCTCACTTAGCCTAAATTCATTTGGCCTAAAAATGATTCTGGACAGCCATTTAGGCTAACGTTATTTGTACTGAAGTCGCATGCCTGAAAATTGTATGNTGGCCTAAAAATGATTCTGGACAGCCATTTAGGCTAACGTTATTTGTACTGAAGTCGCATGCCTGAAAATTGTATAGCCTAGTCACGAATTAAAATTACATAGCCTAAAGTCACTGGGCTTAAAAATACTTGACCTAGTCACTCGGCATAAAATTAATTGGGCCAAAGCCACTTGTCCAATAATTATTTGGACTTATCATGTGACTTCAAATCACTTAACCTTTTGTCAGTGACTTAAAAATAATTAACCTACAGTACCTTGGTATAAAATTAATTCGCCGAAAGCCACTTAAACAANTTTTGTCAGTGACTTAAAAATAATTAACCTACAGTACCTTGGTATAAAATTAATTCGCCGAAAGCCACTTAAACAAAATCTATTTGGCTTAAACTCATTTGTCCTTAATTTATTTATCCTTAAGTCGCTTGCCCTAAAGTTATTTACTCTAAAGCCACGTGGCCTAAAGTCACTTCACCCAAAATTATTTTCCCTGAAGCCACTATTCCTAGAAAGGTTTGACCCGATTTAAGACCAGATATTTTTATGCCAAGAGTTGGGGTAACCGCTTGGCCGAGTTTCGCTCCATTTGGAGGTTCCTTTGCTTAGTGATGGCGTTACGTGGCGCCACCTCTCTGCGGAAAACACAACTTTCTGTAATTGGCCCGCTTTTGTAATATATTTTTAGTTTGAGACGTAAAGCTGATAATTTCAACGCCACGTGTTTCCAGTTAAATAGTCTTATCCGAAGTAAGGTAAAACATGTGAGGTTTTTTATTGCTCACGTAACAATGAAAGCTACACAACAGTTTAATGGTGTAGTTATCGAAGGAAAGATAAGCTTCACTGCATGTGTGTGTGTATGGGTGCTGTGCTTCTGAAAACTCGTACACTTACAACTGGATTGTAGCACTGCACATACAAATATCTCACATCACATGCCAGGAGCCACACNTGAAAACTCGTACACTTACAACTGGATTGTAGCACTGCACATACAAATATCTCACATCACATGCCAGGAGCCACAAAACCGATCCATACGAAAAATTCAAATAATAATTTTATACAACCAATCATAAAATAAGGTTATTTTAGTGCACCACGCGCTTTGATCTAAATGGCGGCCATAATCATATTTTGGATTATTATTCTGTGTTACCGAACCATTCGACCTACCTACGTCAACCAAACCTTATAAGCTGGCGCAATATATGGCAAGCATTTAATGTGCTAATACGCAACTTCTTTTGTCCACTATTTCGGCAGCTACATAGTTCTACCAGTGAAACATGGTTTCTACACTGGGGCTACCCAAATCGTTGAATGTATTCTTTTCGTATTTTCCATACATATAATGCTATGGTATGCACCAAAAGCTGCAATGTTTAAGTAAATCCGACTGTCAAACAGTCAATTTCAAAATGGCGACAATTTATACCTCATTTTAGTATGTCATATATAAAAAATTTTAATAACATCTGTTAGAGTTAGTGTTCTTGCTGTACCTATTACAAACATTCAATATGCTACCACACGACTTATGTCCGCCATTTTTAATATTGCGCCATTTATATAAAAAGAAACTTTGATTGATTCCTTTGGAATTATTTAACTTCCTCCCATATAATATTGCACGCGTGCAAATAATTTTACGGTAGGCGACCCAAACTGAGAAACTTAAATTTATTAGTCACGTGTTTTTAAAATAGCAGGGAAGTTAATATTTTAATTTGTTACTCCATATATACTGAATTACTTCTTTTTACATTTACATGAAACTTGGTACCTAATGTAATAAGNTTTTAATTTGTTACTCCATATATACTGAATTACTTCTTTTTACATTTACATGAAACTTGGTACCTAATGTAATAATTAAATACTTTTCACTTCCTATTTATCCATCATGTATAAGATAATACCACATTGAATAATAAAGCCTTTACTTTTTTTTATCATAACAGCCAACTAAACCCATTAAATGTCTTGCATAAATATGGCTGTNGAATAATAAAGCCTTTACTTTTTTTTATCATAACAGCCAACTAAACCCATTAAATGTCTTGCATAAATATGGCTGTCGTATAACACTTAAATTGTATTATTTTAGCAGAATATTTAGCACTTATTGTGAAACTTGAAGTTTAAAAAATTGTTTAATTTAGTTTGCCATATCTCACGAACAATAAGATATATTTTATCAATTTTTTTAGACTGGCAGTACGTTGGCGAATATTACATTAACTCACATATTCGGCCTTTCTTTGCCATTTTTAACATAGTGCCACGTACAGAATAAATAAAGGATGAATAAAATAGTTTATGATTAACTAAAACGATCCCATAAAACTCGGCATTCTAAGATTGTCTTACAATCCACTTGAACGTAATCATTTAAAATTTTAAGGCATCTATTCCCCAAAATAGCTTAACAGTTACATTTTTTAAATTTAAATGCATATTAAATTCTAATAAACATTAGATGTATTTGAATCCGAATAGTCGTATCGGCAGATTTTATTGTGTACAGAGAGTTCATTGATAATATTTTCATACTGCCGTGCAGAAATGCAAAGTCACTTGCAAAAGCAAATTTGAATAAGACTCGGTAANCATTGATAATATTTTCATACTGCCGTGCAGAAATGCAAAGTCACTTGCAAAAGCAAATTTGAATAAGACTCGGTATTTTCTCAAGCGTGTCTCACGTTTTGGTTGCAAATAGCAATTTGGGAGGACACCTAAAATATTTCTTTACTCCCCTTTCTTTCAAAATTATGTGTGCATGCTTGTAAGATTACACACACCATATACTACCTGGAACCCTGTAGTGAATTTGCAGCAAACTTTATGAACAGAAATAACTACTGCATGCACTTAATTCACGAAGTAATGGGTTAAAACGTTCACCATTTTTGAAGGAACTTTGCGCTGAACATTTGTTACGGCGTCTACTGCACATCACATATTAATTACTTTTAAACCGATTGCGATTAACTTCTTATCTGATGGATTTTCCTTGCGCTCAGTATTATAATAATTTTTTTTGTAATTTTCTACGTTTTACTGTTTCTACCTTGGAGTATCTAATCAAAAGTATATTCACAAACATGCACTTAAACTTAGGTTAATTAGGCACACAGATAATATATTTTTTTCGTGCAAGAAAAACTGTTCCTCTAGTGCTAAGTAAATAGTGTACGTATTTTAATTTTTTGCTAAATAAAAAAAATTTAAAGCGGGAAAATTGGCTTTCTTTTTTTTACTTCGTGTTCTTCGTTACATCAGAACCACTCTCAAAAGAAAATTACACTGAATTTTCGGCAACAACGAACTTTAACACGTACATTATGGAATTTGAATAAGTGAAATTTGCTTCTAAGGTGCGCGACAGACGTGAGTGAAGATACAAGATGCATTTCAATTCGACGTCGCCTCGTGGCATCCAGAACACTTTGACAAAACGGCTGGAGATTGAACCGCGAATCCTTGTCTGCTAATATATGTACCACCTCTCTCGCTTCATTAAATAAAGATATGAGTAGCATTAAAGTGATGATGACCGAGACCTTACTCTTTGATGTTCGGGAAGCAGGGATTTAGCGAATAAGTGCTGTATTGTCTGTCGCGTTGTCCTCCGCTGACGTGAGCAACATCTTCACCCGCCTTGAAGAAGGACTCATCAAACAAAACAATACATTAGCAAAGCTGCCGTCAGTGGGGACGTTTATTGTACCGCTGACGACTTGAAAATGTTTTCTAATGGATCAAAGGCAACCCGACGGCGCGGAGAACAACAATGTGCCTATTGTTCGGCCTCGTTTCAACGCCGACGAATGGTTTTCGTGGATGCCTGTGCGTGAAACGAGGGTATATTATGTATTTACGATTTCTGAGCAATTGGTTTGATTCCCATATGGACGGTTGTGTGCTCGATAGCGATTTAACAAGCTGTAGAAAGTTTCGTTTAAGTAATTTTCCAACCACACTCCAAGCTACTCTTCGTAAAGATGGCCGCTGCAATACATGAGAAAACTTCAGTTAACTGTACCACCCAGAGTGGAAAGCCAAGACAAACAATGTGATATATATTTTACCTGAGACGCAGAAAATCATACAATGAGAGTAACTATTTTTAAAACCTGAAAATTTTTTATATTAAGATATTGTAACATTACTAAGATTTTTATCATAATGTTTGAAATGGAGTGACCCAGATAGATCTTGAGAGCCGGTGAGGGTGAAGTGAGGTGAGAATGGAGCAGCGCCGGAAGGAATAAAGGAGAACCATAAACTAGATTTTTCTTTCGTGCATAGTTTTTTCTAAATTATTTTGAGAAGTATTTTTATTAAATCATCTTTTAATATACACAAAACTAAGAATGTACGTATTAGTATTATATTTACGGTACAAGCTTTTTCACGGCTCCACTTATCACGCGCATGAATAAAGCGATGCGAACAATGGTGGTGATAATTCTACTCGTAGTAGAAGGATAGAAAATTGAAAGTGAAATATATCCTATGGAGGACTTTCGTTAGTAAATAAAACTCGAAGCGCCACATTGAATAGAACTTAATAATGGACGAAAGTAGACATTATGAATAATTGTCAAAAACCCGGACATTTTTATCACCACGAAAAATCCACCCGGACGCAAAAAATCGCTTAAAAAAATTACATACCACCCTTTTGCCGGGCGTCAGGTAAGTCTAGTCTCAATGCATACGCAAGAAACAGATCAAACACTATAGAACTGTCCAGAACTCTGCGTTTTAGAGTTACAACGCACAGGAAAAAACACCATCTTCAATTCATTGACAAATCCATACATGACAAAACGACTGTTCTTAACAGTAACAAAATTTAGTAATCAACAGCGTAGCACCCCAATATTTCCAAATAAGTAATTTGATGTCAGTGACACAAAGAATTATATCAGAAATATCTACAGTAATATTTATAATACATATATGTGTTTATATCTACATCAAAGTGCTTCTACCGTCCCGTAGGGATTGCTTTCAACCATAGTTATTACATGTGTTCTTGTGTTATATAAGTACGAGAAATGTAAAGCCACAATTTTCCGATTTCGCTGGATAAACACTGACGATAAATATATCTCAAGCGTTATCGTTAGTCGTGTAATGTTACCCTAACTCCGTATTTTTACTGTGCACCTGCAGACGGGAATGTCGAACCACCGTTTTTTTTTTGCAAGTCAACAATAGTTAACGAATCACCAACCAGAAATAAAACGCTGTAAATTTGGTACTTTTTTATTGTCCTGAATTCAGCAACACCCGGTACCAAATTCTAATTTACCATAGATTTCACCTCCGCGTTAATATTACACTCTGGCTAAACTTTCCGGCTAAATGGTATTTTATATTGAATGCAAACACGCGGCTTCTGGTACACAAATACGGCCTCCGTATTCAAACTCGCATATTCCCGCGCGGTTCGGGGGATAGCAGTCTGTCCACAAAGCCGTCATTCAAGGTTTGCAGAGGGACACAAATAAAAATAGCGCCCCCACCCCGTCCCCCTTTTATAGCACGCAGTTCCGAGCCCACCTTCCAAACCGCCCCTCTTTAACAATCACTCCGCCTCACCCTCGTCCCTCCGGTTGCTCTGGGACAAACGTATCGATTGTTCGTGATGCCGTGGGATAGTACGCGTGTGTGTGTGTGTGTTTGTGTGAGCGCGACCTGCTGGATTCGCTGGGCCTCGCCTCGATACCAGCGCCATTCAGCCGTTAATTGAAAATGATATCGCGGCCGCGCGGAGAGGGTGCGCATTTCCAAGTTCTCGCGCGCGCCAGTTCGGAAAGTCCATAATTCAGCGTATTTTGGAGGTCGGCAGTTTGGCGCGCGCTCGCATACACACACACACACACACACACAGGCTCACGCACATTGCCCCGTGACCTTCGATATGCGAAACAAATGACGCGTGGTTTCGGGATCATTTCAGTTACTCGCCCTAAATTTTCATTTCCTTTTACGACTTCGCAAACAGCGGATAACTCCGCGGGCAAATTGCAACAACTGCGGCGTTTTGTGATGACCTTATTAATGGACAACCCAGCTATTGTGATGAGAAATTTTGACCACTACCATTTGGCCTACTACCTATATGGTTATAAATAATAGGTTATCTTCCTCCGTGACTTTTATGAACTGGAAACCAGCTTATAGATTTTGGGTAGTTTTGTAAAATGTGTATAAATTTTATGCAAGTTTGTACTCTTATAAATGCAGCATTTTGGGTAATTTATTATTGCTGCAAACTTACAAATAAAATATTTGAGAAATTTTATTTTAATATTTTGTACTCTTAGTTAATAAGTTCACTGCCGTGTAACACGTACATGTCGTATTTTTTAGTATCCATAACTTCAAATACTGACATAAGAAAATTTCAAGTATCAGGGATTTAAAAAAAATAATTCTTCATTACAAATTTTATGAAAAATTTTAAGGATTGGCTTCTTGTTAAATAACACAGGCTGTCATTCATAACTAAATGTAAAGTTTTTTTCATGTGTGTCTGTGACTATCTATGGATAGTGTCGAACTACATGGATAATAATATATTTTAAAAATGGAGAAATCATTTCAATGTTTTAAAGCTCACTTGATAGTTATTGATAAACTAGGATTCCAAAAGAAATAAAACAACAAGTGTTTGTCTTGAAGTTACCTGTATACGCACATTCGTAGCATCATGTACTCATTACGAATACGTAATTATAAATGCTATATGATATAATAAGAAAGGTTTATCGATAAGGCGTTCACTTTAAAGTGAGATTGCTCCAATTTATTAACTATTTCTAATCAACTACCCTTGATTTTTCATTTACCAGGTTGCTTATAATGTAATCTTGAAGTTCGTGTTACTTTCCACAGGAAGTTGAGAATAATTATACAAAAAAATCATCTAGTAAAATATGATAATTGTGAAGATGCAAACATTCTTACATTTATTTTATTGAGGTAGTTTAAACTACAATGTAATTTTAGGTTCGTAGATGAGATTTTGTACATACACTTTGGATAACATATTTCATAATCCGATGAAGAAGTAAACTCGTACTTTCAAAACCTTCTTTTAGGCACAACTGCTCTGTTTTAGAGCATTTTTACTAGCTGGCTAAGTTTAATATATTTATCGTTCATCTTGAAAACCGGATTTCAGTCGCGTATCGGAAGCTACTCTCAGTGAGGTTTGCAAACCCATTTTGGATCCTCAAAATGTTATTTTGAGTTCATAAATGGAATAACACGTTTTAAAATTATTGTTGAGAGTAATTGATGATCCATTTGCATGAAATGTGATACAAAAATGATGACCTCTCGAACTTCGGTAAAATTTAATTGCTTGCTAATACTAATGAAAGCGAAGATCGGAAAAGTCTTTAGCTGTCCAGAACTCAAACTGCGAAGTTATTAATTGTCACGTTGGTTCCATCATATTTGCCTAAAATTCGAAGGTTGCATATTATGACTAAACCTTCACTAACCATCCCTTATTGCCAAACCATTTTCATCATACGTAATAGATTTGTTCATTTGTGAAGATTTAGCTATCTAATGGTAAATTTAATGGGACATTAACCATTCAAAGTCATATATAATATGAGTTATTTAATGTAAAAATCTATGCACTTTTTTTAAAACACGCTGCATGTGTACAGACGAAACTCTTACAAAAATCTGAACAAACTGATAATTTTATGCAAGTTTACATTAAATTCTTAGATACGCAAATCATGATGGAAAATGAACCGGACTGATCATTCTACCTACAAAACATCGTCGTATTTATTGTAGATCCGGGTGTACAAGATAAATAATGCCAACACCATAAAGTGTTATTTATCGCTGTTACCATAAAACCTTTTTGTTACTGCTGCAGTTGTACAGGTTGATTATAAAATAATGCCCCAACTTTGTAGGTATATAATATCAAAACTAAACAACCTTCAACCTTGATTGACCAATCAGTTGAACCGTTGAACCGTGAAGTTGGTTTACCTTACATTCATAAATGTTCATAGTTACCACCATGAGTGGCCCGAACGACATCAACGCGATAATCAAACTCGTTCCACCCTTATCACACACATGTCAACCATCCCCCGCCATCTTGCCTTCGTCCCCCCAACATCTTATATTCCTGCTACCAAACTACCATTCGTGCCAGTTAGAGCATAGCATCAAGATGGTAGGGCCAAGGGTGCCTTAAGCCCTCTTATAAGCATAGTTAGCCTTAAATTCCGAACTGTTCAAGATACAGTCACCAAATGCATAACAAAGGCATAACTCCTAATGACTAATAGGGTCCTCCAGTCAATTATGCCTTAAGTCCTCGTAAAAGTATAGTAAGCCACCATTTTCAAACTGATTACGATAGTCACCACATTCATAACATAGGCATCACCCATGATAACGCATATGGTGGTAGAGTTTATTAGACCTTAAACCCGCATACAAGCATAGTTGGCTATCATTTCCTAACTGTTTGAGACACAGCCACCAAATTCATAACATAGACACCACACCCGACGACGGACAGGGTTGCATGATCAAGTAAACCTTAAGCCTTCGTAACAGCATAGTTGACCACCATTTCCCATCCACCGAAGCTATAGTCACCAAATTCAAATCGTAGGCATTGCCCCCGACGACGAGTAGCATGTCAAGCTCAATTAAACCTTAACCCATCTGCCGAATCTACAGTCACAAAATTAATATCACAAGCATCGCACCTGACATCGCACTGGTGGCAGGGTTAATTAGACCATAACCTCTCTTATAAGTATATTTGGCTGACATTTCCCAACCAATGAAGTTATAGATGCCTAATTCATACCATTATTAACGCTCCCGGCATAGAACAGGGCAGCAAGGCCAATTATGCATTAATCCCATATATAAACATAGATGCCTGACATTTCCCACCCGCGAAAGCTACGACTATAAAATTCATATCACAGGTATTATTCCTGTCTGCAATCATTGTGATAAGGACCTTAAGTACTTTTATTTGCATAGTAGGGCATCATTTCCCAACCATTTAATTTCGGCTAACATGTAACAGTCAGATATAGATGTAAATAAAATAAAGACAGGTTATAAACACAATTGCGTTGCAAGCATGTCGTAGTAGTTGGGAGTTACTGATGAATGTAGGAGTGTAGGGCCTGAAATAGCAGACATACTCCCTAGTCCGCACACACGCGTTCATCAAACACCACCACTCTCGTAGTCTGCCACCGCAGGTGTTATACAGATAAAGAAACGTTAGCACTGTAACATTCAACAGCCAACCATACACGAGAAAGTTAGAGTATACGCAACTTCACTGGGAGCAAGTTGTATGTTGTCCTGGCGGTTACAGTATTATTAATATGTTCTCTCTGTCTCATATAATTTGGCAAGATCATGACAGTCAGTGAGTGGCAATATCAAGTAAACGAATCATACAACGAGTCATTTACAAAACCCTGTATCAGCTGATGCACGAACATTTTTTTATTATTTTGGCTATTCTGAGTGCACTGCCCACGCACATCATACAAGCAGAAAGTACGCGGATAAGAAAGAAACCCTGGATTAATTAATACATTAAATTTTATGTGGTCACAAAACAGCGGTTGTTATTGTTACAACCTAAATTTCGTGCTAAAGTCGTAATGTGCAGGTGTTTAAAATGAAATGCACATTACAATGATCCATATCCAAATGAAAAGCAACTTCAAACCTTGGGAGTTATTTTCATGTCGTATCCCCAATATCCATCCATGTCTTCCTTACATGTTTTTTATTAATTCCAAAATCCTACAGAAATATCGCAGCGTATTGTTAATTATTGTTTCATACAATTCACGATATATCTATCATACTCATGTCGTTCTGAGCGATTAATAGGAGAAAAGTCAACTTTTAAAAGGACGGGATCAAGCGGCAGGCCTATGTGCTGCTACCTGTTGAGTAACGCGCTCGGCTCGCTACACACCATTCAATGTGCGCCATCTGTCAGCTTTATCAAGAAGCACAAACAGTCAGAAAAAAATAGCTACTTGTGTAAAATAACAGACTTACGAACAGATACCAATTATGTTATTTTTCCGTGAGCTCTGCATAATTTTTAAAGTAACATGCATTTAGTTCCTTCCGAATGCGAGTCCAGTAATTTACTACTTCGCCACCTTGCTCGGCTTCGCTGGAGTGAATGCCATTTCCTGTCAGTTACTTTAAGATTGTCGCGTGGCGGTTTAGGGATTATAGCACGATATTGGCTCACATCCATCACCCCCTCACCACACCCCCCGCCTAGCGCACTTCGCTGTCACCTACGAGACGGCACGTGGGACCACAGGCAGGTGGAAAATTCCGGAGCTGAAGCGTAGGCCGTCCCCCTTCACCCCCTTCAACCCGGACACCTTTNGAGACGGCACGTGGGACCACAGGCAGGTGGAAAATTCCGGAGCTGAAGCGTAGGCCTTCCCCCTTCACCCCCTTCAACCCGGACACCTTTCGCCCACCGCGAGATCTGTGGAGTGCAGGGCTTTTTCGAGTTATCAGCAAATTATCACGTGTAGTTCGCCTGAACGCAGAAAATACGCACCACGGAAGAAATACTGACGAGCTGTATTGGTGCCGAGGTATTACCCCCGCCCCTCCCCTCCTTCCCACCCCTACAAGGCGCCACGTGCCGACAATTAAGCGAGGACACGTGTGGTGGAAGGCTTTGTTCGGAGCTCTTCCACCTCACCCCCTCACACCTCCTTCCCACCCCTAAAATGCGCCACGTGCCGCCGATTCAGGGCAGCGGCTGGCGTGTATAAAAACCCCTTTCCAAGAGTGGAGGGGGGTCAGTCGATTACTACCGCCCGTCAGTCAGTAATATCGGGTACGTCAGGCAGTCATATCGGGGCAGTTGTTAGTTCATCTTCACCGCCGAGAGACGTCAGTTCGAGCAGAGAGTAAGTCAGTACAACAGTTACTAAGGCCGGGATATCGGAACCCGGCCACGTCCGTCAGCCGCATCATTAAGGGGTCAGTCATATAAAAACAGTTGATCATCACCGGGCCGCGGGGAGAGTTGCGTGAGTACGAGTCCGAACAGCAGTCCAGGGAGAAGCAGCACAGGGGGCCTGCATCCAAGGCCTACCACTTCGCTGGAACTCATCCCCAGATGACAGCCTACCCACACTCACCGATGAGTTAAGTATAAAATTCGTCGCCTAAAGAAGCCCCACTCAACCACGAATTCGCCCCGTGAATACGAGTAGCCAAAGTACTACAGTACCACACCTCTCAAGTTTTGATGTTGTGTATTTGTGAATATAGACACGAGACAATATATTCGTACTTCAAAATACAACTGTAATAGTCTACCTCATTACAATTCCCACAACCCCCACGCACTTTATAGTCGGTGCCTGGGGGACATTAACTCTGACCATATAAGCCGCCATGTCTTCAACAGTGTACCAAAGGGAGATGAGTTAATTTCGCGGCCAACTGTGGGGCCTACCTCAAGTTAAAGTAGCTCCCGGACATAGGGCGCAACGCTATTCAATTAACCCAAAGCGAGATGAGTTGAGATCTTCTAACGATACAGACCACCTGTGCAAATTGCTGCAACCTTCCGAACCCACCCTAAAATACGTTCATAGCTAGATGAGTAAGACATGTAATATAATAATAATGGTGTGTGGGGAGTGCACGCAGGGCGAGGCAACACCCTCCGAGTGACGGTATTTCCCGCTGGGACCCGTAGGTGACCGTCATCCCCGGGCATGACAGAAATAAAACCATAGAATGGAGCGGCGCTGGAGTGCAAGGGCAGGGGAAACGGGAGTACCCCGAGAAAACCCGCCAGCAAGTGGCATCGTCCAGCACGATTCCCACATGCGAAAGTCCGGGAGTGAACCCCCTGGGGATCGAACCCGGATCGCCGTGGTGGGAACCCTGGCAACTACGCCACCGCTGCCCCTAGTAAGACATGTAATAGCCCTTTACCTTAACTTAAGAGTGAACGGACTTCAACACTTTATATTTTTCCTTGTGGCGTTACCTTAAGGAGCATGCCCTTCTGCATGGTTGAAATACTTTTTTTTAACGGAAAACAGCCGAAGCTATAAGAGTCACACTGGCACGCGCTACAAGAGCGCCATCGCCGCTACGCACAGGGCTCTGAACTGGCGTGTAGCGTTCTCGTAGTGCTGCGTCTACCTATGGCACTTTCAGTGGTGACACCATAATTTCATTGATACCAAGTCTGCATCAAAGTTCAAAACATGCTCTTGTCGTAGTTTGGCTCGTTTTCACCTAGCATGTTTTAAAATACGGCAGTCTGAAAAAGCCGTTTTTAACTACATTGGAGTAGTTTCAGCAAATTAATATTTACAGCACGCATTGTTACCTTAAAGACTGCAATTTTGTCCTCGTCTCGTCTATGATGTCTTCTCTTAGGTAAACACATGGGAGATACGTGTAATTGAGTCGTCAAAAAAGACACGTGGAAGCCTTAATTACAGTAATTAATATGAACAGAAACAATTTCTGAGATTGCAAATATGGTGACAAAACTTCATGCTAGGAAATACTGTATAATGGGCACAATTCTACGGCACGTGTTGTTATGCTAGCGAGTGTAAAGTTTGTGAATGCCGCCTGTTCATTAAAGAAGTGATTTCCCAACATTTGTGGACTGTTACTACTGCGGTTTGTCTGTGTAAACGCATTAAGGTTATTATACGTCATTTTGTTTTCAGTTTTATTATATATATATTTCGTTTTTTTAGATAAAGCTATGAACTGCAGTAAACTAAGGAAACTCCATAATATATATTCAAACAGTTCCATTTGCAAGCTGTACAGTGCGTAAAGTATTGATGATAAATATGAAACCAAACATGAATTTATTGATTGTAATAACGCATTATTTAAAAAAATGCAATAATATCTCTGCCACAACCATGTATTATATTGTACTTTTAATGATAGCGTATGTTATTACTTTCGTTTTAAACAAAGCAATTTCCCAGTATAAAATTCATTAACTTCTTTTGTCATATTCTGATGTTCGTTCCGTCCATTAATTTACGTTATGCAGTGAGTAGTAAATTAGATTTGTAACCGTGCTTCGCTTTTCAATAACTCACATGCATCATGCTCCAGCACCACACATGTGGCGGCGACTAGCATATGATGTTACGATAATGTTTATAAATGATCCATTAATATTTTACTCAGATTCTATTACTCTATGCGTCTTATACAAGATGTTATAACAAATTTATTATAGCATCTTATTAATTTAATTATTAAATTTCTTTTAAAATATTTTTAGGTAGCAAAATTTTTAGCTACACTAACTGGTGGGTAGTAAAATAGATAAATAAGAATTAGGTTATTCTTTGCAGAGAAATACGAGTACAAGGATTTAAGGTTTTGTTGATTTACAGTTAGACATGCGTTATATGATACATACACACACACCCATGTGTGTGGGTGTGTAAAGACAGAGAAAGAGCGCTATAACTAATGTTCACGAACAAATTGTAGTAAACACCAGAATGGGGTAGCTAAGTACAAATGGAGCATATTTCATAAAGGAACCAACAGTCTAACGTCCATAGTTAAACTGCTAATGCCAGTGGCAATGTGCAGGGGCGGGTATGCAACCCTGTGTACTTGGCATTGTAACCAGACTGTGCGCAGGTCTGCGTGCCTGATAACACAACTCAGTACCGCACGGTCGCAGTCTCGGAGGAGCTACGTATCTACAGTTCCTGCAGGACGTGTTGCCGGAATACTCGGAGAAAGTTCCTTTAGTTGCTCGTGAGGCGATGTGGTTTCAGCAGGACGGGGTCCCGCCTCATTTCGCCATTGCGATTCGCCGGCACCTCGAATATGCACTTTCCGAACCAGTGGATAGGTAGGGGAGGCCCCATAGCATGGCCACCACGCTCACCTGACATCACTCCTCCTGACTTCTGGCTGTGGGGCCACATCAAATATATGATGTACGCCACACCACTTGACACGAGGGATGAGCTCATTACGCCGGAAACCTCTGCACATGTGCGTCGCAACATGCCTCAGCGCTGCTCCGCCAGTGTGGCCAACGGTGGCAGACAGTTTGAACAAACACTTTGAACTGAGACATCGATCAGACACTCTACCACCGTGCCTTCAGCTCTAACGTGTAAACAAAGTGTCATCTTGACATGAACTATCCAAGAAGGTAGTACTGTTGCCAACATTCACATTTGTTTTAAGAGAATAATTTAATTAAAGCCCGTAAGTAGCCCTCTGTAAATCGTTCTGTTAATTATGGTATGCTGGTGAATCATGTCCCGTGTTGTGGCTAGAGGCACATTCTCCAGACATGCCGCCGTCTCGTTCCTCAAGAAATGTTCGTAGGTAGTGATGTCTAAGTTTTGATGCTGGTAAACTGGCCTGATCAAATGCTTGTTGAAGACGCCCATCCTTACATTCAATAAGAATCTCCTCAGGCTGGCCTTATCTTTAACTTTTTTTTATTTATCGTCCTTCGTCGCCTAATAATGCCCTTTATTGTAATTGGTTATCCCATCCCGGTCGAACTTGGATTCGTCTGTCCATAAAATATTTGTGGGGTGATCAGGATCTTCGATATCAGCGTTGAGAGGTAACCGACAGAACTCCCTCTATCTGGCAGGTTCCTCCAGAGCCTGCATGTGTGGGTGGTAGTGTATGGGTGTAGTCTAAGTGCACACACCGCGAACCACACTTTCCACTGAGTCACGCAACGTCGCCCGGACACAACTCTCGCGGGGCCACGGTGGAGTAGTGGTTAGACAACTCGGCTGCCGCCAAGGTGAACCGAGTTCTATCCCCGGCGGGTACGCTCCCGGAATATTTGCACGAGGGAATCGTGCCGGGGACGTTGACGGCTGGTCAGCGGTGTTTTCTCGGGGGTTTCCCGTTTCCCTCGCCCCTTCATTCCGGCGATGCACCATGCTCACCTCGCTTGGCTCTCATCGGCTCTCTAGATCTCGCTGCTAAGAGCCGCCCAAATCTCTTCGCTCAACAGCTCTCGTCGAAGTAGTGTCTTATCTTTGAGAACACTCTTAGTGTTTCCTCCTCCGCTTCAGCGGCGAAGCCCCGATGTCTGCCAGCATGGCTTTGCCGTCGTCGAACCGGACGAGTTTCCCGGATGCTCCAGTATGTCGTACAAAACACTCTCACTTCCGGCGAACGCTCACGTCTGCCTCTGCGGTGGCATCAAAAAACCCCCAACAGTACATGACAGCCCAATATTCTTCATTTCCCAATGTAGCCATTGTTGAAATGGACACTCAGAGACAGCGTAGAATGTGGTTAGACAGCAACGGCTCGTTCGTACACGATGAAGGATTAATATAACTGATTTAGACTGATTTGAGTGGGTTTGTGAGCTTGGGCTGTGTTCACGAATACTTACGAAAGGGACACGAATGATCCTGAAGTCAGATGAAACTCGCTAACTAACAAAAGAAGACGAACACAAAGCGTGTGTAAAGGTTGTTGCTTACGATTTACTTGTAGGCACGTCGTGTATTATTCCGCCTTATGTAAAGTTAACATTGCCATGAGCCTCGTCACTATATACATGCGTCGGTCGAGTGAAACTGCGAAATAATAAGAAAAGTAAATATTTTACCAATTTGTTTTTCATTGCATTTTTATGCATTTAAAAACAAGGACACAAATGAAATAATTTAAATATCCTCAAAATTTTTACCTTAACGCTTTTAACTCAACGTCAAGAAATGGAACTATTTTCCCTCCGTCGTTACCAACTTCACAGGCCGTATGCCACTCAGTGTGCCCGATAATATATATGCAAGTTGGGGCAGTGAAATTTTCCAGAGGTTGATTTAAAAACTGCTCACTTTATCGCGAACAGCGTTTGACAGCGGCCGAGGTGGAGTATATCTTATGAAAGGCGTTACCTGCTATGCACGTGTTTTTTCAAACATTAATTGATTGTTGGCAACATTTGTACAATATAAGATATCTGATGACACGAGCATTAGTTGTGTGTAATGTTGACGCTAAGTAGCATGCAATCACTGATGTGTTTGCTATCGGAAAACACTAAAATAAGTGCAACAAAAGGGTGGTTTTTGTCTCAATAAGTATTTTACGTTGCTAATCGGAGCTTATTTCTTACATTGTTTAAGGCTCCGCTTCAACCATTTTGCAGAAATTCTTTGTTTTGGTGATATAATTCCGGATTCAGAGTTATAACTCACAATGGTAATAGTCGTTTAATATCATTGTGCTAATTATTAATTGTGTGTTATCTGCAGTTTGTAAAAAAGTCAGGAACATATTTATATTTTGTCAGTACTTTTCCGCCTTTTTGCATGCAGGAAATAACACAGAGCTACAATTAGAGAGAAAAGTATTAAACAACTAGTAAATTGTATATTTTATATAATCAAATATTTCCAATAATACCTCTGAATCTGAAATTATGTCACGACAACGAGAAATTTCTGCATGATAGGTGTAACTGAGTCTAAAACCTCTTAAAATCTTAAATTATGCCAATAAAGCTATTTTTCTTACGGGGTATCACATGGACAAATTTAGCACAAATTGGCTCTACTGTAACCCCTTCCAAGGAATAGGTCGAATTTTCAGTCATCCTATTGAACGCTTCCATAAATAAAAACAATACATATGAGCTGGAGCAGGGCCTCGCCACGTATGGTATGTAAGTAGCGTTCATTACAGTGACTTTCCTTAAACCACACAAATGTAGCGTATGTGGATAAACCAGTTACAGAGCAGACCACTCCACTGCCTGAGTTGGGACAGCGATACTAATTAAACATGGGTTTAATCACCTGCCACATTTAATATTACAGAGCTTAACCATATATAAGCCACCAGCATAAATGTTGGCAACAATATCACGCAAATCTCTATGTCTGCATTAAACACACGGATAAAAACACCTTCAATAACACAAGATCTAGAAATTAATGGAGGTCGAAAGATATATTTTCATTGCTGGATACTTCAAAAGTAAATTATCAGCATGGGATTGCAGGCAAACAAACGCCAACGACAGTGTTTTAAACGCACATGAATATAATAATAACTACGTTATCTTTGCGTCAGACACACCAGAGTAGTACAGAAACAACAGAGGCACGCACAATATGTCTGACACAGCGCCCAGTAATACAGAAGGCACTAACACATACATGGGAACCATTAATGAATAATAATCAGATCACCTCCACATCCGAACACAAATACGCTTTAATGCAATGTTTGGGCTCATTATATTTAGCCAAAAACTCTGAATAACAAACTGGGAGATTTCCAAAGAAGGTCGCGTAAATGCATTTTAACTGCCTCCAGATATAAATTCCGCAAGTGACATCGACCCAAACATTAAAATGTTCAGACGTGTAAAGCAAACACAGACAGTTTGCAAACTAAAGACGGAAAACTAGGCAAATGCACCCTGGCACAGAATAGTTGTTTATTGTGAACATAAGGCGTGCAACCAGGTATAGAGAAGACGGACACAACAGGCTTGGGCGGTGGAATAGGTGAGATTTAAAAACATCCCTCTTTAAGCGAAAAGTTTTCAGAAGTAAAGATAAAGAAAGTTTGGTAACTTAGTTAACAAAGTTTCCAAAAAAAAAAGTTTAAAATAAAAAACCCTGCAAGAAATTTGGAAACTTACATGAACACTACGCGCTATAAAAAAACATATCTCCAATCCAGCCATAATTATCGATACAGGAATAAAATACACGGCGGAGGACAAACCTATTACTGTGGCGAAGATAAAAAAAAAACTATTTTCCAAAACGAAGGCGTAAACGATAGGCAATACCAGCGATAAATTAGAACACAGGTTAACGAATACCTACAGCGGGGAATACACGGCGAACCAGAGGAAGTTACACTACGTGAATTAAATGAAACCAAAACAAGGTCTAACAACAGAACAAGCGGTAAAGATAAAGTTATGAAACACCTAAATAAAAATAGCCGCTAGCAGCATTTCAGTATCCCCTCGCTTTGTTCAATGAAATTTTGAAGTACAAAGTATATCCGGTGATGTGGAAAATAGTAAGAATCATTACTTTAACAAAGATGGGAAAGAACCCAGGACTCCAGCAAAACAGACTCCCGATTAGTTTAATTAATAATATTTGCAAATTCTCTTAAAAAGTCCTTCTAGCTCGGACCAAAAGCACGCCGACAATCAGAAAATAATTCCCGACTTTGAGCAGCCCATTCTACATCACACCCGCCACTAAAACTCGTCAAATGATTTACAGATGGTTTTAATAAAAATAAAAATAAACCTGACAGATTTATTACAGCGATGGACGCGGAGAGACGTTCTGAATTCTGGGACTCACACAAAAAACAAAAAAACTTTAAATATTCTCGACATGTGCGTTTTTCTAGCGGCTTGCTGTTTGTATAACTGCAAGTTAAGGCGGTGCTATACGCGTCTAACTCAACAACCAGAGAATTAAAGGCGGGTGTATTATAGCGTTCTGCATTCACCACTTTCTTTTTTATACCCACACATCTAACACTCCAAATGCGGACGCCCATATGCACACATGTAAGCGAATGACACGACTGTAACTAAACAATCAACTAGTTAGAAATACTCCTGAGTAGTCACGCAAGGACAGCTCACATCATTAGAACAATGGCGCACTCGCTGGAGAATCAAAATAGATTTTCCAAAATACACAAACTTAATAACCGCTAAGAAATATGCAATCAGCCTCACAGCTTCAAATTTTTTATTCAACCTGTTAAATATCTTGAGATGACTGTAGACCTGGTCACAGACTATTAAGAGGTACACATGTAACTACAAAAAATGTTATGAGTTCCTATCCTATGCTTAACAGCATCTTTATTATCTCGTAGGCCCTTGTTACCGTACGACTGAAAAACATTGGGTTACGCCTCCTCACACATAGAGAAAGTACAGTTAGCACAAAATATATTCCTCTGCGCAACAGCAGACAGATACAGGTACACTACTAATAAAAAAAATCTAATTTTAAAAATAGATTATATTTAAGACGAGATAATTCCCCGCAATAAGAAACTTTACGAACATCTCAGTAAACATAAAAACACACCTATAAATGAAATCCCAGAATATTACCCACTAGAGCCCACGGAAGTGTAATAGGACGCGCTCAGCATGATATCTTAGCCGTGACTTCAACTCATGTCTGCAACAACAATGTACGATGGCTTTATATTACATAATCACACAAGACCCAGTGGGATAACATATAATTAGTATCATATCACAACCGTATCATTCAACCTTCGAGTGCGCAGGCGCATGATTGGATCGCTTTGGAGTTCTCTGCCTGCGTACTAGGGCTGACGTCACAGCCCACACTTTGGAAAGAGGTCGTCTGGGTAGGTTCATAACCAGTTCCCGTACGTATCATGCTATAGCTCCGCACTAACTGCACCGCGTTGTGCGTTGTACAGTTCTGGTCAAGGGGCCTGGGGCGGAGCAACTTGCTCCAGGCGCCGTAACTCGCCCCACGTTGACGCAGGTGTGTTATCGACACGCTGTGGAGTATTGTGTCCACGGACTAGGCAGGCCTTACACACCCTCTGTAGTGGGTTAAGCCCTCCTGNGTTCATAACCAGTTCCCGTACGTATCATGCTATAGCTCCGCACTAACTGCACCGCGTTGTGCGTTGTACAGTTCTGGTCAAGGGGCCTGGGGCGGAGCAACTTGCTCCAGGCGCCGTAACTCGCCCCACGTTGACGCAGGTGTGTGATCGACACGCTGTGGAGTATTGTGTCCACGGACTAGGCAGGCCTTACACACCCTCTGTAGTGGGTTAAGCCCTCCTGGATTGCTGCACTACAAGTTCTGGTAGGATCTTCAAGGCAGGAGCCTCGTCACTACCCATTTCCGTGCACTGGCAGGCAGTTCCACCTCACTTTGTCATCAGTGGTCCAGCAGGAGAGTCACAAATGATCTTCGAGCGCGGGGTACGGGGGACGGTGTATAAGACTTAGATTTAAGTTACCTTCAGGTAAAAATAAATTTAAAAATATTACAAAATTTTTTAAACTTTAATATTAAAATAAAAAAATCTAAATTATTTTAAAATTAAATAATTATAAAAAAATATTTTAAAAGAAAATATAATTTTTTTTAAATATAAGGCTTTATGGATTTAATATCCGACTTGCACATGATGCCCTTCGGAAGGCTGATGTGTAGTGGAGAGCTTTGGGAGGCACTTAACATCAAGGTCTTGAAAGCCGGCGAGGGTGAAGCGAGGTGAATATGAGCAGTGCTGGAATGCAATGGCGGGGGAAACGGGAGATCCACGAGAAAACCCGCCGACCAACGGCATCGTCCGGCACGATTCCCACATGCGAAATTCCTGGGGGGCGACCCCACCGGGAATCGAGCCCCGTTCGCCTTGGTGGGAGGCGAGTAATCTGACCACTGGGCCACCGCGGCCACAAGGAGGCCCAGTGGTACACTGGTTAGCCCTACCTAAGACAAGGCAGGCAAGAGTCTTTGTACACAGAGCACCGGTGAAGTGTGCTAATCACATGCAGATAGTCTTCACGAACGCCACTCGATGGAATGACCGGAGAGTAAGTGCGAGGCGGGACCCTAGCTAGCAGAGCCGCCAGGCCAAGGCTAATTGCAGGGTTGACGATGAGCAGCGACTCAGGTTATAGGGACTCGCCGACATACTACACGCGAGTTTAATAAGCCGCTTGCAAACAAAACTACAACATGTCTTACAGGCATCACGACATTACAACACACCATTCGGGAGCCTGGTGGGTAGCTTCACTACCTCGCCGAGGCGTCTACACGTAATGCTATAAAGCTATCGATAGTAGTCAAGGGCACTGCATGCGTCACGCTTCAAATGCGTTGCAGTGAGTTTGAAGTACGCAGTTTATCACGAAACAACTAATAATGTCCCCACTACACCAACGTAGGAAAAGAAAACACACTTCAGACGAGGTACAAATAATACTCTCACTACATAATGCACATTAAAAATGATGTTTCCGAGCCCTTAAACATAGATAAAAGGTAGTTTTTTTTTCGCAATGCAGTTTTTCATAATATTTTGATCGGAAACTTGAGAAACTATTATAGGAACCTGCACTGAACTTCAGTGTGAAAAAACCCATATTGGTGGCTACAAAATGTTTCCTTGGTATTCACCCTGCAAAATTATTTTGTGGTGAACACAACATATTTAGATGTCACCGCTAATATTTGTTGGCTACTAAAAATTTATTGTGTGTTGGCTACAAAAAATGTTTGTCGTCACCTTAAAATAATTTGGTAGGATGAATACCAACAAAACTTTTTGTGGCCGCTAAAAAGTATTTTTTTAAGTATTTCACTATTAAAACTATGATGTCCCATAGGTCCCGTAGCACGACGGAAACGCAGCACGCCAGTTCAGAGCCTTGCGCGTAAGAGCGAAGCGGCACCAGGCGCGCGTGTCAGTGTGGACCTTATCGCTCGCGCGCTTCCCTGCCTCAGAAGCGAGACAACCCTCTAATGTTAGTAGCAGGCGCCCTTGACGGCTTTGAATACGGGCCCGGAGCACTGCTTGAACACAAACACAGCGGCCCATCGCACACTCAGGGATTTGATCCAAGTCTGTCTGGCTGCAAACTAAATTTGCAAATCCATGTAGGGAGTTGTGTGAGCTTCGGTTCCCGGCCTCTCGACAGTACTGTCTCCAGGGGTGCACAAGAGATNGCTTCGGTTCCCGGCCTCTCGACAGTACTGTCTCCAGGGGTGCACAAGAGATCGGTGGTGGTTACGAACACACACTTTGTTTAACCATTTCCAGTTTAGTAATGCTTAACAGCATCATTTAATTTAAAAGAGGACCTCTCTTTGAAATGAGCTCACAGATTCCCAGTGGCATTATTATTCATTTGTATAGAAAATTTACAGATGGTATTAGCTACCGGTTTCTTGTGTGGCGTTGACATTTAGGTTTCCTTTATGAATATTTACG
This sequence comes from Clitarchus hookeri, assembly GCA_002778355.1. Taxonomy (NCBI): domain Eukaryota; kingdom Metazoa; phylum Arthropoda; class Insecta; order Phasmatodea; family Phasmatidae; genus Clitarchus; species Clitarchus hookeri. Next base: position 525,810 of record NQII01001230.1, read on the forward strand.
CTGATATCACAGTATAACGATGCCATGTGAAACACTGTTCTGGATGTTGCCACAAAATGTTTGACCCTCAATTGTTTATGAAAGGTTTTGGAAGTTAATGTGTATATTTGATGGGTATGAAATAAGTATTTGTGACTATACAATCCTGGTACACTTATTTAAATGGATTGTTTTGGAGAGGGTTAATCACCTGAGAATGGTGACAAATCTAAGCACCGGAAACGTTGTGACTTTTTGCTGAATATTTGGCCGTTTGCGTCTTGTTACATTTGTGCTGTCCTAGATCTTTTGTTCAATACCAGGCTGGATCATCGTATGTTATAATCCATTTTTTATTTTGTGAACTTTTGCAGTTTTGTATTTCGTACCGAAATAATGCTGCTAGCGTCTGGTTACATCTATGTTGCCTTTGTGGTTTTGGTGGCGTTCGTTGTCAAACTGGATCATCCTAATTTTTTAATAATTTTGTGCGTTTATTGTTTGCCAGGAATTATTTGTCCCGCGTATGTTACGCTGTGACTTNTCCTAATTTTTTAATAATTTTGTGCGTTTATTGTTTGCCAGGAATTATTTGTCCCGCGTATGTTACGCTGTGACTTACTGCTGTTGTGTCGTAGTTTTGGCTGTTTTATTCCTGTAATAGTTTTGCTGTCCTCGTTTTCGTGTCACTCGTTGTCTAACTGGATCATTGTCACTTGTTTTATATACACAGTCGTATCAGATTATTATGACCACCTTCTAATATACAGAGTAACCGTCCTTCTCAGCTCAGACAGCAGCTAGACGAGCTAGCAGTGACTCAGTCAGGTGNTCCTAATTTTTTAATAATTTTGTGCGTTTATTGTTTGCCAGGAATTATTTGTCCCGCGTATGTTACGCTGTGACTAACTGCTGTTGTGTCGTAGTTTTGGCTGTTTTATTCCTGTAATAGTTTTGCTGTCCTCGTTTTCGTGTCACTCGTTGTCTAACTGGATCATTGTCAATTGTTTTATATACACAGTCGTATCAGATTATTATGACCGCCTTCTAATATACAGAGTAACCGTCCTTCTCAGCTCAGACAGCAGCTAGACGAGCTAGCAGTGACTCAGTCAGGTGNCCTTCTAATATACAGAGTAACCGTCCTTCTCAGCTCAGACAGCAGCTAGACGAGCTAGCAGTGACTCAGTCAGGTGTTGATAGGTCTCCACGGATATCTGGAGCCACGCTGTCTGCAGTGCGTCCCACAACTGTTGAAGAGTGCGTGGCGGAGGAGACAGACGGCGAACACGACGATCAAGAAGGTCCACGAATGTTCAATCGGAATGATATCGGGGTTGTTTGGGAGCCAGGGAAGGATTTAGAAGTCTTGATCGTGCTCTTCCACATGCGGGCACTTCTAGCCGCGTGGCAAGGTGCCTTATTGTGCTGGAAGATCCCATCCTCCCGAGGAAAGACAATCACGATTTACGGGTGGACGTGATCGCCGAGGATGAATTCATTAACAAATCGATCAAGAGTGTCTTCCACACGGATCATGGGACATAGAGAATGCCACGAGAACATTCCCCAGATCGTAACACTGCCCCTTCTCCCCACCTTGTGTTCATCCAGCAATGGATGCAGAGTGTCGGTTCTCCGACGTTTCTCGCCAGACACACTGACGTCCACCCGTTCTATGCCACTGAAAACGTGCCTCGCCGGAGAAGTCACTCTCCGTCTGCCCCGGAGTCCCATTCGCAGAAGGGTTCACTGAACTGTCGTGGTAGACACGTGTCTGGATGTCCTCTGTTTGATTTGGACGGTGAGCTGTTCCACTGTAGCCTGTCGGTTGGTCTTCGCGCACCGTCGTAGTCGACGTTCACCTCTGACATCAACGGCTTGTGGAGCTCCGCAGTTTCCACGATTGTTATTCCCAGTGGTGCCATTCGTCCACTCACGATACACCTTTACCACGGAGGCATGTGAACAGTTCACACACATCGCTGTCTCCGAAATGCTACCCCCTTTGGCCCGAAGGCCGATAATCATCCCTTTTTGAAACTCCGTTAAATAACTTCCCTTACCCATGACAGCAGGAAGCGCACTGTGTACAGCCAGCCTGTTGGTCGCATTATATACCCACTTACCAGTCCACGTCACGGGCCATAAGTCATTGACTACGCACGGCGGTTGGCACTTCTAGCAGATGGTCATTATAATGTGATTCGACCGTGTATGTACTTATTTATTGAATAACTTTTAACATGATTTTGTTCCTGATTTATTTTTGTTTATTTTACGTCCCATTTTCGAAGTCGCTCTAGGCAATGGAGGCCCAATCAAGTTTAAAATTCACCCTGCTTAGTGTTTTCACTACGTAAAAAAATCTCATGATTTGTAGGAATCCGAATGGTAATCACACCTTCATGAACTAGTTTCCAGCAAAAATTATATTTGCTCTCACACGTGTCTGGTTGTCCTCACACATGTCTGGTTGCCCTCACACATGTATGGTTGCCCTCACACGTATCTGGTAGCCCCTCACACGTGTATGGTTGCCTTTTACATGTGTCTAATTGCCCCTCATATGTGTATGGTTGCCCTCGCACATGTATAGTAGCTTTACATGTTTCTGGTTTCCCTCGTAGATGTATGGTGGCCCCTCACACAAGTCTTGTTTCAGAAAAGGGCTTATGTTGCATTTCAAAACTTTCGCGTCTTGTCCGCTTACCTTATTTGTCACCCAAAGTAAATTTTGGGAACAGAGACGATGACAGCTCTTCTTGTATCAAGGTTTTGAATATTTGGAACATACTGTATTTGCAACACCTTGTGACGGCAGTCACTCACCTAAGATGTGCGGGCGCCTCTGTCTCACCCGGTGTAGACTGGGTCGCCATCAAGAGGTCTCAACTGCTGGGTTACCTTCGTAAAACTGTATGCGCACGCCATGTCTTAGCGGCGATGGCCTCTTCCCCCCTCCTTCCCACTTACACTGAAGAGCAAAAAAAATGGTACACCGCGAGCCCACAGAAGTGCCGCAAGACGACGTTGCATGGACTCGAATAATGTCAGAAGTTATGCAGGAGGAAATTCACACCATGAATCCGGCAGGGCAGTCCACAAACCCAATCTGCACCAATTTGAGAAAGGGTTGCACGTCTGTCACGTTTAATAATTCTCGTCAGTCGTTGTTTGTTCCGTCCTTTCGTGATCATTTTCCGGCCGCGGTGATGTCGAAGATTTTATGTTTTACAGGATTCCCGATATTCACGGTACACTCGTGAAATGGCCGTACGTGAACATCCAAATGTTATCGCTACCTCGGAGATGCTATGTCCCATCTCTCGTGCGCTGACTATAATACCACGTTAAAACTCACTTAAATCTTGATAACCTGCCATTGTTGCAGCAGTAACCGATCTAGCTGCCGACCGCATCGCGTTACTGTGATTGGTTCCTTAACTCTGTCATTTGCACGCCTATACCAGATTTTTTTGCTCGTCAGTGTACTTGCCTTGTAACCTATTTTGAATATGGAGTTATCACCTTGCATAGCATAAATGAAAAGATTTGGGTGTCGAGAGTGGGAGATCAGCATGTTTCGTGTATGAAAGNGTTATCACCTTGCATAGCATAAATGAAAAGATTTGGGTGTCGAGAGTGGGAGATCAGCATGTTTCGTGTATGAAATACTGATTCCTGAACTTAAGAAGCAGAGATCCAGAGACCATCATAACTGACCTAAGGGGAGAAGCTCTCCGTACAATCATGGAGAACTGTAATGAAAAATACAAATGTGACTTTTTAAATATTTTTGTCAAAATTTTTATTTTTGTGTTTTTTAAGGCTCAATTTAAATTGTAAACGAAAGAGTAAATTATTTGAGAGAATTTTTATGAGACCCGTTCATAAGAAAACATATGTTTATATAATAAATTATTTCGTTGAAAATGAAATCTTGCCAACGGGGTTATCCTTCACACACCACACAGTTCGCCTTTCGTCTACTTGTTGCTTCTCCTGCTTCCTGACGGTAGTAAATCTAGAACTTTTCTCTGCAGTTTAAAAACATTTAAATATGAGTTTTGAGAAAACACAAAGACGTATCTGCTGCANAATCTAGAACTTTTCTCTGCAGTTTAAAAACATTTAAATATGAGTTTTGAGAAAACACAAAGACGTATCTGCTGCAAGTTTTTGGATTCCAATCCGTTACAACCTCTAAACGAATATGACGCAGGATATCCCACGGTGGTGTTTGTATGTCCTTCAGTTGTGTTTTACTAACCTTAATATTTTTTTGGCTCGTAGTTGTAATAGGAAACCTAAACAGATGCCGCAAGATTGATGTTATTTATTATTTTCTTGTGCATTCGTCGATGTATTTGTTTAATAATTAAGAAAAGACAATCCACCTTTTTCAAGCCTACAAAGAATAAAAGTGCCAAAGCTGTACTCTATCTTATCACTTGTCTACCGCCATGAATTTATTATGCCCGCCAATTTATGTTACATACGCAGTCATAAACCATATCGTTTTCATTTCCTTTTGAAAATTTTTTTACAGCGTTATATTTACCTGTAAACTATAACGGATTAACGTTTANATATCGTTTTCATTTCCTTTTGAAAATTTTTTTACAGCGTTATATTTACCTGTAAACTATAACGGATTAACGTTTAGGATTTTCACAAGTCAAGCAGTCATTGGCACATCATATGACTCTTACCCTTTTAACTAATGAACGATATATTTGTATCACTCTCTTATGATACTCCGTCTTCTTGCTNATCATATGACTCTTACCCTTTTAACTAATGAACGATATATTTGTATCACTCTCTTATGATACTCCGTCTTCTTGCTGGATCTATGCAGCTATCGCCCAACTCCGTTTTATTCTGTCTTTCTCGCCTTCCTCGAGCCATGTTTCATACTGTGCTCTTCGTCCCATTTCAAACCCTTCTTTTCACTAGACTTCTTATTCCTCCCCACTTCGTTCTTCGGTTGTTTACCTCAACCTTATTCCGAAAGAACATCCCGTGGAAATATTTATTTTAACACAGGTTAAATATGGTGACACGTTATTTTCCAGTTAAGCTGCTTCTTGTGAATAGCGTAGCAGTCCATAAGTTACGGAACTGATCTTTTATAAGAAGAAGAAACACAGAGGAAGAGGTTTTGTAGATCAACGCTTCTTCGAAATATGTGAACATATACTTTATTTTATAAATTATCTTCTCAGCCCGTTTGCAGAACATTGAAATTGTAATAACCACAAATGGTTAAGAAATGTGTTACATCACTGACCTGTTAAACTAATATAACAGCGTATTTGTTATTTTAGTTAATAATTATAAATACATTAAAATAATTAATTAAATGTTTTAAGTATCTATGTACTCCCCTCCTACNTTATTTTAGTTAATAATTATAAATACATTAAAATAATTAATTAAATGTTTTAAGTATCTATGTACTCCCCTCCTACATATTAAAAAAGCAAACCATAGTTAATTTAATTATAACATTGCATAAAATTTTTTTATTGGAAATCCAGTTAGAATAAATATTTCATAGACCGAAAATTTCCATTTCACGTATAAAGAGTAAGTTTTTTTTAGACAGGACATTTTCAAGGTCATAGAATGGTTCACAGAAATCTTAGATGAACTGGATTATTAATTTCCGTTATGTGGAAATTCTTCTAACTAATGCAGCTGGCAATATTTAACATTTTTATATTAAATACGTGTTTTTGCAATATATAAATATCCCTTATATAATTTTACGAAGTAGGTGTGATGTGTTCACCTGAAAAATTTTTAAGTGAAACATTGATTGATGAAACCGGGCTTTTCAGTTCTTATGCCGTATAACTTATTGCAATCCATTTACCTGCCGATTATTTAAATCTACTCTTGAAAGGTGTTATAGAAAATATATCAAATATAAAAAAATAATAATAGTACACCAAACTGACAAAACCATAACAACCATTTCCCTTTACAAAAATTTCATTCTTAATTGGTATGAGACCAAAGCATTTCCTTACGCATAATGTAATTGAAAGAATCTACTGCAATTTTTAATAACTACTGACATACGTTTATGAATGTAATTTGGACACACTTTATCTTGGAGAATTACTGTGTTTTTACCCACTTTCATTATTACCCTCCGCAAAAATGGGCCAAAAATAAATCACAGACAATATTTAAAAAAATAATAGTTGGTAGTTCGGTTTATTTTGTGCATTCAAGCCAAGAAAAAAATATGCCTCATAATTCAATCAATGCTATACTGTTTTTATACTTTTACACAAGTTTAAGTATTTTAAATAGTTCTAACACTGATAAGTAAATTAGTAAATAGAAAATAGTAGAAGGAAAGTAAATTTTTAATATGCAATAGTACTGAAGATATCACACGATAAATTGTTTGAAAGCAAAATATCACAGCCGTTACTCAACGGAAAAATGCGTATAATTAGTAAACAACAAATATTTAAAAATAATATTTAAAGAAACACTGGAAATATGAACGTTTTTTAAAACTAATTAGAACACTTGGATTTTTAAGTGTTAAGAAATTTGTTGTAGCTCCACTTCACTTACAAATTTTTATTTGATTTTATTTGAACCAATATTTTATCGTTCTATAATAATAATGCGAAACGTGTTATACTTGCAGGTTTTTTTATGTATGATCAGATATAACTTTAGTATATATACGATTATTTTTAGAAATTATAATTTTTAAACTTAGGGAAAACATATTTTCGTTGCACCCACATAATTTTAAAGTACTATCCCATGTTCCTTATTAAAAAAAAAATTATTGCATCTATATAAGACGACGTTTAATTTTATGACATTTCACTGTTGTAATATCGTGCCCAAAACTGAGTTATACATGAAATAATATAACACCTGAGCACTGTNTGCAGGTTTTTTTATGTATGATCAGATATAACTTTAGTATATATACGATTATTTTTAGAAATTATAATTTTTAAAATTAGGGAAAACATATTTTCGTTGCACCCACATAATTTTAAAGTACTATCCCATGTTCCTTATTAAAAAAAAAATTATTGCATCTATATAAGACGACGTTTAACTTTATGACATTTCACTGTTGTAATATCGTGCCCAAAACTGAGTTATACATGAAATAATATAACACCTGAGCACTGTAATGAATTGCCTTGAAGGTATTCAATGACTTAGATAAAAATGTCGCTGTAGAAATTATTGTAAAGTTAGCATGTTCATTCATAATTATATGTATATTTTCATTGCAAAATAGTGTTAATTATATATTAGACAAGATCATTTGTAAAACATATAACAAATGGTCAANATTTGTAAAACATGTAACAAATGGTCAAAGTTCATCATTATTTATTGCACCACCGTTAAGAAAAGAAATAGTTAGTTTTTATTGCGAATTTTACGTGATTTGATTACGGCATTGTACGTATTTCTGATTTGCTACCGTTTGCTGTTTTCTCTCCATTCTACCTAACACTTTTCAATANTTGTACGTATTTCTGATTTGCTACCGTTTGCTGTTTTCTCTCCATTCTACCTAACACTTTTCAATACCCCAAATCAAAACGTCCTTCTCTCTAATTTCCTCATTGAACTAGAGAATGTAATTAATTAGAAGTTGTAAACCAACGACTAAACATATATCGCATAAACGCCATACCCAGCCAAAGCACTTAGATTAAGCAGCTTGTGCACTCGGCAGTAGTGTTCATAGTGCAATTGAAGTTATCGAAAGTCAAACAGCCATTGCAAAAGGTAAAGCGAAGTACCGATAATTCCTTCTGTACTCCAGATCCCATAAGATAAAATTTATAGCNCAGCCATTGCAAAAGGTAAAGCGAAGTACCGATAATTCCTTCTGTACTCCAGATCCCATAAGATAAAATTTATAGCCCACTAATTAGTTAGTTCCAACTTTTCTGAAGACCTACTTAAGTTCTACTTCCACGATATTCCTGCGCCTTATACAAACAAGGCTTAACTAAGTACATAAAATTAAACCAAAGGGACAAAATTAGTTTTTATATCAGACAAAGCTTGAACCATCACTTTTCATATAATTTAAAAATAATACATTGTTAACATGCGTATTAAATACAGAGTGCGCCATTTATCTTGACCACCAATCATAACTCCATACCGGGTATCCAAATAAAATAGTATTACACACAAAGTTGTATATCTGGAAGGGGGAAATAACACTGCTGGGGAGTCAGCCTTACAGTATTATTTGTTAGTGAGAAACGAGCACTAACGTCAGTTTTTTAAATGGTGCTACGTATCTATTCGTGAAAAGTTCAATCAAGCTCTTCAAGACCTATTCAAAAATGTATCACAACGTACCAGTATAGAACACAGATCGTTAAAAACCGCCGCAGACATTGGGACTCATGAGGGTTCATGAAGGCCCGTCATGTGATGCCATGCTGCATGATAGCGCTGTATGGTACAGTACAGGATGGCAATGACGCTCCGCATTTGATGTAGAGGTGATGTAAACAGAGCAGGTGCCCAGAGTTGCGTACCCCATTCCACAGAGGAAACAAAGGAACACACATGACGTGACGACTACTCTATCAATCATCCGTGTGCCGTCGGATACAGTACACTGCAAGGCGAGAGTTGTAACGGAAACGCACTCCAACAACAAGAAAGTAGAAATACTGCGCATATATGGAGAATGTAAGTTAGCAGATAAATTTGTTCGTGTTATTTTACAGTACAGTGTAGTACGTTCAAGTGAGTTGTACTGAAACACACACAGTTCTCTTATTACAATTATCAATGGCTTGGTTTGCTCACTCTTCATTCATGATATTGAAGGTCGGCGTAATGCTGGTCAAACGGAGCAACTCTACAGAGAGCGATATTCTGACGAAACCCCGCCGTCCAGACGTATGTTTCCCATCTCGTTGTGAAGCTTTGTGAAACGGGCAGTTTGAACCTACAGCAACGCAACGTTGTACAACTCGCACAGATGTAGCTACTGAGGTTGCTGTTCTCACTGCTGTAGCAGTTAGTCCACACGTCAGCACACGCCAACTTGAAGCCGAAATTTGCATTCCGGAAACGAGTGCGCATCGCATTCTTAAGCGTCATACGTTCCATCCTTATCATGTACACTTACACCAACAGTTGCGCGGGAATGATGTCCAAAATCTTGTAGAGTTATGTCAATGGGCACAGCATCACATTATCGCCAACCTGAACTTTATTCAGATGTTATTTTAACCGATGAAATGTCGTTCTCCAGCTCAGGCCGAGTGAATACGAGGAACATTCATTATCGGGCAGTCGAGAACCCTCGATGACTTTGACATGTGGACCATCAGCGTCAACGGAGAGTTAACGTGTGATGTGGGATGGTTGGCAATACGATCATAGTCCCTATGACAACATTATGGTAAACGAAACGGAATGAAGTACGCCACCTTTATAAATACAATTCTTCCTGGACTTCTGGAGGAGATACCTCTAAGGAACAGAATGATAATGTGGTACCAGCACGATGGATGCATAGCACATAACGCCCTGTATGCACATTGTGTTCTGGACTGACAATATCCTGGTAGGAGGATTGCTCGTGGAGGTCCAGTTCAGTGACCTGCTTGGTCTTCTGGCCTTAACATCCTGGAATTGTTTCTTTGGGGTTACCTCAAAGACGCTGTCTATCGATATGCTCAAGCAACTCCAGAGAACATGCAGGAACGTATTGTGCGTGCTTGTAATACTCTTCAGCAGGCAACACTGGTGAATTCAGTGTTGTCATTCATCCAGCGACTGAACTTGTGTATTGCTGCCAGTGGTCACCATATTGAACACATAATGTGTATGAACTACCCCTCACAGTACCCATTTGGATAGCACTACAAACGGGCATTAGAGATACCATATTCTGTGTCGTATTTAATGTTCATGTAATGGAAGTGTATATTTGGATACATTTTTAAATACATCTTGATAAGCTTCATTAACTTTTGACCAATATATGCATGCTACCTTTTAAAATACTTATGTTAAAAATCGTATCTCACTAATAAATTATGCTACAATGAAGAGCGAAAAAAACTGGTACACCTGCTTATATCGTGTAGGGCCCCCGCGAGCATGCAGAAGTGCCGCAAGAGGACGTGGCATGAACTCGACTAATGTTTGAAGGTATGCAGGACGCATTGAAATCTGCGCCAATTTGAGAAATGATTGCACGTCTGTCACGCTTAACGATTCTCGTCAGTCGTCGTTTGTCCCGTTCGTTTACAATCTTTTTCCGGTCGCAGCGATGTCAAAGATTTGATGTTTTACCGGATTCCCGATATTAACCGTACACTCGTGTAACTGTCGTACGCGAAAATCCAAATTTCATCGCTACCTTGGAGATGCTATGTCCCATCTCTCGTGCGCCGAAAATAACACCACGTTCAAACTCACTTAAATCTTAATAACCTGCCATTGTAGATGCAGTAACCGATCTAGCAACTTTTCCAGATGCTTGTTGTCTTATAAAGGCGCTGCCGACAGCATCGCGTTACTCTGATTGGTTCCATACCTCTGTTATTTGCATACGCACGCCTATACCAGTTTTTTGGCCCTTCAGTGTACAAGGCTGACTTCGAGCCGTTTTATTTCCCCCTTTAAATTATAAAATTTTTGTATGAAACACTTTTTCATTTGGAGCCCTGATACGGAGTTACTGTGGGTGGTCAAAATAAATGGGACACTCTGTATACAAATGCGCACAAATATCAGTCGTGACAAAACCGACCAACTCCCAGCTTACGAAGAAATAAGTCGAAAACATGTATTCGACCTATGGCAGAAAATGCTCTCTAAGGGCGGTACGCACTCTTAAATGGAGAGGAGTGAAGACATTTAGGCGACTGTTAATATGTTTCTTGAGAGCCGATAACGGTGAAACAAGGTGCGTGGGAAACAGTAAATTCCCGATAAAACAAGCCGACCGGCGGCATCGTCCGGCATGATTCCCACTTGCGAAAATTCGGAAGCGACTCCGCTGGGAATCGAACCTGGTTCGCTTTGGTGAGAGGCGAGCAGTCTTACCACTTAGCCATCGTGACCCCTACGTGTCATTGAAGCTGGAGCTTAAATACGAGTTTGTTGTAAATAAAACGAAAAGGTTTTTATTAATGGAATAACCCCTTTCAGGATAGTGTGTAGTTGAAAGAATATCTGCAACAACTGTAAATAACGTCGCTGCCATTAAACTTCGCCATAGAAAAAAATAGGGCTTTCAACATTGTGTCGAATACTGTTACGTGATGCCGAAGCTTGATTGGTTTCGCAATGACGTGTTATTAATTAGCAAGTGGAAATGATACACAAAAGGCCCTTTAAGTGCTATCATCCTGTACCATACTGCAACCTACATCACCCCGTCGAAAACACGTTTTCTCGACTACTGTTGGCTTAAGGGTGTTACTTTACCTACATTTTGAATTTCGTAAATGTACACTGGATTATTACGTTCTGTACGCTGTTCGCGGTTAATTGAGCACTTTTAAAATCAAACTTTTGGAATCCGCTTTCCGCTTGCCTAGGCACGTCAGTATTCTGCGCAAGAATAATGAGGAGCAGAAAGACGAGACGGAGTGGCCACAGCCAGATCCTACCGTCTCCAAATAGCACCCCTACCTTTCCGATACATTTAAATAAAATCATTATAATGTGTATGTCTCCTATGGCAATGTTACAAGTCATCACTCAAATGGTTCGTTTTTCAATGGAAGAAAAATTGCTAAATATACAAAACTTTTGGTTTATTAATTAGGTTAAAATATGCTATAAAATACACTCTACAATTTCGATCTTCATAAATTTAATACACATAACCACCATAAACACTTTGCATATCGAAGTTACAATTCTTTAGTGACTGTGGTAGAATACTTCTGCATCGTGCAAGCAAATACAAACAGCAGTGTGGCGGCAATACCAAATACAATGTCTTAAAGCAAGGCCGTGAAGCGGCTTACCGTTAAGTGCGTATCGATACACGATTTCAGCGTACTCAACATTAAATTGGTGTTCTAAACACGATCACCTGCCTGGTCTGGCCTACTCTTGCATATTTTTCTTTATGAACATTTACCTGTGCACGAGAATGCCGTTTTCCTCCGCTGGCCATCTCCGTCCATAGCCTCAGCTGAACATCTTTACGCTGTCTCGGCTGACCATCTGACCTTAAGGAGTGGCTTTGCTCAGCTCTTTATTGTCGAAAACCCGATCGAAAAAGAGTTGAGAATTTCACACTCCTGCAATAATGTATTTTAATTATTTGTCGAATCAGGAAGATGAGTTCACAAACGGCGCATGCGCGCCGTACCACAACGCCATGACAGTTCGGCGGCACAGCCTACAACTCGTGACGTCACATCACGCGCAGCGCTGTGGTTGAGGGAATGAGCGCCCGTTCTCAGTACTGAGTCAAGCTCCGACATCGGCTGGCGTGATTCCGCCGATGTCAGACTACTTCCACGTGACCGGACGACTGCCACTGCCGCAGATGCGTGGGTCGACGGAGCCAGCCGCAGATGCAGTTCGAAAGGTAGGAAATTGTTTCCCACAGACGAAAAACCTCCGCGACAGGCAAGCGTCGAGAATCACTTTGACGTTCGGGCGAAAACGCGGTAAAACGGGGAGAGCGAAAGACGCAGGGTGTCTGACTTTGAAAAATTGTCGCTATCACAAACCACACGTATTTTAACGGACACACCAGCAGGGTCGTGCCCTGTAAAGTTGGCAACGACGGAACAAAAGTAGTCCCATATTTCAACCTTCAATTAAAAGTGTTAGGTAAAGATTGTAGAAACTAAAAAAAAAAATTTTATGTTTTCTTCATTTACGTCATGTGTACTATTCACTAATTTTTTTTTATATTTTCTTATCTACCGTTGAATAGTTTTACTTGATCGACGCATGAGTTATATGACGAGGCCCACGTGAGTGTTAATCTTTAATATGTTGGAAGAACATACAATGGCCCTGCAGGTGGATCTTCTGCCGGACTTTCGAAAGTACTCCGTTTACAGTGAGCCGCCTTTAACATTCGATGAACACCTGCGGGTAACACTCCTTTGTCGGTTAATAACATGGCACACCCTAAACATCCTTTTGACGGACGATGTTTTCTCCCGCCAAATGCCAACACCTAGCAGGCACTAACACTGTCTTACAGCATTCGCGACTTAGTTGTTTCATCTCACATGCTTTCCTACAGTTTGCAGATTACTTCTAATAATTCCCTAATTTCAAAAAGACTGCGGTGGTGTAGGGGTTAGACCAAACGCCTTCCACCTGGGTGACCCAGGCTCGATTCCCGGCGAGATAGCTCTCGGATATTCGCACGTAGGAATCGTGCCGGACGATGCCACTGGTGTGCGGGTTTTCTCGGGGATCTCCCTTTTACCCTACTCTAGCAATCTGGTGCTGCTCAATACTCACATCACTTCACCCTCGTCGGCCTTCAAGACATTTATGTTAAGAGCCGCCCAAATCTCTCCGCTCTCCGTTAATAATCATGCTGGGTCATATGTCGTGTTATGTTCTCTACCTCATTATCCATAACGTATACCACCATTTTTATACTTTCAGTTCAGTGTATACTTTCAGTATATGCTGCTGTTACATAAGTTGCGTGACCAACTCTACTATGACCATCCTCGCTAGGGCCTTTATATACAGAGTAATTCGAAAATCAAGGGGCAAACATTGAGGGGTTGTAGAGCTCACTAAAACAAACAATTATTGTATAGGAATATATAGGCGGGAGTGACGCGTTGAGGCACAAACACAAAAACAACACATTGTTTATTTACAACGTCGCCGCTAAATGCCATTTTACAGCAATGTATATAATAATTGCTCAAAATCGCTACCACCGACAGTAATGCAAGCTTGGTAGCATCGGTGGAGTGATTGGCGAACAGATTCAAATACGCCGGGGAT
>NQII01001231.1:10593-35907 GCA_002778355.1 Clitarchus hookeri
TCAAGATGAGGAGAAAACTGAGGGTCTTTTGTAAATTTCAATTTTTGTATAATTTTTGTATTGTGTTACTTTTAATTATTTTCCACAATTAAATAAACCAGTATAATTACCTTTTTTATTTTTAATTAAAAAATATATGTGTGTCCCCTAAACCCCCTAAAATGTTTTTTTTAATAAAGTTAGAGTAACAAACTACTACGGTACACATTTTCTATCAAATATAACATAAAAATGTTTTTGGCCAGGTTTTTAGGCTTAATACCCCATAGTGCNTAACAAACTACTACGGTACACATTTTCTATCAAATATAACATAAAAATGTTTTTGGCCAGGTTTTTAGGCTTAATACCCCATAGTGCATCGGGGAAAAGCAGAGTTTGTCCTAGTCGCGAGGTGAGAACTGCGGCACACTAGGGCGAGTACTGCGGCAGGGGCACAGACCTTCGCAGGGCCGCGGGGCGCAGATACTACGTCACCTCACCCTGCGTACCAACATCCGCTGTTGTATTCATTTCCCTGTTTCACACAAACTCACGGTGAATCACCTCACCTCACGGAACTGCGTCTCAACTTGCGCCTGGCCTTGAATACTGTTATGCACTCGATGCTTCGCATCCCGCGCGAGCGAGTGGAAGTGAAGGACAAAGCAGTTATATGAGCGCGGCGGCGGCAAGTCCATGTAATGTTTTGAATGACAGGCGAGCGAACAGCGTATCTGTTACAGAAAGTGAGCCGACGCGATAATCCCTTTTGCGGTGCGCGCTGCCGACCCTGGTTGTATTGAGTTTCTGCATTTATCTGAAGAATTTTCTAGTGGTTTGCTGCCCTAGTGTGTCTCACCTAGACTCGGGGTGCGTCGAACCTTCCAGGTCAAGGCCAGCGGCTATAAATGAGCGTCGGGACTCCGAGCCGGCCGTTGTTGAATTGATGAGTTTCAGCGATAGAAGACTAGCGAGAAGAGAAGCGCGCGGCGAGAGAAGTGACCAGCGGGTGGGAAATCTGCGACTGCGAACATCAGAGCAGTAAAGAGTACGANTAGTGAAGAGTACGATTGCAGGCTAGACTATTGGACTGGATGCTGAAAGACATTACAAATGATGGCAACATATAGGCTGAATACTTTTTAATGATGCATATGAGTTAATTGACTATAACCAAACAGAGACATAAAGGACGTTAATTAGAGTTGAAATAGACATTAAATATTGCACTCACTGTGAAATAAAAAGAGTAATATTGGAGACAAATAATTTAATGCTGTAAATAATAGCAGTGTGAATAAAAGAAAATCTAATTTAGTTATTTTATCTTTATTAAGAACTCCATCCCTCAAGAACTCAGATACGCCCCTCAGGCATTCCTGTAACAATAATGTTGTCTTGTTTCTGAAAAAACTGACTGCCGTGAAAATTTAATTCTTGCATCATGTGAGATGTGTATTGTTTTCGTAGCAAAGTTATTGTGAATATGTTCAGTATTTTCAAATATATAAAAGTGAATTTGAAGCACACTGCAACGCAGTAAAAGCGGTAAGAAAACGGACGCCGTAAGACCAATATGTGAAAACAGTATCTAGTGAAACACTTGTCGAGAAATTTCCAGAAACTAAATCTTTCTTGGGTAGGGTCGCCTGCAGTAAAGATTCTCTATTGACAAAAGTCGAAAATACGACCGCGCGTAACTGGCTAGTTGAGTTTGAGGCCAGTAGATAATATTACAAGAATGTATGAGGGGCGTATCCGAGCTCGTGAGGGATGGAGGTCTTAATAAAAATAAAATAACTAAATTCAATCATTACATTTATTCTCAATGCTACAAACAGTCAAACATCTGTTATCTACCAGTCTGAATGTCCTATTAACTCTTATTATACTCATTGAGTACAATATTTAATTACTATCTCCNTTTTTTTTTTTTTTTTTGCCTCCTGAGTGCATCCCTCAAAGAATGTCTCAATTTCTTCCACATTATTTTCGCCACTGAACCTGCAACAAAGTTTCCCGTACAATTATTTATTTCCCGTTTTAGTGATATCTCTAAAATAATGTTATATCTATAACATTTAAAAAAAACAATTGTATAGATAAGTAAAGCTACGTCTTATACATGTGTTGTATATGTTTATGTTGCAGGTACGTAACCTCAGGAAACAGCTTCAAAAGTATTGGCTACAGCTATAGAATGAGTGACCGAGCAGCATCAAATGCTATATGGGAACATATGCAACCGTTTTATATGCCGGAACAGACAACAGAACAGTGGGCGTCAATTGCTCATGGCTTTGAAGAAAAATGGCAATTTCCACATTGCGTCGGAACCATATAACAATAAAAAAATTTAGCAAAAAGCGGATCCTCGTTTTTTAATTATAAACATACTTTCTCCGTTGTACTGATGGCCGTTGTTGATTCAGACTAACAATTTATCACTATTGATATTGGGTCAACGGGAAGATTCAGCGACGGAAAACACTTTTGCTAACAGTGTTTTAGCAAAAAAAAAAAATTGCAGAAGCATACTTTAAATCTCACACCTGCTTCTCTGATTCCTACAATCGTTGTACCGATACCATACTTTTTGTAGGCGATGAAGCGTTTCCTCTATCTGAAAATTTAATGCGGCCATACCCAAGGCGAAGTGTCACTGATAATTATGAAAACAAAGTGTTTAATTACAGACTTTCACGGGCTAGGCAAACTGTGGCAGCAAACTGTGGCATGCGTTCACCTTTTGAATGTAAAGTAAGCACTGTAGTGAAAATTGTAAAAGCAGCTTGCGTGCTGCACGACTTGAGAAATTCTCCTGTCTTGCAAACTGGAGGTGACCTCATCGAACTGAATTTGCCACAATACCAATTACGTCCACTGCATCAAACCAATGCCCGAAGTGGATCTCAAACTTTTTTGGTTCGTCAAAATTGCACGGAATACTTTAATTCACCAGTAGGAGTTGTCCCCTGCCAGAGGGATTGCATATTGAAAGGAAAGAACGGACAATACGTATGAGAAATGTTGTACAAACAAAACAATTGTCAATATGATGTTCATTTGAAGTTGACAAAAACAAATTGCATCAGCTTTACAATTTTATAAACTGATGGAAAGGGTAGTTATTTAATAAACTTACGGCATGAATAAATCTATTAGTGTAAACGAATGTGTACTGTACTTAGTAATAAAATGTTTGTATTTAAAATGTCAAGTAAAAAAATAATTTAAATCAACAATGTATAAAAACTTACCAGATTGCATTCCAATCTCTTTCGCAACTTGGTCCCAAATCCCAGATTTTAATTTAATTTTAACATAATCTGCATGTGAGGTGTTGTACAATATTGTTCTCCCTAGAACTGCCTCAATGAGTTTCTCCTCCATCGGGGAAAAGCAGAGTTTGTCCTAGTCGCGAGGTGAGAACTGCGACACACTAGGGCGAGAACTGCGGCAGGGGCACAGACCTTCGCAGGGCCACGGGGCGCAGATACTACGTCACCTCACCCTGCGTACCAACATCCGCTGTTGTATTAATTTCCCTGTTTCACACAAACTCACGGTGAATCACCTCACCTGACGGAACTGCGTCTCAACTTGCGCCCGGCCTTAAAAACTGTTACGCACTCGATACTTCGCATCCCGCTCGCGCGAGTGGAAGTGAAGGACAAAGCAGTTATATGAGCGCGGCGGCGGCAAGTCCATGGAATGTTTTGAATGACAGGCGAGCGAACAGCGTATCTGTTACAGAAAGTGAGCCGATGCGATAATCCCTTTTGCGGTGCGCGCTGCCGACCCTGGTTGTATTGAGTTTCTGCATTTATCTGAAGAATTTTCTAGTGGTTTGCTGCCCTAGTGTGTCTCACCTAGACTCGGGGTGCGTCGAACCTTCCAGGTCAAGGCCAGCGGCTATAAATGAGCGTCGGGACTCCGAGCCGGCCGTTGTTGAATTGATGAGTTTCAGCGATAGAAGACTAGCGAGAAGAGAAGCGCGCGGCGAGAGAAGTGACCAGCGGGTGGGAAATCTGCGACTGCGAACATCAGAGCAGTAAAGAGTACGATTGCAGGCTGAACTATTGGAATGGATGCTGAAAGACATTACAAATGATGGCAACAGATAAACTGAATACGTTTTAATGATGCATATGAGTTAATTGGCTATAACCAAACAGAGACATAAATGATGTTAATTAGAGTTGAAATAGACATTAAATATTGCACTCACTGTGAAATAAAAACAGTAATATTGGAGACAAATAATTTAATGCTGTAAATAATAGCAGTGTGAATAAAAGAAAATCTAATTTAGTTATTTTATTTTTATTAAGAACTCCATCCCTCAAGAACTCAGATACGCCCCTCAGGCATTCCTGTAACAATAATGTTGTCTTGTTTCTGAAAAACGGACTGCCGTGAAAATTTAATTCTTGCATCATGTGAGGTGTGTATTGTTTTCGGAGCAAAGTTATTCTGAATATGTTCAGTATTTCCAAATATATAAAAGTGAATTTGAAACACACTGCAACGCAGTAAAAGCGGTAAGAAAACGGACGCCATAAGACCAATATGTGAAAACAGTATCTAGTGAAACACTTGTCGAGAAATTTCCCGAAACTAAATCTTTCTTGGGTAGGGTCGCCTGCAGTAAGATTCCCTATTGACAAAAGTCGAAAATACGACCGCGCGTAACTGGCTAGTTGAGTTTGAGGCCTGTAGATAATGTTACAAGAATGCATGAGGGGCGTATCCGAGCTCGTGAGGGATGGAGGTCTTAATAAAAATAAAATAACTAAATTCAATCATTATATTTATTCTCAATGCTACAAACAGTCAAATATCTGTTATCTACCAGTCTGAATGTCCTATTAACTCTTATTATACTCATTGAGTACAATATTTAATTACTATCTCCNATCTGTTATCTACCAGTCTGAATGTCCTATTAACTCTTATTATACTCATTGAGTACAATATTTAATTACTATCTCCATTTAATTTGAAGTCTTTATCACAGTCTTTACTCTTTCCAATGTCCTTTAAACTGCTCCAATTATTTCCACATGTTTAGTTAAAACTGTCTATTTCCATCGTCCGGAATGTCTTTTCACTCACGCATTCAGTCCACAGTCGCGCAGATCAGTCCCACTCTTCACTGCACACAAGCTTGCCGACGCACTCTCGCAGATCGCTGCAGTCGTCCCTCGCCGCTCCGGAGACGCCCAACTCTCGGCTCTTAATCACTCTCCCCTCAGAGGCCCGCATGTGGTATTTATACTTGAGGTAGGTGCCGTCTAGAACGTTCTCGGCAATCCCAGTTGTTCTGGGAAAGGTAATAGCGATTACGACGACATTCCTGCGTGATAAATTGAGAAGTATGAGGAGCTCAGGGTCAGCGAGCTGCGATAAGTTTTCGGCGTGTGCGGCGGCGTCCTTTACGATAAGCCGCTCGCTTCGTCTAACGTTACAAAGCGACCTCCAGTTCTCGGCGCCTTCCCTCGCGAAGGAAACGCCGGGTAGTTACATGCAACAATACGTAACGAGGATGCTGCACAGAAGAAAGCACGTAAGAGAACGGAAGTATTAAAACAAATATTTAGCAATAGCATACAGATGCATGTGTATAATGAAATATTAATAATACAATCACATTACAGAAATCTAAAAGTCCCATCCGATTATATTCGTTTAACATACTACGGTGATTAACTAACATGCGACTGTGTTACATCACCATACTACGTTTATGAAAACCTACATCTTCAGGGAAAACGTTTCTCCACTGCAGTTATTTAAGCTACGATTTTTCATATTTTACAAGAATGGGTTTATTACGTCGTATGGTTTCTTCAACCGTGCTTTTCTAGTAAGCCAGTGGAAGACAGTTCGGTTGCTAAATGTGGTGAACAATNGCCAGTGGAAGACAGTTCGGTTGCTAAATGTGGTGAACAATGTGTATACCGGAAACGCATTCCACTAGATTTAAAACGGGCCAACGCGCAACACAACTCATACTGCCGCAGCGTAAGTGCACTGTAACGACAAGCTGTTCTAGACAATCAAGCGAAACAACAAATCTCTCTTCTTCGGCAAGATGTAGTACACGCACAGAAACTACAGCTAATTGGCGGACAAAATGGATTTCTCTAATGACATGAGCTTTCACGTACGTGGCGGGCAGTAATTACAACAAGCGGATTCGGGACAGGTAACATTTCTACGAATGTCTTGGACCCCAGCGTGCTAGAGGGGAAAAAACATGTACTGACAACCACATGTTTTATTGGCAGTGGGAATCCATTGTCACCGGGACTGTGAACAAGGAAAGTTAGACTACTGCAATATATAAGTGTGCACTGAAAGAAAAGATTTGTTAATTGTAATAAAAATTAATTTTTTATTTGCCATATTCTGGTGATGCTGTCCGATGCGAAATATTGTTGCTGGTAAAAAAACTGATTGTGGTGCAAAATAACATGTAGACTGGCAAGTACCCTAGTGCAATTTAGTGCTCACTAACATGTTTGTTTAGCACCAAATATTTAGTTGGCAGCAATGGGAGATTCAAAGCAACGCTAAGAGCAGCACTAACTGATGGCTGGTGAAGAAGTGCGTAGGCCTACTTGCTTGCTCTGAGGTGTCTTCCATGTGCTGGCAATATAAAATGCCAGTAAGTGTGANGTAATAAAAATTAATTTTTTATTTGCCATATTCTGGTGATGCTGTCCGATGCGAAATATTGTTGCTGGTAAAAAACTGATTGTGGTGCAAAATAACATGTAGACTGGCAAGTACCCTAGTGCAATTTAGTGCTCACTAACATGTTTGTTTAGCACCAAATATTTAGTTGGCAGCAATGGGAGATTCAAAGCAACGCTAAGAGCAGCACTAACTGATGGCTGGTAAAGAAGTGCGTAGGCCTACTTGCTTGCTCTGAGGTGTCTTCCATGTGCTGGCAATATAAAATGCCAGTAAGTGTGANAAGAAGTGCGTAGGCCTACTTGCTTGCTCTGAGGTGTCTTCCATGTGCTGGCAATATAAAATGCCAGTAAGTGTGACGTTACTTTTGTTTTCAACGACTTTGTTGAATTTAATTCTACACGTAGCCTTTAGGTATATAACAAATATTGAAAGCGGGAAACTGTTCAATAAGAAACCCAAATATTGTTAATTTACGGCAAAAACTACTACGAAAATCCATATTGCGTGTGTGTTCGTGGCATTCGATTGAAGATGCTGTCGCTAGAAAATATTGTGTAATGTGTAAATAATTCATTATTACAACAACATAACTTTTTTAATATAATTTTTTTTTTAATTATCTGCACTACAGAGTTATTAGAATGTGCACGAAACAAAATTTGCCTTCTATAATATGACGACAAAAACTACAAGCGCGCCACGATAAACTGCCGCTCTCAAAATGTCTCCCAAATCAGATGAATTAATCGTGCCAAAACATAATTTTACCCGCCAAATCATCGCTCAAGTTTTATATTTCTTTGTAACAGATTTTTTACTTGAAACTAGAATTTTGTGTTTTTGAATATGTCTGGTATAACCACAGGATTTGAGTGGATCGCACAGTCCCCATACATAAACTTAAATTCAACCTCCGATGAAGATCTAGTAACAATAGTACAAGTCCCGTTTAGGATAAAATTAAGTTTCGTAATAAAAAACTATAAGTAATTCTGCGTCTTCGTAAACAGACGAGTCTTGCGCCTATCCTGCTCTTCGCTGTTCGTGGGTTACCACATCTGCGGTGAATATTCTAATTACAACAGTGTGTGGCAATGAACTACATAGATTTTGCAATGTTTAATACATTTACATTATATATGGGATCAAGTATAATTTTCTTATTAGTTAAGCGCGTGTACATTAAGTTCCGTGGAAGTTTTGACGTATCAAATTGAATGTTCATAGCAATATTTCAATTTTTTTTTAAGATAAATTTTTGGTTTTGTTGAAATGAAATATTATTTAGGTGGGTGTTCTACATTGCGAAACTGAGCAATACCGTCTCTCGAGTTTGTCAGGTAAAAATGTATTTGGCCGCTACACAAATGAAAGGAAAAACCAAGTCGTTTATCACCATTCCGTGGGTTCCAAATTCGCCACTAGATGTCAGCCACTTTGGTTTACATCTCCCATAGCATTCATATCCTCCAGTGTAAAACATTTTGCTGCGACTGCAAAACTACATCTGTTATATTCTACACATGCACGCTGGCGTATTTGGGGTGGCCGCCTTCTGTCTTGCCACAACGCCATATCCGTCTGCGTCTCTCCCCTTGCATCAGGTTACGAATTAATTCTTGTAAATACATTCTTAAAAAAATGGGGATGGACTACGTAATTCCTTCATTCCAAGCATGTAAATGCTACACATGAATGATTCCATAAAAATAAACTTTCCGTGAGATGAAGTTATCGAGCCTTGGAGTGTGTGCTACTTATTATATTCGCAGTATGTGCATGCTCAACACCGAGCAAGGTGGTCCTAATACGCCCAACTCGCATTCGAGAGGGCCCACGTTCGATTCCTGATCTGGTTATCTTTATTTTGATTTTTAATGGTTTTAAACTATTCCTATACACTAAAGCTCGCAACCCGCAAAACACTTTTGTGAGCCACACTAACCGGTACTGCAACCAACACACTAACCGGTACTGCAACCAACACACTAACCGGTACTGCAACCAACACACTAACCGGTACTGCAACCAACACACTAACCGGTACTGCAACTAACACACTAACCGGTACTGCAACTAACATCGTAACATATTTACTGCGACAAGTCCTTCCGTGGTTTCCACTAAATANAACACACTAACCGGTACTGCAACTAACATCGTAACATATTTACTGCGACAAGTCCTTCCGTGGTTTCCACTAAATATCGAAAAGACTAAAAATGTTGTTAGTGCCACTAAATTTTTTGAAAGGTTTATATTGAATAAATAAGTATGTGGCCACCAACAAATGTTTCTGTCACCACAAAACTGTTCTATGTGTATTTTCTTGGAGCTGGAAGTTTCGCTATCAGGATAAGATGACGCCCTGTCGTTCTGTTGGCAATAACAGTAAATTCCTAGCGAACTACTAACTTGGAATGCGCTGATCGCGATCCGCAGGCGGAGATGGCTTGTGTTCGAGATCGTCAACGAATACGAGACAAGCAGCTAACTTGTCGCGTTTGAGTGTGCACGTATGTTTTTCCAGTAATTTTGAGGACGTAATTCAGTTCCTGCGATCAGTCAAATAATTTATATTTGTTAGCACACACAGTTTACTAGATTAATTACGTTTATTTCAGAAGAAAGAATTTAATTTTTGAAATTTTAGGACTTTTGATAAAAAAAAAGAGTTCATTTTTCATTTACTAAGGATTATCTCCTTTTATTTATATATTTTCAGAGTTCCTGGAATACCAAGAGTTCCGCGCACAGGCTGTGCTAGTCGACTTTCAAACGTTCTGGACTAAACGTTTCGATGGTTTGGAGGTGCCGCATGACAAACTGACGTTACTCATATACAGCACACTAAATTTGTTTGATTTTAATAATTTATTTTTTAATACTAATAATTTTTTAGCTTTCTGATTGCTGTTGCGTCACACAAGACTTATCGGATAGGGCCTTCCTTAAACTACCGTAAATTAATTAACGTCCTTTATCAATCATCGCATTTTTCTTTCAATAAATGCGTATTACAATTTATTGGAACTATTAAAAAATTTTGTCATCTTATAATAAGGTCGTTATCTTGATTTCAACAGCAATCGTAAATTCATGAAGTCTACGCGCGAAACAGCTTCTGTAAACACAATTAAAGAATTGTAAAAGCCCGCGATGTGTGAAAGAAATACAGAAAAAAAAAAATCTTCCTCGCAAAGTTAAGCAACAAATTCATAAAAAATTGACAAAAACTTAGTAATCGTAGTTCTAATTTCCTGAACATAGATAAGTGGAAGATAAGCGTAATATGTAGATATAGATATATATATATATCGCATGTAAATTTGTAAGAATAGAAACTACACCACCATTGAATATGTATAAGTACGCAAGTATTCATTCATAACGCACGTTCAATGGTATCTATCATACGTAGCAGAAACACACAATTGAAAAAGTCATCAGTACAGACAACCGGACATGCGCCACGAGGATGTAGACGAAGTTATCGGGGCGGTTTCCGTAACTTAGAAGTGTCAACAACACCAGGAAGCGTGGGCTACATCCTTCCCCCAAGAAGATAAAATAACATACACGGGAAGTGTCCTCCGACGCTTCCATCTTCACTTCTGTCTGGTCCGGAGTCGGACTTCACTCATCTCCCTGCCTGTTTATCACTTCTCATGTAACGTCCTCTCTACTTCCTGACAGCTTGCAACCAAGGGTTTTCTTCTTCAGTAACCCACCAAGGAGAGACAACCTAAGAGTACTATCTAATAGCATGCATGGTACGTGTATAACTTTTCTGTGTATGTTAATTAAATTTAAGATATACTCAATTGCAGAATTTAAGTGTAGAAACTACAAGCAACAAACTTTTCTCAGTTTCCTTGAGGAAACTGCGCAAGAAATCCCTAAAAATGCCATTTTTTAACATATTGAATAGCATGTTAGTAAAAAAAGTGGTAGCTGTAGTTTTTTTTCTTACCTTTCCTGGGAAAAAGTCGTATTCCCAGAATATTTATTTATCGAGATACGTGTAAACACGGAAACACCGATTTCGAGGATATTATTATACTAGGGAATCCCCTCAAAGGGTAGCTTTACTTGAGCCGGGAGCTGGCGTAGATTACACTACAAAGAACAAATGTTTGTAATTCCTGGCACTGAAATATTACAACTGGCATCAATTTCAAATTAATAACAACAGTTAAGCGCACAAATATCCGATGTCCAAGCTTCTAATAACTTTTTTATGCAGATTACTTACTAGGCGGAACCTCGTTAAGCTTACCAGCAACAGAATGGTCGAGATAATTAGCACACTAACTGTCGTCGTGCTTGGTCTTGCTAGAGCACACAAAGTCCATTTCACTACCAACCGTGATCTATGAATTCGATTCATCTATAAAGCATGCATTTTACAATATCCCAGTAAAATTAATTGCAATTTTTTTAAGCTAAGAAATAATTTTCCTGACAACCTTCTGGGCATTATGACTACCGCCAGGTGTGTTGTGGCAAAATCGATGAAGCGCTACGACAGACGCGTGCAAAGCGATATCGCCTCTACGCGCCAAGTTGTGAGCTCGCGTGCAATGTCCCCGTCGTACCGCTAGAACTAAAGGACTTGACGCGGTAACCCTGTCATGTTATTGTACGCGACACTGTGGAAGAGTCCTGTGCACTCCTCTATCGTAGTTTCGCATGCATCCGGTTCGTATATTTCGAGAAACAGCAGTCTGTAAAAGCAGTTTTCAGCCATCACGTTGGAGGGCATTAAAACAATGTTTCCAATGTGGGTGATGTCTCGAAAGTACCATACGCGACTAGTCCGAAGTGCGTTTTCATAGATAAGCATTTCAGGCTCGTATAATGGTTTACAACAAAAAAATGGGGGGGANGACTAGTCCGAAGTGCGTTTTCATAGATAAGCATTTCAGGCTCGTATAATGGTTTACAACAAAAAAATGGGGGGGACTTGAAACGCATAAGATAACTATTAAAACTTATTTTGAAATCATCAAAATACTAAACGCGGCATATTCAAGAGATAATTAAACACGTTTGGTTTATTACGAAAATCAAGTATGTACTGCGTATTAGAAAAAAAACTTCGGAAAATGAAGTTTCAACTACGACTGTATATTAACTAAGAGAGATCAATAAATTGCTTTCTTTTCAGTGCCAACCCCTATACATCACATTTGAGNGACTAGTCCGAAGTGCGTTTTCATAGATAAGCATTTCAGGCTCGTATAATGGTTTACAACAAAAAAATGGGGGGGGACTTGAAACGCATAAGATAACTATTAAAACTTATTTTAAAATCATTAAAATACTAAACGCGGCATATTCAAGAGATAATTAAACACGTTTGGTTTATTACGAAAATCAAGTATGTACTGCGTATTAGAAAAAAAACTTCGGAAAATGAAGTTTCAAGTACGACTGTATATTAACTAAGAGAGATCAATAAATTGCTTTCTTTTCAGTGCCAACCCCTATACATCACATTTGAGTCCATATGCCTACATCTCTTTCTGTATCATCGGCCATGGCACAGCAAACGAANGTCCATATGCCTACATCTCTTTCTGTATCATCGGCCATGGCACAGCAAACGAAACAACGCTGCTTTGCGGAAACAAACATTCCAATAAGAACAAATTGAGGCTTGTCATTTGCAGTATTTTATCTAACTTTGAACTCAAACCTACAAACAAAGGCAATAGCAAACTGGTCGCCTACCTAACATCAGCAAATCTTTTTAATGTAATGGATAAGTTATTTTTATCGAAGTTGAATTTATTATTTTGGAAACATAAACATTTAAGAGGTCCGCCTGAAAAGGTGCATACGTGCGAGAACGGAAGAAAAGAGGTGGGTATATATATATATATAACTAGCTGACCCGGCAAACGTTGTTTTGCCATAAAAAGTATTTCTAGTGATTATAGTATTAGAAAAAAATAACTATAACTTATTGTAAGTGTGTGAGGATGTGGTATATAAGTGGAAGAGGCATGGAGCTCTGTGGACGATGACGGAATATAAAATTAGATAATTTAATAAATATTAATAAAATGGAAATACAAACAATTACAGCTTTGCGATCAATAATAAAGTTAATTAAGAAGTACACTTAATTATTGAAAATATAATTGTAAACACGTCACTACTACGATCTGAGCACAAATGAATAAGAGAAAGGTTATTGTGTGAGAGAAAGTGGAGACCGGCTACTCCGTGCTGTGTCACTGGGAGACACCTGGTGGGAATAAATTGTAACCTAGATCGATAAATGATCGATGATAATTGATCAGTTATCGACCTAGGGTAAAATTTATTAAATTACTAATATCGCTATAAAAAAATAAGGGTTGGTGGTAGAAGGGTGAAAATTTAGGAGGGTATGTATTTTTTGATGCCACATCATAAAAAAATAAAAAATAAAAATTTTGTTCAAACAATAAAAAAAAATTGTTTGGGGGTGGCCACCCTTATTACTTAGGGGTGTAAAAAATAGATATAAATCTATTCTCAGACCTACCGAGTATACATAAAAAATTTCATAAAAATCGGTCCAGCCGTTTCGGAGGAGTTCAGTGACTAACACTGTGACGGGAGAATTTTATATATTAGATATATATATATATATATATATATATATATATATATATATTTAGTTAGCGGTAAAAAACTGAGGTGTGCCGCGAATGGAGGTGAAACGAAATGGTGGAACGCCGAAGGAATGCAATGAAGGGAAGAGTGGGGGTGCCCCTAGAACACACCAGCCAATGGCAACGTCCGCCGTGTTTCCCCGCATACGAAAATCCAAGTTTGAGCCCGCCGGGAATCGAACGCGGTTCGCTGTGACGGAAGGCGAGTGGTTTGATACTACACCATCGTGACTCCACATTGCGGAAAATGACGTTCACACAAATTCACAAGGTTTTGCGTATCTCAATTACACAGCGAGACTAAGGACAACGAGGCCTCCGAACCACTTAACAATACACTCGGTGTTCATAAGTCAAGTCAAAGTGAAGATCCAAGCCTAGAGTGCACTGCCATCAGGGATTTGCTGCTCAGTAGGTATATTGGTTTCGTTCTGCTTTGTCTCATAATACATGCTTACATTTAATCATCACTTAAAGAATGGTTGCAATATTATTTTTCATAAAAAATATATTTTTATACGAAAATTCAAATGACAAGCATTGTCTAGTGCATCCAGTTGCCTTAAGGCACTACACTGAAAGTCGCGGATAAGCGCGCGCGCACACATCCACACGCAACAAAAATACTATACTGAGACGACAGTTTGGAACACACAAGCTAGACTCTTGCCTCTTTACTCGAATGCGACAGCCATTTCGCAGCAAATTAATATAANACAGTTTGGAACACACAAGCTAGACTCTTGCCTCTTTACTCGAATGCGACAGCCATTTCGCAGCAAATTAATATACAGAGTAAAAATCTAGGATGATACAGTGCTCAAAAAAATGTTTGCATAACAGGGATTTGAGAAATACTGTGTTGGTCACGACCAGAGAAAAAGGGTGGGATGAAAATACGCACTATATGTACAGAATATCACGCCTAACTTGACACAAATCAAAGACTAAGAGAAACAAAACATAATCAGTGCCAACGTGCAACAAAATTACTGGCTATACAAAACTTTTTTTGCGCACTGTAAATACAAGAAAAATAACAAAGAAAACGAATATGTAACTAAAATAAAAAACTTTAAGATAAATTAGCTAAACGTATTTCAGGGAATATGCTTATTTCAAAATCCAAATTGTAGATGGACGCCGTTCAGCTTATGAAATTCAGGAATGGAATTTTTAAAAGATAATCTGGCAAACAAAAGAATGTAATCTTCACACCGTTTGATAAAAACAGAAACATTAGCGAAAATGATAACATTTGGCGCTGAAGGTGCGAAATAGATAAACAAAGGCCATGCTAGTGTGTGCACATTGATAAAGACTGTTCGCGATAAAGTGAGCTCATTTGAAAAATGTCACTGCCTCTACCTGCATATATTTTAACAAGGTCATGATGCATGGCATGCGCCCAGTAAAGTTTATAACGACGGAGAAAAATTAGTGCCATGTCTTAACGTTGCATCTAAAGTGTTGGTAAACATTTCCATCTTGTTTCTGGTTTTTTTTAATGTTTTCAAGTGCAAGAATTACCACATTTGTAAAACATTTACATTTATAATAATTTCACAGTTTTACGTAACCGACGCGTGAATAAAGCCATAAGGCCCATGGCAATATTAAATTTGCATATGGTGGAAGTATACAATGTAATCCGAGAAGTAGATCGTAATCAGGTCTTTCAAAAGTGCTCAGTTTACCGTGACCAGCCTTTACTTTGGGATATTTTGGCATGGGTAAGTGTGCATTTGTAGTGTTGGTAGTGTTTTTTTTTTGTGTTAGTTAAGTTCTGGTATGACTCCACGAGCGATCGGGTATTACGGCGCGCGTCCGTCCACTATGCCACATTTGTGATGCGGAACTCAGTGACTTAATCGCGAGTGTGAGTGATTCTCCGGACGTTATTAAAGTTATGCGCGGAATCAGATCTTTCGTTCTCCCTGTGCTGCGTGAAACAGGCGTGGGACTTGAGTTCTAAACAGGCCGTGACTCTAAAAACTTAGACACGAGGAAAGGTGGACTATGGTGGGTATTTTATTTAGGTCCTGGGTTTTAATACTGTCATATACGCGAAATTACAGGAGAATAAAAATGATACTAACTAAAACCGAGATGGGGCGATTTCGCGTCCAAAAAGCGTTGACCCCTGTCCAACAATAAAATTAAACGGGCTATTAACGACACCATAAAAACAAAATATTCTGTCAATTCAAAATACCATGTGCCACTTAACCACGAAAGCTGTTGCAAACCCAGTAGTTAAACTTCTGATTCGCGTACTATTGGAAGGTAATTTTATATAGTTTTGTTATGTGTATTGCTGGCACACTGTCATTTGAAATCTTTCCCTCAGTTACACAATACGTGTCAATGTTCACATGTCTGTGGTAACACATCGCGCCCAGACCACATAACCCGTCATCCAACACACACGCTATTGACGAACAGGTTTTCACTCACTCAAGCGGAGAATGAGTTCCTGCAGTCGCGAGTTCTAAATACGTAACGAACGGAACACGTAGATGCCAGGAAACAAGGAATTTTATAGCAGACGGTGACCTTGGCGATGCAGTGGGCTGCACGCCACACTGCGGTGTTGGAAACTGTACGTATTTTAACTTAAAGTCTATTCGCAGTTTCTGCACACTTTCTGAATCAAACCTCTGGAAAATCTCCCCATGTGTGACGTGTTTGGTTGTTCGCTAAACAGTCCACATATCACAACCGTTTTATACGTGTGTTAACATACAAGTAATGTATTTTTGGTTAAATAAAGATTTTTACTTATATTCTAAACTACAAATTATAATATATCATTTATGATTAATATGAATAAAAACAGCGAGACAATGGGTGTGTTGGTAACACCTAGTAAGAAATAGTTCTTATGCAAAATATTATTACACTCAGTGCTCACGAATGCTGTGCGTTGTCCCTTTGGCCTAATTTTCTAGACTCGGATAAACTTTGTTTGCATGAGAAGGAGAGAAATAGCGTGGAAGTAGAACTTTAGCAGGGCTTCAGAAAAGTTGGAAGTAACCGTGAATGGACTATATGATAAATTTTTTTCATGCACATCATCCCCTAACAGCTTTTCCATTTCATTACTCCTCGGGGGCCATGCCGGCCCACAAAGCTTTCACAGTGGGGGAAGTCGGCATTTCTGGTTAACTGCAATTATTCGCAACGAAGTTGCACAAAGGTGCGAAAATCCTCATTCCACGAGTTTTCTCCACGGTGATTTTTCAAACTGCGAGATATACTACTACAGTAATGATGATCGTACTTCTTAGTTCAGCAAGTTTACTGCGATAATAATAACTTTAATTTTGATTTACCCGCGTTTAACCTAATATTTAAGACTACATCTCTGCAGACGCGCTCTAACAACTGAGAGATACTCCTTTTACAAAGAGGGGCAAGGAAGGAACGATGATTTCATGAACGTATTAATTAATCATACTGCGTTATAAAGGGTAACTTATATTATGCCAGGGCAATTTTGCACCATCTGCTTAATTCGATTTCAAAGAAGGCTCAAAGATTATTATCCGCACATAAAATGTGTTCTTCATAAATAAAATTGTTATTCTTTATAAATTCATCAGATTGGGAAACTTTTATGACTTTGTTTTAAATGAATATGTGTGGTATAAAATTACACTTACCTAGTACAAAGTTACCCCACGGCTGTATATGTCATGGGGTAAACTGTGTACAACGCTGCGCCAAAGACAAAAACACATTCCTGCAAAAGAACCACAGCTGTGCCGGAATTTGAATGGACTGCGTTTTCAGCGGTTTCCGTCGTAGAGGGGAAACTGGATTGAGTGCGCGCCTGAGGTGCACAGTAGCCACTCTCAGTGTTTTAACATTGGACTTCTTTTCTGCCAATAGCACTGTCAAAAACAACGTGGATATAGGATTTCAGGTTAGAATACTGTTTATGTAAGGAAGTACTTTGAGATGTTTGTACAATGTATCTAACCAATTCTTAATGCAAATAGATTAAATTCAAATTGGTAAATAATATTTTATTTATATAANTTGTACAATGTATCTAACCAATTCTTAATGCAAATAGATTAAATTCAAATTGGTAAATAATATTTTATTTATATAAAAGAGCTTCTCTTTTGAAAAATTAAGATTCAAACAAACAAGTCCATCAGTGTTTATCATGTGACTGACTTACCCCATACCAATACACGCCCAGAAGACGAAAACCGGTATATACCTCACCTTTAGTCTATGGTCTCCCTCTTTTGCAACGTACAATCGCCTTTTCTCACAGCCTAGTCGTGAGCGCCGAGATAACCGATACAACAGTTATCAGAAACTACCTTGACATCTACAAAAATGCAACCTTGAGTATAGGTGGCGTGAGAAGTACATTTCGTGTAGCATGTTTGTCTGTACACAACATTCCAAGACAATATACACGTTGTGGATAGGCTACACACAATACCAGCATTGTAACGACACGAGTTTCTTCCGTAATGATATTTCAAAGTCCAGAACATATGATNAGGCTACACACAATACCAGCATTGTAACGACACGAGTTTCTTCCGTAATGATATTTCAAAGTCCAGAACATATGATTACTCGAGTGCACCGTCTACCTCCTCACAACTCAAACGCAGAGTATCACGAAGTATAGCTACGGTTCACTGAAAATGCTTTTCTTTGACAGCAGGGGGCCGCGGTGGTGTATTGGTCAGATTACTCGCCTCCCACCAAGACGGACCAGGTTCGATTCCTGGCGGGACCACCCGCTAACACGGCGTACGATAGCGTTGGACGGCGGTTTTCATGGGGTTTTCCGCCGCTGCCCCATCTTAGCCTAATCTCCACCTTCAGCGGCGCTCAACACCACTGATGAAGCGGTACGGTGGATGTAAATTGTAAAGCGATATCACCTCTGCTCACGTGCAGTGCCCCAGTCATACCGCTGGAACTGTAGGGCTTCAAGAGGCGACCCTATCATTTTATTAGACGCGACACTGTAGCAAAGTCCAATGCACTCCTCTATCGTAGTTTCTCGTGGATACGGTTCGGGTATTGTGAGAAACAGCGGTCTGAAAAAATGCTGTTTTCAGCCATGCGGCTGACCATTAAAATTAAAGTTTGCAATGTGCATGATGTCTTAAAAGTACCATACACGACTAATCTGAAGTGTTTTCTTTTTGTACATGGAGCCGCGGTGGTGTATTGGTCAGACTACTCGAAGGCGAGTTCGATTCCCGGCGGGTACGCTCCCGGATTTTAGCATGTGTGAATTCGGCACGTGCTGGTCGGCGGGTTTTCTCGGGTATCTTCCGTTTCCCCGGCCCTTGCATTCCGGCGTTGCTCCATACTTACCTCGCTTCGCCCTCATCGGCTCGCAATACCTCGATTTTCAAGTAGCAGGTAGGCGGCCGCTTTAAACGCGGACCAAAACCCCTCAACTCAACAGCATCCCGAACTTTAGGGATCTCGTGGCACAAAAACGCAACAAACGCTAACTTCAAGATATCTGCTACGTGAAGACGGCGACTGCTGGTAGTCGGGATAGTGAGACCGAAATTGACGTGTCCAAAACCCAGAAGCAGAGATCCTGCTGACACTGGACGCGAAAGCTTACTTCGTACAGTCTAACGAAATACCCCACTGGGGCTTCACGTCGTCGCCATCATCTCGAACAAGCTGCAGGGATCTGGTGTTCCGATAACTGGGTGTACGTGTGGACAAGACGCGGTCTGTGCGCTGCCCTAGTCTTTCAGAGGTCTTGGAATGTTTGCCTGGTGTACACAACGCCGGCGCACTTTGTTTACGAGATACGGTGGCGTCTCCAGAAGACAGTTACCTCGGTCTGGTGTCTCCCCGCGAGACTCGCCGATTGAGGTCACGCAACTGTTCATCCTCCGGGCGGAATATGAAGCCCGTCGCCACCTACATATACCCCTCCGCGCCGTTCTGTCATATGTAGGCTTCTCGCGGTTAGCCTATGCACTTTTGAAAGCCCTGCTCAATATCTACTTTTCTCCTCATTCTGTATCCTTCCGCCATACGTGATTGAGTGAAGAGATTTGGGCGGCTCTTAACAGCGAGGTCTTGAGAGACGATGAGGGCGAAACGAGGTGAATATGAAGCAGCGCCAGAATGAAAGAGCGGGGGAAACGGGAGATCCCCGAGAAAACCCGCCTACCAACAGCATCGTCCGGCACGATTCCTACATGCGAAAATCCGGGGGCGACCCCGCCGGGAATCGAATCCGGTTCACCTTGGAAGGCGAGTAGTCCACTACCCCACCACTACACCACCGCGGCCCCTCCGCCATACGTAAAATTTCCATTGTCGTGCGTCAGTTAAGTGAAAATGAAGACCCTAAACGTGTAACTAATACGCCAGTTCTCACTAGTGTGAATAAAGCAAAATAACACCCAACTAAGACGTGCAACAAATTTAAACATTTCACTCGCAACACAACGTTCAGGCTCGGAACTATTTTACTTAATTCGCTGCTGGGAGCCTGCATACGTGTACGGTGGACAGTAATTTATTTATTCAAAGGATTATTAGTGCTCATTTTACTGTGAACAACCTATAGACAACTCTTGTTCGGTCACGCAATGCGAACAAATCTGCGGAGAAACTAAGCAAGTCATATTGAATAGGGGCAGAAAGAAATTTTCCTGTGAATAATAATATAATAATAAGAAAGTTAAAGTTTAATCCTTAGCAAATTCACTTGAACTTTAAAGTTTACCATCCTTACAATATCTTCACTTCAAGTTCCTAGAATATAACTTTGCGATACACTTATCTAAATGAATCTTTTTTTTTCACAGGACAATCGCGTTATGTCAATGTTATCTTCATTGTGTAACTTCTTCACCCTCATCTGTACATCTAAGGTTTTTCCAAGAAGCCTTATTCCACGGCAACGACTTTTTCTTGTAAAATTTTCTCTGCCGGCTCTTTAGAAAGAGAGAAAAATACCCATAAAACACGCTTCCTTTAAAGTTTTTTTTAAAGAAATACAAGTCAACTTAGCATTGCTGCAATAAATTCATATTGTTACAGGAATGCCTGAGGGGCGTATCTGAATTCGTGAGGGCTGGAGGTCTTAATAAAAATAAAAGAACTAAATTTGTAATTTATTCACACAGCTATTATTTACAGCATTAAATTATCTGTCTCCACTATTACTCTCTATTTCATAGTGAGCGCAATATTTTATGTATATTTCAACTCTAATTAACGTCCTCCTTTGTGTCTGTTTGGTTATTGTCTAACTCATATTCATCATTAACACACGTTCGGTCTATCTGTTGCCATCATATGTAATGTCATTCACTCGTGCATCCAGTCCAATAGTTCAGTCTGCAGTCGCACTCTTCACTACTCTGATACTCGCAGTAGCAGTCCTTCCTCCCGCTGGCCACTTATCTCGCCACGCGCTTCTCTTCTCGCTTGTCGTCCTTCGCTCGATGCCGCAACCACTCATCCATTCAACAACTAATACAACTACTCGGGTTCGGATGACTGTCGCACTTTTATATCGGTCGCCCTGAACATCTGGAAGGTACAACGCACCCCGAGTCACGCTAAGAGAACGAGGTCAGTAATCCAGAGCATTCTTCAGATAAACACAGAAATTTTATCCGCCGTAGGTCAGGAGCGGCGAGCCGTCAAAGGGTTATCGCAGCAGAATGCCATAACTCAAAATGCTGGTAGTATTATCGCTCGCCTGTCATAAAAACATCCCTTAGTCTTAGTGACTCGCCGCCCCGCTATCATATCACTGGTCTGTCCTCCTCTTCCGCCCGCTCGCGCGGGTGGATGACTGGTTGACGTTATGGCGTGTGTTACTGATAGTTACTTCGGTTGGTTTTAATGATGTTGCTTTGTGGCATANATGCGAAAATCCGGGGGCGACCCCGCCGGGAGGAATCGAATCCGGTTCACCTTGGAAGGCGAGTAGTCCACTACCCCACCACTACACTACCGCGGCCCCTCCGCCATACGTAAAATTTCCATTGTCATGGGCCTGGTAACATTCGTGCGTCAGTTGTGAAAATGAAGAGCCTAAATGTGTAACTAATACGGCAGTTCTCATTAGTGTGAATAAAGCAAAATAACACCAACTAAGACGTGCTACAAATTTAAACATTTCACTCGCAACACAACGTTGAGACTCTGAACTATTTTACTTAATTCGCTGCTGGGAGCCTGCATACGTGTACGGTGGACAGTAATTTCTTTATTCAAAGGATTATTAGTGCTCATTTTACTGTGAACAATCTATAGACAACTCTTATTCGGTCACGTAATGCGAACAAGCTGGCGGAGAAACTAAGCGAGTCATATTGAATAGGGGCAGAAAGAAATTTTCCTGTGAATAATAATATAATAATAAGAAAGTTAAAGTTTAATCCTTAGCAAATTCGCTTTAACTTTAAAGTTTACCATCCTTACAATATCTTCGCTTCAAGTTCCGAGAATATAACTTTGCAAGACACTTATCTAATTTTTTTTTTTTTTTTTCACAGGACAATCGCGTTAATATCAATGTTCTGTTCATTGTGTAACTTCTTCACCCTCATCTGTACATCAAAGGTTTATCCAAGAAGCCTTATTCCACTGCAACGACTTGTTCTTGTAAAATTTTCTCTGCCGGTTCTTTAGAAAGAGAGAAAAATACACATAAAACACGTTTCTTTTAAAGTTTTTTTAAAGAAATACAAGTCAACTTAGCATTGCTGCAATAAATTCATATTGTTACAGGAATGCCTGATGGGCGTATCTGAATTCGCGAGGGCTGGAGGTCTCAATAAAAATAAAATAACTAAATTTGATGTTTAATTTATTCACACAGCTATTATTTACAGCATTAAATTATCTGTCTACACTATTACTCTCTATTCCACAGTGAGCGCAATATTTAATGTATATTTCAACTCTAATTAACGTCCTCCTTTATGTGTCTGCTTGGTTATTGTCTAACTCATACTCATAATTAACACACGTTCGGTCTATCTGTTGCCATCATATGTAATATCTTTCACTCGTGCATCCAGTCCAATAGTTCAGTCTGCAGGCGCACTCTTCACTGCGCTCATACTCGCAGTAGCAGTCCTTCCTCCCGCTGGACACTCGCCGCGCTCTTCTCTTCTCGCTCGTCGTTCTTCGCTCGATGCCGTAACCACTCATCCATTCAACAACTGATACAACTACTCGGGTTCGGATGACAGTCGCACTTTTATATCGGTCGCCCTGAACATCTGGAAGGTACAACGCACCCCGAATCACGCTAAGAGAACGAGGTCAGTAGTCCAGAGCATTCTTCAGATAAACACAGAAATTTTATCCGCCGGAGGTCAGGAGCGGCGAGCCGTCAAAGGGTTATCGCAGCAGAATTCCTCCATATAACTCAAAATGCTGGTAGGATTATCGCTCGCCTGTCATTAAAACATCCCTTAGTGACTCGCTTCCCCGCTATCATATCACTACTCTGTCCTTCTCTTCCGCCCGCTCGCGCGGGTAGATGACTGGTTGACGTTATGGCGTGTGTTACTGATAGTTACTTCGGTTGGTTTTAATGATGTTGCTTTGTGGCATAACAGTTGGGTTCGCGGGGGATGGGCCCATAAAAAAAAAAGCAACTGTACTTACATGGACCGCCGTTTATCGGTAAGTCGGGTGCTTGCTTGCAAATTTTAGGTTGTGCTAGTTTTTTTTTATCCTGAATGTGGGAAATTTGTTTTCGGTGACTTAAAGGATTACGATGTAATTGTCTTTGAGGAGTTTGATGCAAAGTGTCATTGTATGTATATGATTAAACGTTTGTGTGAGGGTTTGCCGGTTAGATTACCTGTAAAAGGTAAATTAGGTAATGTTTTAACTTGGCGTGAACCTATTTGGTTTATTAGTAATGACGAGCCGTTGAATGATGGTTGGTTTGTAAATGGTGTTCAGGCGGTGCATGCGGACTCGCCGTTTTGGCAGCAAGAGAAGGCGGTCGTTCCGAAGCGAGCGCGTTACGATGTATACACCACTTTTCTTAGGAGACATTTGACCCAAAGTACATTTCAAGAATTAAACTCGTAAAACGCTTCCATCAAGCTTTTTCTTCGTTTTCTGAAAGTTACCACATCTCCCTTGTCTGGGCACCGCCGCAGCAGTTTTTATTGCCAACTTAATAGCACAATACCACTTTTGACAATCCTCTTTGTAGTTTACGTTCAACATAAACCATGTTTTTTCCACGTGCTTTTTTTTCTTTTCTTTAGTCGCCTAGACTAAACATCAACGTATTTGCAAAGTGTGGGAGAAAAAGAATTTTTGTCTTCTGTAACAGGATTTGTAACAGTGCACTCGGTGTCATATTTAAAAGCACAAAGCAAAATTTTGTACATTTTACTACTTCTGTAAATTTTGACGGGGATTTTTTTCCTTTATTATGCATTTCCTGTCCCTTTTTTACGTATATGCAATAGATTTTTGATTCTGATATTTATGTTCGTACTATTTACAATCTCGGTTATTTCACTGTTCGTAAAGAAGACGAGACTGGATTACTTCTGCCAAACTAGCTGAGCTAAACTAACAAAATTAGCAATATTTTTACACACCGCATTAATACTTAGGATACTTGAAATCCTTACTATAGAATACAAAACATTCTCATTTGTTACACAACATTCTCATATGTTACACAACATTCTCATATGTTACACAACATTCTCATTTGTTACACAACCATCTCCGGAACCAACTCAAGATTGTTTAAATGAGTGAATGATTCTAGTACATTACAGTGTACAAAAAATTTAAAAATAGCTGTCTTAAATTATAAATCTTTACAAAACGCTTAAATAAGTTTTATTTTATAAGTTCTCCCTTATAGGAGCGATAGCATATTTAACTGCTTGTTGAAACTGTTCCAGCCAAAAAGGGCAAATTTAATTCTAAAAATAATAGATATTTATAAAAAAAAATCTAACAAATGTTACCTTCAACTATTTACGTGTTTCTCAAACAAAAATTTAAATTCAACCTACAATGTTGAAGCTATATTCCTAACAAAAAATTCTAAAGTTTATTTCAGATAATAACAATAATAATTTCTTTGCCAACTTTTGAGTAAAACAAAATAAAAAAATATGGAAAGAATTTGTTTTCTTTATTTGTAATTGTTTGAAGCTGTCCTTATATCGAAAGTAATAATTCCCAACCCTTCAAAACAAAAATTGGCGCAGTAAGTTACGACAAATAATTCAGAGAAATACGTGGTAAAATAAAGTCGGGAAAATAACTTGTAAATTTATAGAACCTGATAGCTTGATACGAATATTTGTGGGGACACAACATCGTAACACGATACGTAATGTTGCTTCAGCTAGTGGGTTTTTTTTTTTTTTTTTTTTTTTTAAACAAAAATTAGAGGTTATTGATATTTCGTACGAGTTGCTTAAACACATGGGGGCGAATACTGACTTTTCATTAACACTGTCAGGTGATATTTTCTCGTATCATATTAAAAATAAGATTAGGATGAATGAATACAGAGCTGGAATTGCTAAACTAATAAAGGGGGCCGCGGTGGTGTAGTGTTTAGACTACTCGCCTTCCACCTAGGAGAACCGGCTTCGATTCCCGGCGGGGTCACTCGCGGATTTTTGCTTGTGGGAATCGTGCCGGACGGTGCCGCTGATCAGCGGGTTTTACTCCGAGATCTCCCGTTTCACCCGCCCTTGCATTCCGGCGCTGCTCCATACTCGCCTCACTTAACCCTCATCGGCTCGCATGACCTCGAACTAACGAAGATCATATCTCGTAAGTCAACGGAACATGTGAAATGTCTCGTTTACAGGGCAATTCAATGCTCAGATTGAACTTGACTACCGCAGCTACCGTGACGAAAGAAAATGTCTAAAAGTTCTACAAGCTGGGGCGGATGCAGGGACATAAAAAA
>NQII01001231.1:35936-94719 GCA_002778355.1 Clitarchus hookeri
ACCCTTTCCAAACCATAACATTGAAATGAAACTGTCCTGTGATTGTTTAACACTGAAATAACATAATTGTTCAGAATACATATTTAATTTGGTTACTTTGATACAGTTTCCTAAAACTATGATTGAACAGATCCCTCATATGTTGCGAATCTAAATTTAGCCCTGCTCTAGCAAAATGCGACGTGACCCTTCCCCTCCCGCACAATCCGAAAGTCTAAATTCGTTCCTGCCTTAGAGTGGAATATTCGCCACTCCGTTCACAGCCTCGTGGGCTGAATGGAGCAGCTTTCAACGGCGGCGTCAACACAGGCGGGGTGACGGAGTCAATCGGCGGCGTCATTTCGTCGAGACGGCAGTCGCAGCCCGCAAGCCGTCCATCGAACTAAATCTCGGTCGCCGAGGTCCGCAGAGGAACTTGTGGGCGAAGTAAACACTCAGACACTCGTCCGGAAACTGCTGCTTGTGAGAGTGGACATAGAAGACAAACAATAATACAAAATACAGACTATTCATTGTTACTTCCACCATTTCTGAATCCCTGCTTAAGCTCTCGAAAATTACGCCAAAGGGACAACTCACCGGATTCGTGCGTAATCAGTTACACAGTATTATAGTATATGCATATGCCATATATAAGTTTATGTAAACTCTCGAGTAGAAAGGTGTTTGTTGACGCGGTTTTCCACAGGCTGTGGAATACGACAGCGAAGGTCGTAAAGCAGGTGCTGGACACGTTTGCCAATGCCGTTGAAATGCCGACAATACCAGTAGGTTGCACGAGCCTTGCTCCGGGACTGCTGTCCTTCAGCTAGAGCTTTCGCCGACTGCACGGCAGGTCCGTTACGCACTCGCCTACGATAATCGCCTTTTCCGTTCCCACGGTCATAACACCAGACGAGTCCCCGAGCACAGCGCACGTGCTGTGGAAGCTGCTGCCCGGATGGTCAAGAACGTGCTCATATGTAGCCCCAACAGTACACACATCGCGATTTTATTTTGATTCGATGAAAGTTATAGGAGGGGGGGGGGGAATATTCAAATATTCGAATTGCTACATTAATACCAATATCCTCTAGTCCATAGATGAGCCTGTCTCAGGCGGGAACCATACGCGGAATTTAAGGGGCCCGTCTGCTTGAATAGTTTTCCGCTTTTTTTGGCCGAGAAGTGAGGGAGCTACAAGGGCTACACAGGCACGCACTACAAGTGCGCCATCACCGCTACGGGCAGGGCTCTGAACTGGCGTGCAGTATTCTCGCAGTGCTGCGTGTACCTATGGGACTTTCAGCGGTGACCCTATCATTTTATCGATGAAAAGTCTGAAGCAAAGTTCAACACAGGCTGCTATCGTAGTTTGGCTTGCGTCCGACTAGCATGTTTTAAGATATGACCGTCTCTTAAAACCGTTTCTAACTATATTGGAGGCCCCAAAATAATATTTACAGCATGAGTGATAACTTTAAAGTACCATTCCTCCCTCGTCTGGGGTAGGGCTTCCAAAAGTACTCTGTTAACAGTCAATAGTATATACGTAATAGTTGGTTAGCAGCACAGAGCTGTTACAGTCCATTCTCAGTACTTCCGCACTTTATGAAATAAGTCTGTGAAAAATCACCGTTCGCTTAACATGACCGGCTGTCTTTTTTAACATATCTTCGACAACGAATATGTAATACTGTAATTAATATTACAATATTCTATTTATGATTAAATGAATCTTTTACTTGTATATTTCATCTATAACTTATAATATTTATTTCGTAAACGAAATGGATTTGAAACAGCGAGAGCAGTGCTGTGTCAGGAACGGCCAGTAAGAAACAGTCTGCATGTAAAACATTATTACATTGGGTTGTGGTATGCTAATTGTAAAGTAAACATTTCTTATTGACAGATTTCCATTTTTAGGTAGCAATGGCAGAAATATTTATTATTGTTGTGTGTTACGAAACTGATTTTATCGTTGCAAGGACGGATGAAAAAAATATATATATATCAGCATTCGGCTGTTTAATATAGACTTTACATAGAGATTTTTTCGTTTATATACGGTGAAAGGTTGCATTATCAGCATCTGAAAGTGGGCTTTAAGGACTTCATAAATGTGAACTGCACATTTGTGGTCCCGAGACCAGTTGATCTCGCATAAACAAGTGTTATGTGAAAAGTTCCAGCTGTGGCTACTACGCATGCGCGCATTAAAGCAAACCACTTATTCACCAAATATCTAGGCGAGTTTAAATTGCATGAACACTGATTCGATCAGTATTATGCGTTAATTTAGACTATAAAAAAAGTTTCCACCCACTGTACCACGCTAGTATAGCGTTACCGGGATACTAATGTTGACCAATTATGGATTTAAAAAAGGCGCATGCACAGTAACGGCAGCCCACAAACACACGCGTAGCACCATAACCATGCAACTTCAATAGATTTTGGAGAGCCTACATATTAATTTAGAAAGTACTCATTATGTATCGAGCAAGTCTCTGCTGTGAATTCATAGGAGCGCCTAAATTCACAGAGTACTATTAACTGAAAGATAAAGTAAATATCATAAAGAAACAAAACACACTAATTTTAACCTGCTCGCCTCCCACCAAGATGAACCGGGTTCAATCTCTAAGGTCGGACCACTCCGGATTTTCGCGTGTGGGAATCGTGCCGGACGATGCCGCTAGTCGGCAAGTTTTCTCGGAGATCTCCCGTTTCACCAGCCCCTTCATTCCGGTACTGCTCCATACTCACCTTGCTTCACCGTCGTCGGCTCTCAAGACCACGATGTTAAGAGCGGCCCAAATCTCTTCACTCACTCACTAATGAGTTATATATTCGTTAGTGATATATTACGTTTTGAATTTACTACTTCACTGTTTGTAAATAGCCTCTTTAAAATATACCAAAATTTTTTGTTTTTACTTCAGAGTAAATTATTTCATTTATCTAATGCAAGAAACATTGCTACGCCGACAAGAAGGTTAAAAGTAATATAATTAGGGCCTACGTTATAGGCTGTTCAGGGTAAAGTGAGCACTTTTGAGGCCCTAGTTACTTTTTCCTTTCAGCCATTTTTTATCCTTTCACCACCTTTTTAAATATATATTGTCTTGTTAGTAATGAACAAAGTGTGTATATTCTGCACGAAAGTTGTATATGTACCTAATAT
Organism: Clitarchus hookeri; assembly: GCA_002778355.1. Classification (NCBI taxonomy): domain Eukaryota; kingdom Metazoa; phylum Arthropoda; class Insecta; order Phasmatodea; family Phasmatidae; genus Clitarchus; species Clitarchus hookeri. The sequence goes on from NQII01001231.1 coordinate 39,106, forward strand.
TTGTAAAAACAATTCGGAGTATTTTTGAAATTTTTGGTTTGACAAGGCAAATAATATTTTTAAACACCTTTTATTACTAGATACGACGAAAATCGGATAAATATACGACATTAAAATGTTGCAATATTCCGCTTTATTGAAAACTATAATCAAATAAACTGAGTCGTTACATATAGATAAATCGATTACTTTTGATACATTCGATGTATCACAATCTGATGTTTTCAAATAGATTAAATTGCATGTGATGGGCCGATTATATCGTGAGTTTCACCTGTGAATTCAACGATAGCAACACTGTCGCCAGACTGCAGCCTCGACGGTCCGCACTCTCGTTCCTCGAAGGTCGCCGCGGGACGAGTGTGTGTTCAACCGGAAGAAGATAACCCCATACACACGTAGCGGCTTGTCGAGCAACACCCACGCCGAGTGGCGGACGTGCTGGCGACGGAGGTCCTGCGGCGCGGCGATCTGCCGCCCGCGCAGGGTCCTTGTACGCGGGGTCAGGGACGCGGCGGAAGAGAGGTCATCGGGGACCCGCTGCGCTCAATGAACCTTCCACATCTGCGCGCGGCCAGCCGCTGCCGCTTCGTCGGGTCGCGGGTTCAGGCCCCGCGCGGTCACGAGGACGCCGCCAACGAAGGAGTCGGGACGGATTTGCAACACGCCATCGCTTCCGTTCGACATCCACCCATCCATCCATAACATGACCAACAGCCAATCAGCCACGTGCTTCTGACAATGCTGTGGTCCGTTCATCCAAAGATTGGCAAGCTTTAAGGCTTGGCTTGACCCCTCCTGCAGAAATTCGTCGTTTTCGTGTCAATTTCAGTTTCAGAGGCATTATTGGAAATATTTTATGATAGAAAATTCTCAATTTACTAGTTGTTTAATACATTTGTATCTAATTTTCACTGTGTGTTATTTGCTGCTTGCAAAAAGGCGAGAACTTATTGATAAAATATAAATGTGTTCTCGACTGTTTACAACAAGCAGATACCACACAATTAAAATTACGAACAAAAATATTAAACAAATCGTAAAATGTAAATTTTCTATAATCGTAGGCCTACTTAGTCAGTAATCACTATGAGTATGAAATTATGATGCGAAAACTTAGAATTTCTACAAAAGGGGTGAAGCCAAGCCTTAACGTTTGACGGACGGATGATATTACAGCCTTCTAAAACTTCTAACTCAAAAGAAGACTGAGGACTACTACAATTAGGTCCACAAGAGAATTAGAGAAAAAGTTCAAGGAAGAATTGAGCAAGATTGGTTCCGAATGTACCAGGAAAATAATTGCTAATATACCATAACGCCTGCGAGAAATAATTAAACAGAATGGCCATGCTACCAGGTACTAAAAGACTGTTTGTTTAGTTAGCAGAGAGGATGATGTTTGTGTATGAATGATGTTGGTCGAATATTAAAGTGGCATACTTAAGCAGCACGGAAAGACAATATCATATTGTTTGTTAAGTTGCATTGCTCATTTCCGTTATTGGCTATTCATTTAAAGCGCACAAGAATGAGTGTGCAATATGTTCTACGTTTATCTTCATTTCTAATGCAACATAAGGCTACGAGACCGTGATAATCATATGTGGCCGAATATTAATGTGAGCCACTGTAAATAATTAACATATATAATGCTAAAAGAATGCTTCACTACGATAAAACATCTGTCTTCAAAGATGGCAAAAACTTATCGAGGATTGTAGTTTCTTAGTTTTTCAATAGTGGCTTCCAAATATAATGTATCAGTTAACATCTCTAGCAGTAATTTATGTCCTGTGTGCTCTTAAGGAAATAATTAGTAAAGTACCACAACACTACAAAGGTTTCTGTTATTAATCACTACAACTATCATGTATTAAAATGCAGTCCAGTAAAGGTCTTTACTATTGCAGTACTTCAGTATTTCGCCAAGACCACATACATCACGTTGCTGAGCCAGCGACATTACTGCAGGAAAACCACAAAAAGTCTGTGTGGCAATTAAAAAAAACTGCTCGAGTTGGGTTTATCAATTTATTTTCTGCACACTAAGACCTACGTGGTTAGTTTAAATGATTCATTTTGTGTTTCGATTACCCCGAAACGCAAATGTTTTTGCACGCAAAGTACAACTGTTTTTGCAAGTCCGTTTAATTTGAACAAATTTATATGAATAAAGCAAACTGAAGAACACAAAATCTTACACACCAATTCACTTTTCACAACCGAATTATTTTGTTTATTGGACAATCGAGATATAGTTTTTTTCCGAACCATTCCTGTAGCAGACAGTGCTGTTTTGTAAAAGAATATCCAATCAATTTAATCATACATAATAACAATGGTTTTTAACAAAATGCGTAGTCGACAGGAGAAAATTTCCCAAAATAGAAAAATTAAAACAATAAGTTTAAATTGTGATAAAACCCTGTTCCACTGGAATTGTGACTGACGAGTGAGTTTACAGCGCTGACACAGATTCAGAGTTCCACTTATTCGCCAGTCGGCAGTGTTGTAATACAGTAGAATTTCATTGAGCAGCAGTTCAGCAACAGGAAGGAACATTGGACTGCTGCAGCTGAATAGGTGATAAGGGCAGAGGCAAATGGAAAGCTGGTGGCCACCAGCCACAACGGCGGGCGTGACTAACAGCGAGATCACGACCGGGGGACCTGAATCTGCGCCATTGACGGCGGGTGGGGCGGGAAATGAGCTCCCCAGGGGCATCTGCTACGGGCCCGCCCGTAACCGCAAGACTGCGAGATGAATAGGCGTGTACCCCTGCCTCGCTCGCGCGCCTGCTCGGTCGATACACAGGCTCTCCCCTCACTGCAGTTATCTATAGGCTATTCACGGTAAAGTGAACACTTCTTAAGGCCTTCTCAACAGGCGTTAAACACTAGTAAATATATTGCATAACAACATCAGATGGTAGCTTTTAGAGCGGTGCAATGTACACACAGTGAATACATTAAACGTGTATTAGTCACATTCCAATGTGTATATTAAAAGGTAGAGGAAAGGTAAACATTACTTTAAGAGATACATTTAACAGGACCTTAAAAAGTGTTCACTTTACCGTGAATAGCCTATACTATTGCATCCTGCAGGCGCCGCCTCGAGCAAGGTACACAACACACATACCCATAATTAAAAAAAAAAAAACAATTTTGCTTGACAAATGCTTTTACAGTATAGAGGAAATCAAAGACAACTTAAAATGCTGAAGTAGCAAAAGAGTTTTTTTAGGGTGAGTGTTGTAGAAATAGCAGGAAAAAAAAGTTGCAGCATTATTGCTTAGTACAGTTAATAGTGGAATACGTGTTGTATTTTATGAGATGCTTCAAATAAAGAGATTTTAAAGTGCGTGCGTGCGTGTGCGTGTCACAGTGACTCTTGCGAGAGAGAAGACTGACATAGTTTACAGTCCCGAACTTTAATGTATAATTGTGTTATTAATTTGTATCTTATTGATTTGCAGCGTTGTGTAACTGTTGCTGTTGTATAGTGTATACGATTAGCGTCTGTGTATTGTCTATTGTAAAAACTGTATATGAAGTACTTGACATGTACTTTATTCCCTTTATGGGGATCTCCATAACGAAATCACTTTGCAACAACCACATTTATGTCTCGATAACAAAATTTATGAATTGGCAACAAAATATCGACTTTCATTTGTATCCTGAAAAAGATTTACATTAAAATATTCCATATGATTTTTTTTATTTATAATAGACAACTGCTTACAATGAGAGCTTACAACTAGGAAGCCCCTTAATTTCGTGTTTACGGGTAGGGCGAAGTCCTTACAACGATATGAAGTCGCTCTAAATAACTCCTGGGAATCGCGCTGTAGCCATTTCCCACTGAACACGATGTCCTTGATTTAAGAGAGGCGTTTCCGTTAAACGGTCCCGCGATACTGTTTGTTGATCACTATTACAGTTTCTTTCCCCTGGCCTTGACGACTGCAGCTATAATACGAAACTTCCTCGTTCTTCACTGCAATGATGAATCGGGCTGTACGTACTGGTTTCCCTCGTTCGTTCCAACTACTGCGTGTCGTTATTTGTAAACTCCTTCAGCTGCCCCGGGCTTTGGTCTGGGTCTGTGGTACGCCCACCTTCCAGAACAATGCTGCACAGTGAGAGAAACTAAAAACTAAACTGGGCGTTTTCCTGCCTCTGCAAGTTTACACGTTGTTCCCTCCCTCGGGTATAAAAAAAAACTATATATATATATATATAATATTTTATGTATATATAAATATACATACATTACAGAAGACTAGTACTATTGAAGCTAGTGTTGCCAACTCAGTGGATTTCCAACTAGATCTGATGAATTTTAATTTATACAATGGGCAGAATTGTTATCTAGAGGTTAATTAATAGTTTCGTGAATTATTTTTAAATTGCCAGAAAAATGTAGTGGGCAGTTTTCTAGAATAAATAACCTATGTCACTAATCTGAGTGTTCAGTTATATAATTTAAACGTGTACATGTTGAAGTAGTGAATATTTGTGGCATACTTTTCTAGATGCTATTGATGCATTTGTAGAATAACTTTGAATTTCTCCATAACGTTCCGTTAAAATTTGACACCATGAAAACTTACAATACCCCCGTTGAAGAAGCATTATCTTCAAGTGTTGAAGTAAGAGGTGTTGTCAAAATAGATACGACCAATTTTTAACCAGTACACTTAAATCCTATTTACTTTTATTTAAAAAATCAGTGATGTATTTACATTCAATGTATTTAAAAAAAAAGACAATCGGTAGAAGAACGATTAGTAAGTAACGTGTGTATATTAATGAAAACCGAAATATTTTCTAAAATTATTTTCAAAAAAATATGTTATGCCGTTATTTTTTAGTCGAATTAAAATAACTGATACTGTTGACATTCTATATCACAATGATTATGTAGATATACGTGATATAGTGGGTTTTTATGGATTCTCACTTGTGGCCTAGTGTCATTGTCCAAGTGTTGTCTCGCATGAGGGAATCGTGCCGGACGATGTCACTGGTCGGTGGATTTTCTCGGGGATCTCCCGTTTCTCCCGATCTTTCATTCCGGCGTTGCTCCATACTCACCTCAATCACCTTCATCGGCTCTTACGAGCCGCCCAAATCTCTTCACTCGAAGTGTTGTCAACACTGATTGTAGCCGGCTGCCTTAGCTGAAGGACAAACAGCCGCTCTAACTGGAGAATGTATGAGGTGAGATAAGATGTGGGTGGGGGCAGAGGCTGAATAAAGATTGAAGAGGAAATGGGAAAGCCTCAATAGAACCCCCACATCACGGCGATGTCCACCACATTTCTCAATTGATAATTTCGGTCCGAAAGATTCCCACCGCCTAGGGCCCGAGTTCGAATCTGGGACTACAGAGGCTATAATAGTATCTCACCACCTAGCCAAACATGAGTCCCTATGTGTATAGTATGGCGTTTAATTGACCGGTGTTGCAAAAAAGAAATTTGTATGCATTGCTCACTGGACGTAACGAAGTGGACTTCGACATAAAGGAAAGAATCCTGGCAGGAAATAGATTTTCTACAGCCTACGAAACACACTGAAATGTAAAACCCTGTCACGACAACAAATATCAAGATCTACAAAACTATTATACGTCCGATTGACCTCTATGGCTCGGAAATCTGGACAACAAGGAAGGCCGAACGAGACAAGATTGACATATTCGAAAAAAGGGTGATGCGACGGATTCTAGGACCTATCGCAGATAGAGGAGAGAGGAGACAGAGGATGAACGGAGAAGACTACAGTGCAATGAGCGGATGCAAAACCACGAACATGTTGAAAAGCAGACAGATACAATGGGCACGTCATGTGATAGGATGCCTGACGACGCAATGCCCAGAGAAGTGATGGAAAGGATACCACGTAAAACGCGTCCCCTTGGAAGACCAAGACTAGCGGGATGAGTTGGAGAAAAGACCTGAAACAGTTGGGTGTCGACGGAGATTGGAGAAGGGGAGCATTAGACCGGCGAAGATGGAAGCAACTTGTCAATGCAGCACGTGTTCGCCAGAGCCTGTGAACGTTATATTAAAAAAAAAAACAATAGTCTACGCTGGGTCTGAATGGAGTAGATTACACGCCCGAGGTGCGCAGTAGACACCCCCGTGTCCCAACATTTGACTGCTGCTCTTCTAATACGACTATCATTAACGTGGATACGATTTGAGGTTAAAATACTGTTCAAGTCAACATGAGTTTTGGGATGATAGTATTTTTCTTAATGCAATTATATTCCATTCAAATTAGTAAAAGTATTTTATTCATATAAAAGGTTGTCTTTTGAAACTTAAGATTTAAAAAAATATGTTCATTACTGCTGACCATGTGATTGACAGTACTAGTATGGGGGAGGTCAATTATGGGTACATGAGCAGAAGAAAAAAACTGTCTGCCTATCTCTATGGGTTCAACAAGAAGAAATTATTAAACACCTTCTGAGATAAAAGCGAATAATTATTATAAAGTCACGTGAATAGAAGTCGGGCAACTTGCCGAGACGTATTCGTGCGAATGTCTTCTCCTTGCGCATCGCGAATATGAATCACACAACAGACGAACTTAAAATTATCATTATTTCGTTTATCTCAAGAGTTAAAAGATAATTAATTATACATGGATAATAAAGAAACAATCATACACTACATACATACTGTTCGATAATACGCCCTACTAACTGACGCACAATCATTCACAGCATTTCAGTTACGTAAAAACTAATTTAGTGCCTTAGTTGCAAAACCTGCATTTTAAAGAGAGCAGCGAAATTAAGTCGAAACCTGGATAAAACGTTACAAAATCAGAATATTCAGTATCGCAGTATCACAAGTTTTGCGCAGCATACTTATAATATAAGTATAAAAAATTTATAAATATTATAATTTTTTACAGCACACGTAATTCGCAAAATTAATTATTTAAATCTTGGAATACGCATTATATCAATATTTTACAAAAAAAAAATCTGGAGCAAAGAAATTATTCAATAAAATGTGCAAGGAAATACAATTAATTCAATACGTTTTGTAAAAATGGTTATCAAAGATATTTTAGGAATACTCATATTCTTGGCAAAAATAATTACTACGATGCAAGAATAACTGTTTTAGTTTACAATTACAATATCTCCATTTCTCAAAAGTGATTTCTTTGGTCAACATAGCAAACTCCACACATTTTTCTTTCTTTTCAAGAACCCAACAGTTTTCACAAAAAACAATGGTGTGTAAAATTTTAGGCTAAGATCTTACGTTAACGTGCTTCAACAAATAATCGCGTTTTGCTAACTAAGTTTAGAAAGCTAAGTGTCAGAAGAATGATCTTTTGGCAAATATGTGATCACTTCAGAACACACAGCTTGTTACACACACAGTTGCACTGTGTTGATAGTTAACTTTCACAGCTCACCGCAATGAGGAGCAACGAACTTGGGGTCACAGCGGCCAATTCGTACACAGCCCTCCCTGTGTGTGCCAATGTGCTGACGTCACGAAGTAGGCAAAGGGGCTTATTCTGTTCCCTCAATACTTAAGCTCGGGCGGAAGCTTCCACGAGACCTGCTACCCGAGCCTGCAGGCAAGCAGTTATGGAGAGTTCTTTGGAATAACTAATCCAACAATACTTATTGCCGCGCAAGTAAAGATAAGTGCATTCTTAATGATTTTACTTCTGCAACTACGGTTCAGGAACAATCTTCACTAACGACTTCAGTATTGTGTGTTTATGCCCAGAGTTTTGTTGTTACGGCTGGAACTTTCATGTTAAATAAACACGATTATTTACCTTAATTTTCATACAATAGAATCGGTAGACATTTTCGTTGTTTTATTATTTTCTTTCTCTCTTTCTCTTTTTTTGTTTTATTATTTTCTTTCTCTCTTTCTCTTTTTTTGTTTTATTATTTTCTTTCTCTCTTTCTCTTTTTCTCTCTTTCTCTCTTTCTCTCTTTTTATAACATTACTGTGTAGTGTTGGCAGCAAATTTTAACGTACGGAATCGCAGTCACCTTCTATGAAGCACAAAAAAGTAACTGCTTCAAGGAATAAATTAAATTAGCTTCCACACTACATAATATATAAAAAATAAGGGGGAGGGGGAGAGACTCGCATACCTATTGTTTAATTTGATTTGTAGAATGAGTTTCACACAAACCTTATGTGTATACATCAGGTTTAAATTTCAAGAACGAAAACTGGAATTATGTGCTTCGATAAGATGAATTTACAATATTCTTGCGTAATGACCACAGTCTTGTTACGCAGAAAAATTAACAGCTGCCGCTTTAAGGCTGTTCAAGAGTAAAACTTTTTTTTTAGGTTTTTATGATATTTTACGGTTTCGTGATATAATGATGATGATAACTTCGCAAAATACCAAATCACTTGAAAAATAGCACTTCTTTGACCTAAATCAAAATTTTACATAAAATATTAATTTTTACAAAATTGTAAAAGTTACAATGGTATAAAAAAAACCGAAGTAAACCCAAATTCAATTTTTAATTAGAATTACCAAAATCCAAGGTGAAAAATCTGAAGAAACAAATAAATTGCTCAAAAATTTTCTTTATAAAATTAAAAATAATAATTGTATTATAATAATTGTAATAAAACAAATGATAAAAGTTTAACAAAAATAAAATAGCAATAAAAAATTTAATATAAACAAAACAAAAAACAAATTATAATCAAAACTAATGCTCAAAAACTTGCATAGTGGTAATTTTGATTGAGAATTTAATTCGAGTTACCTTCGGCATTTTTTATACTCCTCTACACCAAAAAAAAAAATATTTTAGAAAAGTTTAATGGAAAAAAAATTAATTCTATGTAATTCAAATGCATAACTATTCCAAAAAAAAATTCAGTATTATGCATTGATTGATTTTTTTAGTTTTTACTAAACCTTTATAACATTTATAATTTTTAGGTCTTTATTTCCAATAATTTTTGCATATTAGGTAAAATAATTTTAAAATTTTCATCTAAAACAAAATAAATTTTTTCACCATACATTGTATTAATAATTTTAAAATTAGATATTTTTATTTAATTTTAACTCATTTAGTTTTATAAACTGGATTGAGTTATTTAGCTCGTTGAACATTGGATCAATTTATCATAAAATAATTGTATTAATAAAAAATTTAAATAAATAGAAAACCTAACTACAAAAAGTAAAAAGTGTGGTGGTGAAAACAAATTTCAATTGTATAAAAATTCAAAAGATAAACATATTAAAATGTAAAACTTGTGTTGGTGAATATAGAAGAGAACATTATAAAAATAATCAAAAATGAATTACGGATGCCATCCAAACCGTAACACCGGACATACTGACAAGAGCGTGGAACGAGTTCGAATTATCGCGTAGATGTCGTTCGGGCTACTCGTGGTGGTCACATTGAACATTTATGAATGTATGGTAAACAAACTTCACGGTTCCGCGGTTCATTTGATTGGTCNGGTCACATTGAACATTTATGAATGTATGGTAAACAAACTTCACGGTTCCGCGGTTCATTTGATTGGTCAATCAAGTTTGTAGGTTGTTTGGTTTTGATATTATAGATAGACCTTCAAAATTGGGGAATTCTTTTATACTCATCCTGTATTTTGAGACACAGCTGCCTGAAAATGCCATTTTTTTACTCATATGGCCGGCGTCGCCGTAAGTGCACATGCGGCGATTTAAACACTTTATGTCAACATTGGAAAAAAAACCCAAATATTTACCCCGTAACATAAACAACTAGCATACTTAGAGTACATCTGTAAGCGAAACAGGAAATATAGTTCATATGTTCCATATTATAAATGTGTAATATACTTATTGACTATCACTGAAACGGGCTTTTTGTTTCACGGTCATTACGTTAACATCTGCGTCCTTGCACAACAGTTAAATTGACTCAGAAATTTCAACGGATTGCATGCGACATAAGACGTCGACTGTTCACATTCCTTGCTGCTGAAGCAAGTTCGATGCTCCAAAACTACAATTTAAAAATAGTATGCGTTATTTGTTAATTTCTGGGCCATTTGTTCTTTCGTGTATTCATTAGCTACAATACAGTACTAAACTATCTCAGAGCTTTTATCTCGTAAAATGAGTGGATAACGCTTCGTGTATCTTGCGTCTGGGGTCGGCTTTTATCGCTAAATGTAAACAAACCGGCTGGCGTTGCACTGCAAGCATGCTTGAATAGCATCAGAAACGTTGTATCACCAGCGACTGAAGGGAATTAACATACACCGAGCGATATAATGCTCTGCCATATGCTCCGTACAGGTCTTTTAAACCATAAGTAGGTTTAAAAGATATAAATGATTGCAGGGTGTTTCGTTAAGAAATACGATTAATGTTTGTTTATCCCATGATATTATGCATCTAATAGAATACGAGTAGTATAGGAAACGTCACTCTTTACAATAATAGATAATAACGTGAATAATATTAGTGACATAAATAGCAAGTTTAACTCTAACATAATAAATAACTAGCATGAATAACATCAAACAGCACTGACAATGCACAATTGCAATGGAATTTTGAATCATTTGGTATATACAGTACGTAAGTTCGTTTACGTGCCCGATAAAGGGATCTAAAAATTAAAAATCTATGGCTTAAGGATTAGTGCAATTGTTTTTATCCAGACCATATAATGTAGATATCGTATTTCCTATTTAGCTTCATACAGAAATTTCACGCAAAAATTGGTCAAATTCATATACAGTATACCTATTAAACAAAAGATTTTTTTTGGAAATTTGTTAAGATCCTATTACCGAGAGATTTTACTGAGAGTGCTGTACAAGATACAGTGTTACTGCTTCACAAAATCCTCTGCTCCTGCACTGCATACGGAATAACGGCACTATTGTTAGGGTTACCAGACGTCCTCTTTACATGAATATGCCTTCTTTACAAAGCTTAGAAACTGCGCGGGCGGTGTTTTAAAGAAACTGAGACGAACGTCCTATTTTTCGCCGTCGAAGCGGAACTTCATGGNAGAAACTGCGCGGGCGGTGTTTTAAAGAAACTGAGACGAACGTCCTATTTTTCGCCGTCGAAGCGGAACTTCATGAAAAAAAAACAAAACTCTGCACTTTTGTACTAACGCATATCCTGTCCTGCAGTTACTTCACAGTGTGTGGTCCAAGGACTACGTTTTTAACAGCCTGCGGGCATAAACATGCAAGTATACACACAGCAGGTCACACAACTAGAGCTTTTATTTCATCATTTCGGTAGGACCAATCTGTCTTCAAACTGGCAGGTTTACACATTGTGTATTTACACAGAGCGAAGTGATTTTACGTTTGAGAAAACATCATTAAAGCTTTTCACAGCAAAATAAACGTGCAAGTATAAANAGAAACTGCGCGGGCGGTGTTTTAAAGAAACTGAGACGAACGTCCTATTTTTCGCCGTCGAAGCGGAACTTCATGGAAAAAAACAAAACTCTGCACTTTTGTACTAACGCATATCCTGTCCTGCAGTTACTTCACAGTGTGTGGTCCAAGGACTACGTTTTTAACAGCCTGCGGGCATAAACATGTAAGTATACACACAGCAGGTCACACAACTAGAGCTTTTATTTCATCATTTCGTTAGGACGAATCTGTCTTAAAACTGGTAGGTTTACACATTGTGTATCACAGAGCGAAGTGATTTTACGTTTGAGAAAACATCATTAAAGCTTTTCACAGCAAAATAAACGTGCAAGTATAAANCACAGAGCGAAGTGATTTTACGTTTGAGAAAACATCATTAAAGCTTTTCACAGCAAAATAAACGTGCAAGTATAAAGGTGATCCAGACTTAACATGTGCATCTTTTTTTTTTTTTAATATTGAGTCTTCCTTATACGTGTCCCTTGTCTACAGACTGTTCACGGTAAAGTGAGCACTTTTGAAGCCCTTGCAGCCATATTTAATCCTTTAACCACCTTTTTAAATAAATATTCCCTTGTAAATAGTAAACACAGTGTGTATATTCCACCGCACTCTAAAGTAAGCGTATAAAGCTAAAATAAAATATATTTATTGCCTATTATTCCAAATTAGAGGGCTTTCAAAAGTGCTCACTTTACCGTGAATGGCATATAATAAATAACCTTTATTATTATATAATATATAAAAACAAAGTATGAAACAGACCACTATTCAGGAAACTACGCTATTAATTTAAAGTGAATGTATTTATGTTGTCAGTAGTTATTAAGTGGTGTTTATTTACCAATTAAATAAACAAGTGTTCACTAAACAAAGCAAGGTGAAAGTCGCTTGGCACACACGTGGCAGGAGGACATAAATAGTTGGCTGTAAGTATATTTTACGCAAGGCTTTCTTAAGAGTTTGTTTTTTCTGCTGTACGCAAGCCCGCCATACACAAGGTCCGCGACAGCTCAGTTCTCACTAGAGGGGCGGCGACGGATACTGCCGTGGTGTGTCGTGGTTTTCTCGGGGTGATTCTGTTTCCTCCCTCATCCTCTATCTCATCCGTTACTCTGCCCCAACTAACCACGCGCCTCGTCGTTGTGGGATAGAGTGCTAATGCAGTTGCACTGTAGCACTATCAAAAACAACATGGGTAGGATGTCATGTTAGAATACTATTTATGTACGAAGTGCTTTGAGATGTTTGTACATTTCCTCTAACCTAATTCTAATACAAATAGCATAAAATTTAAGTTAGTCGAAGTATTTCATTGAAATAATAGGACGGGGNCCTCTAACCTAATTTTAATACAAATAGCATAAAATTTAAGTTAGTCGAAGTATTTCATTGAAATAATAGGACGGGTCTGTTGAAAATTCAAATGTAAACACACACGTTTATCACCGTTGACTAAAAGACTGACAATCGTGTTAGCGATNGGGTCTGTTGAAAATTCAAATGTAAACACACACGTTTATCACCGTTGACTAAAAGACTGACAATCGTGTTAGCGATAGGCCCGTCAATGTTGGGCGCGTGCGCAGAAGGCGAAAATCTGTCTACATTATCTTTTAATGTATGGGGACACCTGCGCGCGTGTCTACTGCGCATGCCCGTCCACGACGACGTTTTGAAAATACAGCCGAATGTCAAACACTCCGCGACGCGTCCAAAGTATAGTCTATTCGCGGTTTTCTCCACAATCTTTGAATCGAACCTTTGAAAAATCATTCCGTGTATGACGCGCGTTTGTTCGTTTCCTATCCCACGTACACTTGTGTTAACATAAAAATATCTTAGTTTTGGTTAAATTGAACTTTTACTCATATTTTAATATACGTTATAATATTAACACGAATAAAAACAGAGAAAAAACACACTACTCAAAATAAAAAAGTTATCATGACTTTGCATGGATATATCGTACCTATTCGGCACCACTATGCTGAAACTAAAGATATACAAACTTCAAGATTTCCGAAAACTGAAAACAACATCTGTAAAGGAACATTTATTGTGCCTCTCATCGATAAATTAACGTAATAATGTGTGAAACATAAATGGTTCTCGAGCAACCTGAAAACAGAATGTGGTAACTGTGCACTCCTGCGGACTGTCAGTAAGCTGTGNCGTTTTGGTTAAATTGAACTTTTACTCATATTTTAATATACGTTATAATATTAACACGAATAAAAACAGAGAAAAAACACACTACTCAAAATAAAAAAGTTATCATGACTTTGCATGGATATATTGTACCTATTCGGCACCACTATGCTGAAACTAAAGATATACAAACTTCAAGATTTCCGAAAACTGAAAACAACATCTGTAAAGGAACATTTATTGTGCCTCTCATCGATAAATTAACGTAATAATGTGTAAAACATAAATGGTTCTCGAGCAACCTGAAAACAGAATGTGGTAACTGTGCACTCCTGCGGACTGTCAGTAAGTTGTGTTGCTACCTCTTGCCTCCATCACCGCAACACAGCGTCTTGGCATACTCCTAACCAGTCTTCGGATACGCGTTTACGGAATGAGTTAACGTGCCCTTTCAGATGATCCCATAGGTGCTCTATCGGGTTCAGATCGGGGGCTACATGGGGAGCCAGTCCAGGGTAGAGATGTTATGGCGTTGAAAAAACATAACATGCCTAAAAAAAGTTAAATGTTTCCCCTGAATGACTCATGAATACAGTGAGACGGTCCCATGGCAATGTTAATATACATATATCGCGGAAAGGATACAACATGGGGAGAAAAGTAGATGCTAACTAAGCACGGCTTTCAAAAGTGCTCAGTTTACCGCGAACAGCCTATACCAATCTGAACACCCAGATATGTCACGTATGGGTCCGGAACCGTAGAGGGAATGTAAGTTAAGAGTGCGCATTGTCAGTGAGTGAGTGAAGAGATTTGGACAGCTCTTAACAGCGAGGTCTTGAGAGCCGATGCGGGTGAAGCGGCGCCGGAATGAAAGGGCGGGGGAAACGGGAGATCCCGAGAAAACCCGCCGACCAGCGGCATCGTCCGGCACGATTCCCACTTGCGAAAATCCGGAGTGAACCGGCCGTGGATTGAACCCGGTTCGCCATGGTGGGAGGCGAGCAGTCTAACCGCTCAGCCACCGTGGCCCTTTTCTCATTGTCAGCTCTACGCAGTAACCTCTCTCCATGTTCAAATATTTGACTACTTTCTGTTAATAGCACTATCACAACAAACGTGGTTTAGGAAACTGTGTATGTAAGCAAGTGCTTTGAAACGATTTCACACTTCATCCGACCTTATTTTAATGCAACCAGCATATACTCAAGTTGGTCAATATATGTTATTCAAATAAAAGGGTGGGTATGTTGAGCAACCAAACATACACAAACACATTCATCACTGTAGAACCATACGATTTTGACAGTTCTATTAACGATGGGCAAGCAGTGATGGGTACATGTGTAGAGGAGAAAAATTAAAATTTAAAAATAATAAGAAAAATTTCTGAAGACAATAGTTTTTATAATACAAATGAATTTATAGATTTTACTGATAGCAACAAAATATGTAAATAAAAGTGTGTTTTTTTTTACCCAGTAAATTGTAACGGATTTTAAACCACATTGGGGTCGTTTGTCTTTCATCATTTTGTTGCTGACAATGTTTGTATTTTGTTGTGTTTATATTATTAATGTATATGTTGATGCAAACACGTATCGTTCCGATGGTGCGAAATAAAACGAATTTTGACATTATGATGTTTAATGCTGCACGATGCATTGACAGAAGACGCTACATGGGAACACACACTGCCAAGAGCCGTCTGCTCACACCACCTGTACTTAGTCCTCGCTTGCCACTACCTGGGGTTCCCCCTTTCCACTTTCCTTCAAGAGTTGTCGCCAGAGGCGTCTAAGAGGGAAGGGGGGAGAACCATTAGACACACTCCTTTCTGGGAAGTGCACTATGCTGGTGCTCCTGTTTGAGGCCTGGTGCTCACAGTACCAACATGCCACCCGCCTTGAAAGGCTGAACTTTCAAAGATTCGCACCAAGCCAGCAACCCTACAAAATAGTAGCTCCACGACCCCCAAAACCAAGAAGACAGCCGCAACAACAAATGCCACAACACCTGATAAACCATAGACAAGAATTTAATTCCCTCAACACAACATCAACAGAACCCATCAACTTCCAGCCGCAAGATACAGAAACCACCAACGAACTAGTTCAATCCTTCAGAGAATTCCAAACATTCATGAACTTTCTACGCCCAATAATGCCCCAAATTAAAGCTGCCAACATCAAATTCCGAAATGCAAAAACCCCAGCAGAAACCTTCGAGATAATGATAGAAACCATGAGCTCATTCAACAACCCAGAATAATCCAATAAAAAGACAGTGCATCGGGGTTTTTTACAGGGGGTTCTCCCCTTTTTCCCCAAAATAAAACAAGTACCCAACCCAAAGTGAATAAAGAAGTTCATCCCAAAACCTATCCTATATAATAATTAAAATAGTGTAGTCAATTAATATCTCCTAACACAGTAATATTTAAGCCATTACCAGTTCAATTTAATAAAACTTTTGCAATAATTAACTAAATAATTTTTACTAATAATAAAGGTAAGCCAGTGTGTTCTTTCTCTCGGTATGGCTAACAAATTAGAAATAAAACTTAGATTTAAAACAAAAAAAAAATAAAACAAAGATTACACACAATAATATTGAAGAATACACCAAATGCACTTCCTGAACATAACATGAAACTCACAGAACACAAAACTGGTTGATGCACTGAATACTTACATAATGATGTGCATTACTTAATATTTACAAGAAGCACACATTAGCACAGTGTCACCGACATTTGCGATCTACATTTAGAAGATTAGTTCCCTTTTGCTCTTAGTTAATACAATGTAAATATTGCATGTCTCAAAATGAATAATAATGGTTGTTCTAGTTATTCAGTGGCAGGGGATAGAGTTTGGTGATTACTCTCTTGAATATACTAGAGGATGTTTTCACTGATACGATTCTTACTCTTCCATCTTCACCAGTGTGAAGATCCACAATATGCCCCATGATACACTTAGATGGGGGAAAATGTTCCTCTTTGATGATAACCAGCTCTCCAACTTCCAGGTTCCGGATTACTGTGGTCCACTTGGTCCGGCTCTTAAGAAGATTCAGGCATACATTGGACCAGCGAAACCAGAAAAGTTGTACGGGCTGCCATCGGGATAGCCTGTTAATGGGCACGTCTTGTAAGTGTGGTTAAACTGTGGCAGTAAGTGCATCACATAATAGGAAATGGCCAGGGGTAAGGGGTGCTAGGTCATTTGGATCATTCAAGAGTGGGGTCAATGGACAGAAGTTGAGGCAGGCCTATATATGGGTCAAGTGCATGTACATTTCTTTATATATCAGCAGTGCTGCTCCATAAACTCTCTGCAGACGATACTCGAGCGATTTCACCACAACTTTCCATACACCACCAAAGTGACGAGATCGAGGTGGTGCAAAGTGCCATTCAATAATTTATGTGGCCAACATATTTCTTACGGCACCTTGGTGTTCTTAAGTCAGACAGTTGATACACCTCAGTTCTCTGTGTGATACAACAAAAAGTGTAGCATTGTCACTGTAGATGTGGGCACACCACCTACACCGCAATATAAACTGTTTCCATGCAGCCAAAAATGCAGCAGTAGTGAGTCCTGTAACAAATTATGTGTATAGCCTTAGTACTGAGATACACAAATATAGCCACATAGACCTTGATGGGGGGAACCTTCTTGTTTAAGACTTGACCGAACAAGCACAGGTCCGCATAAGTCTATGCTGGTGTGTAAGAATGGTCTAGATGGCTGTAGCCTCTGGGAAGGAAGTTCATCCATGAGTTGCTGAGCCTTCCTGGGCTTGTTCTTGAAACAACACATGAACTCAACTGCCTTGTGTGCTAACTCATGCCCCTTTAATGATCAGTATTTTTGTCTAATACCTGCAAGCAAGAGTTTTAGTCCAGCATGAAGGTGTCTGACATATTCATCTGATGCAATGAGTTTAGCTAACTTACTGTTCTTTGGAAGAAGGGAAGGGCGTTTATGGTCATAATCACAACCAATGACTTCTGGATTCTTCCCCCTACCAGAATCAGTCCCGATTCGTTAAGAAATTGATGCAACTGTCTTGTTCTGCTTCTTGTACTGATCTGCCTTCCAGCCTTTATATCACAGATTTCCTTATGAAACTTCACCTTGTTCGAGTTTTATTACCCTTTCCAGGGCTGAAGCTAGTTCAGAGACCTGAAGGGGACCATTTACACATTTTTATGGGACCTTTTTTGCATTTGCAATGAATCTACAGCAGTAGGCCATCACTGGTTTCAATTTTGGTACTGACGAATATCTGTCTTGAGTCCCAAGTTCTGTGGTATGGCGATCAGACTGCACAGCTGTCTTTGTTCATGTGCATCACTTACAGTAACCTTAACTGTACATGGCCATGCAAAACTTTCCTCACACAACCATCTTGAACCATGCCACCACTCAGTTACTGCTGCTAAATGCTGTGGTGCCACACCTTTTGAAGCATGGTCGGCAAGATTTTCAGCAGTACTTGCATGTCTCTATTCCATGTTTTGGGCGAGTTCTTGAATTTCTGACACTCGATTGGCAACAAATATCTTCCAGGTGCTAGATGGAGCCTTCGGTCATGAAAGGACCACAGTTGAATCTGATCACAGAATGCAGCTACTATCAGATATGTTCATTATCTTCAGTGTTTTTTTCGATCAATTGAGATAACAGCAATGCTGCACACAACACCAAACAGGGTAGAGATACCTTCTTCAGAGGTGCCACTCTAGATTTGGAACATACGAGATTGGCACACACAGTCCCTTACTCATAAGTATGTCGGAGGAACAAATATGTACCATATACCAATTCTCAGGCCTCGTAAAACCCATGAAATTGAATATTATTGGTATATCCTACCATCAAGGACATGGGGATATTAATTATGTTGAGCTCTAACAAGTAACTCCGAACTTGACTCCANCAGGCCTCGTAAAACCCATGAAATTGAATATTATTGGTATATCCTACCATCAAGGACATGGGGATATTAATTATGTTGAGCTCTAACAAGTAACTCCGAACTTNGCGATTTCACCACAACTTTCCATACACCACCAAAGTGACGAGATCGAGGTGGTGCAAAGTGCCATTCAATAAT
This sequence comes from Clitarchus hookeri, assembly GCA_002778355.1. Taxonomy (NCBI): domain Eukaryota; kingdom Metazoa; phylum Arthropoda; class Insecta; order Phasmatodea; family Phasmatidae; genus Clitarchus; species Clitarchus hookeri. Next base: position 57,836 of record NQII01001231.1, read on the forward strand.
TTATGTGGCCAACATATTTCTTGCGGCACCTTGGTGTTCTTTAGTCAGACAGTTGATACACCTCAGTTCTCTGTGTGATACAACAAAAAGTGTAGCATTGTCACTGTAGATGTGGGCACACCACCTACACCGCGATATAAACTGTTTCCATGCAGCCAAAAATGCAGCAGTAGTGAGTCCTGTAACAAATTATGTGTATAGCCTTAGTACTGAGACACACAAATATAGCCACATAGACCTTGATTGGGGGGAACCTTCTTGTTTAAGACTTGACCGAACAAGCACAGGTCCGCATAAGTCTATGCTGGTGTGTAAGAATGNTGGGGGGAACCTTCTTGTTTAAGACTTGACCGAACAAGCACAGGTCCGCATAAGTCTATGCTGGTGTGTAAGAATGGTCTAGATGGCTGTAGCCTCTGGGAAGGAAGTTCATCCATGAGTTGCTGAGCCTTCCTGGGCTTGTTCTTGAAACAACACATGAANGCTGTAGCCTCTGGGAAGGAAGTTCATCCATGAGTTGCTGAGCCTTCCTGGGCTTGTTCTTGAAACAACACATGAACTCAACTGCCTTGTGTGCTAACTCATGCCCCTTTAATGACCAGTATTTTTGTCTAATACATGCAAGCAAGAGTTTTAGTCCAGCATGAAGGTGTCTGACATATTCATCTGATGCAATGAGTTTAGCTAACTTACTGTTCTTTGGAAGAAGGGCAGGGCGTTTATGGTCATAATCACAACCAATGACTTCTGGATTCTTCCCCCTACCAGAAGCNTTAATGACCAGTATTTTTGTCTAATACATGCAAGCAAGAGTTTTAGTCCAGCATGAAGGTGTCTGACATATTCATCTGATGCAATGAGTTTAGCTAACTTACTGTTCTTTGGAAGAAGGGCAGGGCGTTTATGGTCATAATCACAACCAATGACTTCTGGATTCTTCCCCCTACCAGAAGCAGTCCCGATTCGTTAAGAAATTGATGCAACTGTCTTGTTCTGCTTCTTGTACTGATCTGCCTTCCAGCCTTTATATCACAGATTTCCTTATGAAACTTCACCTTGTTCGAGTTTTATTACCCTTTCCAGGGCTGAAGCTAGTTCAGAGACCTGAAGGGGACCATTTACACATTTTTATGGGACCTTTTTTGCATTTGCAATGAATCTACAGCAGTAGGCCATCACTGGTTTCAATTTTGGTACTGACGAATATCTGTCTGAGTCCCAAGTTCTGTGGTATGGCGATCAGACTGCACAGCTGTCTTTGTTCATGTGCATCACTTACAGTAACCTTAACTGTACATGGCCATGCAAAACTTTCCTCACACAACCATCTTGAACCATGCCACCACTCAGTTACTGCTGCTAAATGCTGTGGTGCCACACCTTTTGAAGCATGGTCGGCAAGATTTTCAGCAGTACTTGCATGTCTCTATTCCATGTTTTGGGCGAGTTCTTGAATTTCTGACACTCGATTGGCAACAAATATCTTCCAGGTGCTAGATGGAGCCTTCGGTCATGAAAGGACCACAGTTGAATCTGACCACAGAATGCAGCTACTATCAGATATGTTCATTATCTTCAGTGTTTTTTTCGATCAATTGAGATAACAGCAATGCTGCACACAACACCAAACAGGGTAGAGATACCTTCTTCAGAGGTGCCACTCTAGATTTGGAACATACGAGATTGGCACACACAGTCCCTTACTCATAAGTATGTCGGAGGAACAAATATGTACCATATACCAATTCTGAGGCCTCGTAAAACCCATGAAATTGCATATTATTGGTATATCCTACCATCAAGGACATGGGGATATTAATTATGTTGAGCTCTAACAAGTAACTCCGAACTTNATATTATTGGTATATCCTACCATCAAGGACATGGGGATATTAATTATGTTGAGCTCTAACAAGTAACTCCGAACTTGACTCCAAGTTGTATGCTGAATTGATGGCAGTGATTCATTCCATTCCAACTGAAGTTGACAACTCTTGCATTAACAGCTTGGCCTTCAGAATTGCTTGTGCAATGAGTCCTAGAGGATCGACGATATGTGAAATATCTGATAGTATTAACAGTTTAGTAATTTTTGAGATTCGTAAAAATTCCTTGGCATTATAGAGAAAGTAATCCTGCTCTGAGTGCCAGAGAATGCCTAGTGTTTAACTTGAATGATTATCAAGAGAGTCGACACAGCACTTACTTTCTCTTGTATAATTTGGCACATGATGAACAACTGATTTGTTGGAAGTCAATTTATGTAATTTAAATCCTCCATGATGAAGCAAAGATGTTCAATTCATTTGCATATATGTGGCTTCATATAATGTCTCTACACCCATCATGACATAATCCACATAGAAGTTTCTTCTTAGAATGATCGCCACCTTTGTAAAGTCATGTTCATCTGATGCCAGCTGATGAAGTATTCTTATGACCATAAATGGTGCAGAGGCTGTCCCTTATGTAACAGTCTTGAGCTTGTAGATTTTTATTTCACTGTTTGGGTCATCGCGCCATAAGATCCTTTGTAGACCTGCTTGGGATGGATCAATGAGAATTTGTCGGTACATAATGGCAATGTCAGCTTGTCAGCTTGAAACTCTGAGTTAGGAAACGAGTCCTGATAGAAAACAAGTCTTGTTGGATGTAGGTCCAACCAGAAGAAAGTGAGTGAGTGAGTGAGTGACAGTCCTGTCGAAAACTTAGCTGAAGCATAAAAAACAACTCGCAACATTGTTGTTGTGCTAGACTCTTTTATGACTGCATGATGAGGCAAGTAGAATTGGTTAGAAGTGCTAACAGTGTCATCAATGACTGGTTCCATGTGATCTTGGAAATAATATTCTTGCATAAATTCCGAGTATGTTTGTTTGAGAGAACAGTTCTTCATAAAATTCCTTTCCAGTTGATGCAGTCGCATTTGTGCCCCATCTCTTGAGTTACCTATCATGGTAACATCATTCTTGAATGGTAACTTTAATATATAACATCCTTGGTTATTTCGTCTAGTAATCTGTGTAATTTGTTTCACACAATATTTCATCAGGTGAGAAGTGAAATTTGGTAATGCATGTTTCTAGATGCCAAAAGTTCTGTATTTGCTTGTTCAAATCCTTATTGGTGATATGGCATGTTTGTAGGGTTCAGTGTTAGGTAAGGTGGCCCATCCAGATTCAACCCAACCAAAAATGGTTTTCTGAAATGTTGGTGAATTTTCAGCAGGTTTGAGTTGGCCAGTGCACAAAAGATTCTTGAATACTTCTGCATCCAGAAGCATGTCACTTCTGCTAGGCGAGTTAAACCCTGGATCTGCCAGTTGAATTAATGATGGAATCTTCCAGCTGGATGTATCTACTTCCACCATAGGTAGTTCGTGATTGTGAGAAGCACAAGGCAATTCAGAGAACAAGCATATGAATTGAGTCGAGACTGAATATTACAAGAAACACTATAGTTAAGCTTAGATTTTTACTGACCTATTCCAGAAACTGACTATATCCTTTGCCTTTTTAAGCCTAGCATCTGAACAGTGTGTTTGATGAAGTTTGTTTGTTATCCAGAATCAAGAAGTGCCCTTATAGTTATGCAACCATCCTGTGGATTTTGTGTATTTACCAATGCTGTAGACAAGAGGATCTGCACATTTCTTTCAGTGCTATGTGCTGTACATGACACTGTAGTACTTGCACCTGCTTCATGTTGTGTATATGGATCACTATTATCCTGGGATCGCGATGGTGGTTGTTCTTACATGTGTACTGCTGGAATTGATATACCTTCAATGTGTAACAGGGAATTGTGATTTTATTACAATGCTTGCACATGCCAGAGATACACTGGATTAGTTGATGACCACTCCTAAGACAATTAAAACACATTCCCAGTTCCTTTACTGCTCGAATGCGTGCAACTGTTGGCATTTGGTGGAAGGTGTCACACTGATAAAGAGAATGCATTTGGCCACAGATCTCGCATTTCACATTGTGTGAGGTGACATAGGACACAGTACTTGGATAATGCCGACGAGTTACTGTGTTAGGGCCCCTCGTGACAACATTAAGCCCAGTCTTTCTATGTGATCTACTCAGATAAACAGCTTCTAGTATGCGACATCGCTGCAGTAATAACCTCGTTAATTCTGCTAGTGTTAGCAAAATTGTTAGTGCTGATGTGGTTTCCCATTCTCGTATTGCTGTGTTTCCGAGTTGCTGGTTATTAAATGAATTAAAAGTGTACCCCAACTCTCAATAGGCTGGTTTAGAAACTTAAATGCTCGTAAGTGTTTATTGACATTGTCAAGTAACTGTCTTAGGTGAGTAGCTGATTCTCTTTCTACTTGGGGAAGGTTAAACAAGGCTGGCACATGTCTACTCCCCAAAACTCTTTTGTTCTCAAACCGTTGCTTCAAAAGATTCCAAGCGGTGGTGTACTTCTGAGCTGATGTATCTAATGACTCAATAACATCGGCAGCATCGCATTGCAATGATGATATCACATAATGAAATATTTGTGTATCACTGAGGAATGTATTGTTGTGTATTAGAGATTGGAATGTGTCGTAAAAACAAAGCCACTCGTCGTNATGATGATATCACATAATGAAATATTTGTGTATCACTGAGGAATGTATTGTTGTGTATTAGAGATTGGAATGTGTCATAAAACAAAGCCACTCATCATACTGGCCACTAAATGCTGGGATAGGGATTGCCGGTAGCTTAACTGCTGGCACAAATACTTGTTTTCCCTTGTGTGGTGTTCTATCTATGGTTGTGGCTTCTGCTGCAGATTCAGAACGAGTTTCATTGTGACTTAATTGCAGTAACTAAAACAAAATGTGCGTTCTCAAATGTTTCCCTTTCGGTTAATTGAACTTGTGACTCATCAGCGATTTCTACTTCTGATTGAACATTGTCAAACTCAGACCAGCACTGTTCCAATTTTGGGAGGCGTAATCTTAATCGTTTCATGTACTGCTGAGGATTAGTATCAAAGCTATCAAATACATTTTTTGGACCTTGTCACACGAGACTTAATTTGGCTCCTTTTCACTACTAAAGTCTTCAAAGATTCAGCCATACTGACTGTCGTAAACCTACAACGACTACTTGGCCCATCTAGAACACTGGACCAAGTGGTTATGAATTAGGAGCGATATGAAATGATGAAGCAAGGGAAAAATTGGGTGAGCACACTCACTCACCAGTTGGTTATTCGCTATATCTCGACTCCTGCACTCCTTTCTGTCGACTCACAATCTGTTCTCTTAGTATTCATGTAGTGGCGCAACTGGCCGCACCTTCGATGAGAGTTTACAGAGTGTTCACAAACCGACTTGTTCACACTACTAGTTCATCTCGCGTCCAACCTATGGTGACGTGGTGACTAGTACGTCGACGCGCTAAGTCCGATTTGCGATTTATAGTAACTATTCCGGAATTCATCCGGCCGCCCGGAGGACCAAAATGTTGACGCAAACACGCGTCATGTTCTGATGGTGCGAAATAAAACGAATTGTGACATTCTGATGTGCTACACGATACATGCTCCGAAGATTCTACGTGGGAACACACACACTGCCAAGAGCCGTCTGCTCACACCACCTGTCCCTTTCCCTTGTAGTCCTCGCTTGCCACTACATGGGTGCCATCTTTCCACATTCCTTCAAGTGTTGTCGCCAGAGGCGACTAAGATAGAAGGGGGGAGAATCATTAGGCACCCTCACTTCTGGGAAGTGTACTTGTGCTGGTGCGCCTGTTTGAGGTTAGGTGGTCACTATTACCAACAGTACATTTAAAATTTTGACATATCCTATACTGCTTTATTTACTTTTAGTATTGGTCTGTACAGTATAGTCCATTAATTATTACTTCACACTTTTCTGAAGCCCTGCTAAATTCCTACTTTTGGTTACCGATTACGTATCATACCGCGAAACGTAAACATAAACACTTCCATGTGAGTTCTACATTTTAACTGCCAAATGCTTTGTTTACTGTTTACAGCTGTTCAAAGAATCCTGTCATATTTCAAAACCCATTATGTACGAACGTTCACAATTTAGGCCTTTATGACTTTTTAACAATGTCTGTATTGATAATATTTCTTACAGTTATTATTTTACACTGTTAACATATTTGTTACATACGATATAACACATTACATAATAAACGCTAATATTTTGCCGCGACTGTGCTTAACTCTGTTACAACTGTGGGGGAATGAGCTGTAGTATTTAACCTCTTGCTATTTATGTGTATTGGGGTATTTCGTCAAAAGAACGGCCTCAGTTGGAACAAATATTAGAACGAAGGAGCAATCAGTCAAACGAAAGAGACAGTAAATTCAAACACGCAACTCGTGTCGCTTATGTTTTTGTACATAGCAGCGACAAACTTAAAATATAGTGGTGAGCATGCGCACAAATAAGCCTACCGTAACTTTAATTACACACATATTTCTCTGCATAGGTACTTAGTTTTTACTAGGTTTAGTTAAAGTTTTCTGACTGGACTTAGTAATTTGTTGGGATTGTGGCAAACATTCAAATCACAGAAACATAAGCACATTACACTACTGTGTTTCAAACACCTTGGGCAATGTTACAAGGTTGTGAGGAATAAACAGACGTTACTTTAAATAATTAACTTCGTCATAAAGCAGTTCACGGTTAAAACGTGTAAATTATGCGAGTCAAATATTTGCAATCACACACACACACACACACACACCGGGCTAGCATAACGACCACGACACCCTTTCACACACAGAGGTCACGACGCACGTTACAGTATATTACTGCCATGGAAACACTGATTGATCACAACATGTCTTGCTTACGTAGGTTTAAAAACACAATGTGTACAAACTTCATACGTGATAATTTGAAATATTTTTCGGAGCAAGAAAAATTAACGCTTCGTTTAACAGCAACCATAGAAAAAGGAAACCGCAACATGCCATGTCAAACTCGTCTCGCCACTCATCACGCCAGTCACTTCTGCCAACTTCGGATTTATAGCCCTCCCGCTATCACATCTAAATATATTATAATAATTATTCAAACATTAAAATATCTTTTCAGTTGTCAATTACAAATTCAAAAATCATTATTTTTGCTGTAATAAGTATGAGATATGCTAAAATTGAAAACGTGTATAATTTTCCTGCCCCTTCTAGCAGTGCGAAACTACCCGAAACAGNAAAGAGTGAATTTGGTGGAAAAAAAAGGGGGGGTGGGCGACAAGTTCCGTTCCGCCAACAGTCTATTTAAAGTTTCTTTCTTGGTCGAAAAAAAAAACACTATCACCAGGGCCTATACACAGTGCACAGTATTTTGCACTGATATTTTTAACTGTAAAAATTAAATATTTTTCCATCAAGGCCACCTAAACATTTTTATATGTCAATAGGCAACTTTTCATTTACAAATAGCATACCAAAAAATTGGTGAAAACAATATTGTTACTGCGAACTATTCCTTACTAGTCGTTGCCAAAACACTGCTGCCCTCACTGTTTTTAATTCGTATTGAATACGAAATAATATTTCAAGTTATAGAAGATACTAACTTAGTTTCATTTATTCAAAAATATAATCCTTTCAAAGTTAATCAGTGTTATATACTTGTATAAAAGATATTTAAAAAAAACAGGTTAACATATTACTCCTAGTGTGATTTTTCAAAGGTTAGTTTCAAAACATCCGAAGAAACCGTGAATGGACTATACATACACTATGTAGTTCTACTGGATGAAATAAAAACAATCGGTCTACGTAGTATTTGGTCTATTTCCGGAACCATCTTATATTCGGCCCATATAATGAATATAAGATAAACTGGTTTTCGTTTTCTACGCACATCCACAGCACTGCCTTACGATTTGCCAGTCAAAATCACGTTGTCGAACAGTGACGTGAAATCTGTTTGCACGTAGTTTTCCAACGGATACATACATAGTTTTATTAAAATTTAGTATACACGGCATTACACGTTGCATTTAAAATCATTAAGAGTATGAGTAATTAAATTTTAAAACTTGTACATATTTACGTAACCAGATGTGCTATCACTGGGTTAAGTTATGTGGTTTTGATATTTGTAAGGACAAGACAGCCATTCAGTGCTGAGACTCCGGAATTGTTTTACTGCGCTGCTGGTATGCGCACTATCTCCCTCGCCACAGGACCGCGGCAACTTGGGAACGACCCACGAGGCGCCCCTGGACGAAACAAGGCAACGGTGTTCCTCCTGAAGCCACGAAAACACGGGTGACGCTAATAGACCTTACGACACACGCAGCCTTGTGCCACTTGGACAGAGTAACTTAGTAGGTTCCCATACGGATCTTTTCAGAGGTCGTGCGAGGCTTTTACTGAACATCTGCAGCAATGACGTAAGTTTCGTAACGGGTAAACACCTCGCAAAACCCATTCGGTCGTTTGTCTACAACACGTTCTTTTTTAGGCAAGTCGCTAAATGCAGTTTTCTAGTAGTAAAGTAAAAATTTGCTTGGCGATAATTAATTCATCAGTTTCTACTTGAATACAATTCGTGAAGCTCTTAAGTTATTGTTCTGCTGTAGACAGCAAAGTTTCATTTTAAAAATGCATTACACTGACTTCGATAAGAAGGTTTATATGTGTGTACTTCAAAGAGAAGGGAGGCAGTTAAAAAAAATTTCCAGTTCGTATATTTTTCCGCGCACCTAGACTCGTTCATGTGAACATGAGGCGTCAAATTCGTTAAAAAACTTTTACAGCTTTAAGCTTATATTCCTGTAGTCAAATCAGCTCTATTAATCATTAACACGAGTTTTAATATGGCGTTTCACGGCAATTTGTTATCTGGAATTGCCATTTTCAGATAATTATTTACAAGTAACAAGTGGAATGTGATACTTTGGCCTAAGTTTAGGTGAGCTTTCTTTTTTTTTTAACTGTTATAAACAAATAAAATGTATTCTGTTTTGTGGTTTAGTTATCAGAAAGCAATAAAAGATGAATAATTTTGCTTTTAAATAATTGTAATTACGGTAATTCAGAACTAAAAAGGGCAGCAAAAACAAGTTCGCTATACCAAATATTTTACATCCGTATGCCGAACAAACTGGTAACTACTTTTTATCAAAGAACCTTGAAGCAATTAGGTGAAACTGTGATGGGTATTTTGCTCAAACTGTAAAACTACGACGAAACTTGCATAAAATTCCTACCATTTAATTACGCGTATGGATTATACGAATGCACGATAAAGAACAGCAAGAAGATAGAATTCCAGCCATGTTTTCAAACTCATCCAGAAAGTGCATTGTGAAAATTGCTCCCAGTTGTTCCCCGTTGTTCAGTATTGAGAGTAGACGTATAATTTGGTGATAATTTCTGTACTGAAATCTGTATAAGTTGTCTAGTGAAGAAATGTTACTTTCTAAAACCTATTACTTTTTAGTATACAGTCTGACAAAAGAATTATTATTTAATGCGCGCATAATGAAACATATTAATGGACAGACTTAAAATTTAACGAAACTGTAGTTGCTATAAAGCTTGTTGACGCCACTTCAAGAGTTATTGGCACATGTTTGAAAGTTTCGTTCCGCTGCACAGCCGAAGAATAAAGCCAGAAAATACCAATTATCATAAGCCGACCTTCGTAAAACAAGCTGTAACACACACAGTTTTAGGTAAGGTAGGTGTATCAATAAGTATTTCCATTTAAAAGTTCAACTTCTGTTTATATATATATTTCGAGACCTTACCATACGCCTTAAATTTACAAAGAATTAGTAGCCTATATGAGATTGGCGTGATTATTAGTATAATGTCAGTATTGACAACTACTTTAAAGAGGCGACGTTCTAGTGTAATTAGACACACTGTGTGCGAGCGAGCACATTGTGGGTGGGCATGTCTGCCATAGTTTCAGAAATGCAGAAAACGTCATAGATATGATACAATCTTACACTTTATTTTATACAATTTAACCCACATTCAGTAAACCACGTACAGTAAATTTTTCAAGAGTTCCAACGCTACAATTTACAGACTGGAGACTTCATTAACAGGTCACCGTTTCATCATATGTGACATTTAATTCTCATAAACTTGGGTAACTACTCCAACGATTTAATCATCAAAACATTAACGACATGTTCCATAGTTTCAGACAAATAACAGAGATTTCAAGTAGAAACCATCACTCGGCTGTATGTTGACTTGGCGGAAAAGGGCAAACTACGAAGTCACCATGGAAAGTCTATAAAAATCTGATTAGTCCTATAAAATTATATCACGTCACGAAAATGTCTTGTGGAAAAGTTGACGACTCATGGGTCAAACCAAATGTTATCAGTTGAGGTTTTTCGAAACGTCACGCCGGAAATGGGCGTGGCATTACTCTAGAGAATAACAGTCCTCATACATTCCGCCACGTCTTCATTGCTATCACTGTAAAAATAATTCAGAAAACTTCTAAACTCTAATGGAAGTTTTTGACCTATACATTGCATAGAAAATTGACCATATACACTGCATTCACGGTTTCTTCCAACTTTTCTGAAGCCCAGCTGAAGTTCTACTTCCAGGATATTCATCCGCTTCATACTAACAATGCTTAGAAAATTACACCAGAAGGGCAACATACCACATTCGTGCGCACTCAGTGTAATCATATTTTGCATAAGAGCAATTTTTACCAGGCATTACCAACATACTTACATTCTCTGTCTATTTATTTTAGTTAGAAATTAAATATTATTATTTATATAGATTAAATTTTATAAACAATAAGGTACTTTTATGTTAACACGGGAATAAAATGCTTGTGATACGTAACATATTTAGGAAACAAGCAAACGAGTCATACGTGGAGTGTTTTTTCAAAGGTTTAATTTAAAAATCGTGAAGAAACCGCAAATAGAATATATCAGGCTGTCAACATGAAAACGTTGAGCGTCGGTAAGCAAAATTGTGAACTGCTCTACACACTTCACTCTTTACTTAACAAATGTGGGAAAGCTACCGTGGAGACTGGTGAAGAAAACTAAATTAACATTCGCACTTTTTCAAAACGCGTATACACTGACGTGGTAGATGTGGAACAAAACATGTCTTAAGAGACCTGTAGGTGGCGACAGCTGTGCAGAAATTTGACACTTGGCAACTAATTATATTTTCTTTCTCGTTAAATATATAAAATGCGCTGCCATTTATTTTGATCTCCATATGGAATGACATTTATGGTGTAAAAACAATTTCCAGCTATGTGCGAAGCTACAGTAAAAAGTAAAATAAAAACAGTTAATATATTTCTCAGAGATGTGTACTTACGAACAGAATTTCAACCCTTGGCCAATAGCGCAGTGACTGCACTAGTAAATCTGGCACTGCAAGACGAAACAATTTTATATTTAATTGGAAGGCAGGAAGCACTATGAGAAAGTTCCTCAAACTGTACGGAGTGGAAAGTGTGGCGAAGTATCGCTGGCGTTGCAGATACCCTACGGTACGTCTCCGGTTAGGGCGGACTGAGTTGCAGCGTGTTTCAAAAACTTTTTTTTTATGGAACTATTAAACGTGTACCCAGTAAGTTTACGTACTGTTACGCGCTCGTTGCTTCGCAACTCACGCGAGCGAGTGGAGGTGAAGGACGGAGGTTATATGTAAGCGAGCGGCCTATCATAAAGGACGCCGCCGTACACGCAGATAACTTATCGCAGCTCACGCCTCGCTGACCGTGAGAAGTTCATATTTCTCCATAACGTCGTCTTCATCACCATTACTTTTTTCAGAATATCTTGGATTGCCGAGAACGTTCTAGACGGCACCTACCTCAAGTATAAATACCACATGCAGGTCTCTGGGGATCGAGTGATTAAAAGCCTAGAGTTTGGCGTCTCGTGCGACCTTAAGTGACACTTTAGTGATTCCGGAGCGGCGAGGGACTGCAGCGATCTGCGGGAGTGCGTCGGCAAGCTTGTGTGCAGTGAAGAGTGGGACTGATCTGCGGGACTGTGAACTGGATGTGTGCGAGAAAAGACATTCGGGACGGTGGAAATAGACAGTTTTAACTAAACGTGTGGAATTAATAAGAGCTGTTTAAGGGACATTAGCGAGAGTAAAGACTGTGATAAAGACTTAAAATTAAATGGAGATAAGAATAAATAAGAATAATAAGCGTTAATGGGACGCTCAGGCTGGTAAACAACATATGTTTGTCTGTTTGTAGCATTGAGAATAAATATAATCATTGAATTCGGTTATTTTATTTTTATTAAGACCTTCATCCCTCACGAACTCTGATACGCCCTACAGACTTTCTTGTTACGAGTACGAACATAAATCATACTCGAGACGAGGACGGAATGGTACTTTCAAGTTATCAAGCATGCTACAAATATTGCAGAGCTCTCCAGCATCGCAAAACCTAGCATTTTCAGACTGCTGTATCTGAACATCTATCCGGAATCGTGCGAAACTGCGGCAGGAGCCGGTATTTAACTTTTGTACAGACATTCTACCAATAATGTCCCATAGGTACGCGCAGCAAGATGAGAACACTGCGCGCCAAGTCCAAAGCCTTGCGCATAGAGGCGATGGGGCACTTGATGGGTGTATCAGGGTCGCCCTCGTCGCTTTACGCTTTTGAGTCTCAAAAGCGAAAGACAATTTCGGACAGGCGAACGGCTTCAGGGGTAGTATCGACTTTTCACGTCCGAATGCTATCCTGTGTTCGAATTCACGTAGGCTTACCAAGTGTCCCTAGCTCGCTTCGTGAACTTCAAAACTGCATTGCAGTTACGACGTGAGTGTGTCACTGGCAGAGTTCAAACCAACGAACGGGACTTATGCACCCTTGAATCGCTCCTTCAACCAAAACAATAACGATATCACCTTCACGTGTCGTACGGCTTTTTTTTTTCATACTCAACTATTTAAAACCCCTTTTCATTGGCAAAATAGCTTCAACTGTAAAATCAGAAGGAAAAAAAAAAAGTATAATTGATTAATAATGTATTTTACGCGTACACTTGATGTTACAACGGCAGCGAAGGTAGCCAGTGTGTTCGAATTCAAGATCGCACACTACGTCACGAAGGGGTCAAGTGACTTTGGGGGATTTTAGGTTGACGAAGGGCTGCTCAAGAATATGTGCATGTGGCAGTGAATTCTAATACTACTTTAGTTTTAACTTTTCTCCTTCTGTGGATGCATTTCTTGGTGCCGACAGAAATACTACACATCATTCAGTTCAGTGTTTGCGCGTGGATACAAGAAAGTTCCTGACGCTCAAGCCTGAGTCGCCTTCAACGTTTCCCTCACCCTCCACCATCCTCCTTTTCCTTCGCCCACTCAAATTCCTCCACCTGATCTACAAAACGCAACATGTTCTCAGCCAGGCAGAGCCGTTTAGCCGGTTATTACTCAATCGCAACAACCATTTTTCACTTTCGTCGCATCGCTGTTCATACGAGAAGTCAATCCCGCTTGCTGCTTCTACGGTCAATGGTTGAGTGGGAATGGGAAGTACAAACAACAAACGGACGAATTTGAAGGGGTATTCGATTTCATAACGGAACATCGCAGAATTAACGCCATTGTCACGCAAATTAAATCCTAGCCAAATTGCGTGTGCATTTTATTACACGATTCACTTGATCGTAAAAACATGGTAAGACTGAACCAGCGCGGGATCATATTCAGGAACAACACAAAGTACAGAATAAGTGACACGCGTTCTCTCGCCAGTCTTCTTGACGAGTTCAAGAGTACTAACACGTCAGTTTTTCTTCTTTCCTATCGATCACAAAAGTTGGTATAAGCTGTTTACGGTAAAGTGAGCACTTTTGAGGCCCTTGTTACCTTTCTCCTATCAACCATTTTTTTTATCCTTCCACCAGTTTTTAAAATAAATATTACCATGTGAGTGATAAACGCTGTGTATATATTTCACTACACTCGAAAGTTAACGTCCAAGACTACAATGAAATATATTTATTGACTATTATTCCAAATGAGAGGGCTTCAAAAAGTGCTCACTTTACCGTGAACAGCCTATCGTTTAAAAAACTCTTGCGGCGGTACCATGAAAAGGGGGGAGGGGATAAATGTTAACATTTATGGTACGTCGGTTGACTGAAGACGAGACTACTTGAACGAGTTGGGCTGAGATGCGCGAACTCGGCTGGTCCAAATGAACTCGCCAGCATCCCGGACGCGAGCAACAGCCCGGGACGGCGTCACGGCTGTACACGCGCGACCTACTGGTCCACTGATTGCGGAGCTGCACTGCGGTCGCGCCGCACAGCTCACACTCGCATCCTGCCAGACACCACTAAAAAACTGCAACCACGTGACACACACGGCCACCCATGTGTGAAAGGGTCGGGGGAGGGGCTCAACCCACTGGCAAACATTTTGTTATCTTGCGACAAGCTGCAAGGTTCCTCCAAGTAAAAATATATACGAGGGTAATCCCAAAAATAAGGTCTCCTATTTTGTTTATAAATACCGTTTACTGTCTAAATTATTTACATCATTTTAAAGGTTGAACATAGGTCACCTATTTTTCATACTCGTTACCACCAAGTGCGAAGTTCGCGCAGTTATTCGGTTTTTGAACGCAAAAGGCGTTGAACCGATTGAAATCCATCGCCAATTGAAGGAAGTGTATGGCGAGTCGTGCATGGATGTCAAAAACGTTCGCAAGTGGCGTAGAGAGTTTACAGCCGGTCGTACTGAAATTCACGATGAACAAAGGAGCGGGAGACAGTCGCGATGGTTGAGAAAACCATGCGTGAAGATCGGCGGATCACTCTCGATGATCTCTCCATTTTGGTTCCTGCGGTTTGCCGAAGCACCATTCACAGGATTTTAACGGAAAAGTTTCAATATCGGAAGGTGTGCGAAAGCTGGGTACCACGAATGAGGTTCAACGCTTCCTTAACAACATGGCAGCGAGCTGGTATGACATGGGCATACAAAAACTGTCACAGCGTCCATAAAAATGCATCGACCGAAATGGTGATTATGTAGAAACATAGATAAATGTTCAACCTTTACAATGACGTAACTAATTTCGACAATAAACGTTTTTCTTATGTATAAAAAATTAGGCGACCTTATTTTTGGGATTACCCTCGTATATGATTAACGGTCCTGCCTACTAAGTCGGCAGCCGCCAACTTCAAATGGGGAATCAATGTGAGACGAAATTTCTTCTCATTGCGTCAATTTTAAATATAACTATTTCAAACGAAAAGTAATCTACGGTAATTATTTTATGGAATTTTGCTATGTTAAGACATCTTGACAATTGTTTTGTTTAATATATTTTCTTAAATGTAATATTTAAATTTACATATTATAAAAACAAATAAATAAATTTAATCATTATATGTAGCAATATTTTCTGAGAAAGTCGCGTCAGAATGTTTTTTGTTTGAAATAGTAAATTTCAAAATGACCCAAGGAGAAGGAATTTCGCTTGACATTGATTTTCCATGCGAGGTTCGTGGCTGCCGACATCGTAGATCTGCCTGGCGCTTGAAGCGGGTTTTTTTTTTGACGGAACAATCAAACGTCTCCGCGATATTTTTATCCCGGACAAGGGCGGAACGGTACTTTCAAGATATGCCTTCAAAATAGGTAAAAAGGCTTTTTTTTTTTTTACCCCACGCTGCTTATCTTAAAACTTACTCCCCGGCCACGAGCGAAATGACTCTAGGAGCCTGCAGTGAACCTTGACACAGACTGTCCATCAATTAAATTACAGGTACACACCAACACCACGACAAACTCTGCACGTCAGTTCAGAGAGCCTTGTGCATAGCGGTGATGGCGCACTTGATGCGCGACAACTCCCTCACTTCCGGGCCTCAAACTCGAATACAGCTCCAGGTTGGCAACCGCCTTAACTCGGTATAATTTCGAAACAAAAATAGTTATATTCATTTAAAAATAAAGCACGTTTCTGGTAGTTTTTTTTCCCCAGCAAAAAAAAAAATGTTAACTGTATAGTTGGTGGCCAATCAAGAAAAGTAGTTCCATTTCTTATGGGTATTCCAGAATCTAAATGAAAATATTTTTTGCCACTACTTTTCATACTATATCCTTTTTAATTGTGGTATGAGATTAAAAGTGTCGCAAGGCGCCTGAGGGGCGTATCTGAGTTCGTGAGGGATGGAGGTCTCAATAAAACTAAAAGAACTAAATTTGATTTTAATTTATTCACACATCGATCATTTACAGCATAATTCTATCCATCGCCACTATAACTATGCATTTCTCCGTGAACGCAATATTTAATGTCTATTTAACTTTAATTAACGTCCTTCTTAATGTCTCGGTTGGTTATAGGCAATTAACGCATACTCATCACTAACACACTTTCAGTCTGTCAGTTGCCATCATTTGTAGCGTCTTTAACTCACGCATCCAGTCCAATGGTCCAGCCTGCCAGTCGCACTATTCGCTGCGCCGACCACTCGCAGGTGCAGATGTTCCTCCCGCTGGCCACTTACCTCGCGCTTCTCTTATCGCTCGTCGTCCTTCGCTCGATGCCGCATACACTCCACGCTTCACGCTCCACGCCCAGAGACCCGTCGCAATGTTTATACTCTGCTAGCCTTGACCTGGAAAGTTAGACGCACCCCGAGTCACGCTTAGAGGAACTAGGGCGGCAAAACCACTACAAAATTCTTCAGATAAATACAGAAACTCAATACAACCAGGGTCAGCAGCGCGCGCCGCAAACAAGGATTATTGCATCGGCTCGCTTTTTGCAACAGATACGCGGTTCCTGGTCTATAGCCCGCCTGTCACTCAAAACATTCCATTGACTTGCCGCCGCTATCATATAACTTATCCGTCCTTCACTTCCACTCACGCGCGCGGAACAAAGCGAGCGCGTAACAATATTATAAATAAATGCAACAATGAATAAAAAATTACTTTTAAAAAATTAATTAGAAGACATATAGGTATTTTTAATGCGTGTCTTTTTTCGCACAAAAATCAAAATAGAAAAAATGAATAGGTTGGGATACCACAAAAAAAAAACTTAACATTAGTAAAATGCAACGAAGAATATTTCTTGGAGATATGCGATGCGGTTAGTCCGAATTTAAATTTTAACTATAGAGATAAAGTTTAAAGTCAAGATAGCATGAAGTTAACCCCTACCATAGTCTACTTCTGTAAGTTCGATAAACACTTTAGATAAAACCAAACTTTGTCTCAATATGTTTTTGAAATTTTTACAAAAAGTCTAACGATTTTCAATTAAAATTCTAATTTTCATACAAAAAAAAACAATATAAAAGATTACGTATTTTAATTAAGTTATCTATATCATCGCACTAAACCACAAAATATCCTTAATATTTAGAAGAAAAAATCTCTCTTGAACAGACTTAAAGAAGAGTTCCGTCTGCCCAGGCCCCCAAATAGAGCGCAGATTTCCAGTCGTATAGCTTTCATTAAAAAAAACTATCCAATATTTTTGAGGTGTGTGCGCTTACGAATAGCATTTAAGAAATTTTTCGTGTCTAAATACTAGTTCCCGTTTTCTATTTCCGTCTCCACTGTGTATTTTTGTTAAAGTGATAAAGGGTTAATACGAATGTTCCCCAATCATTTTTAGATATGAAACTTCCGGGAAAGGCTAACTACTTAACACTTTGTTAGTATATATAGTTGGTTGGGAATATATATTTATATAAGTAAGTGTGTGTTAATTGGGTCTTAAAACTGGAATTGAAAATGTAATGAACTATTGCAGTGTGCTTGAGAGCGTATATGACAGACGCCGGCGCCTTTCTCCTTGCAATCTGAAAACCAGCTCGTGCGTGCGTCATCTTAGAGAATACGTACATAGGAAGAAAAAAATTACCAAATTACAAATTTGTAGCTTTTAACCAAGACGTAGATAAAACAGAGCACATGCAAAAGATATACCCTTGATAATTTACAACAGGAAACATGCTCAGAAATGATACACGATACAACAGAACTCTTACCCTTTGTATGAATGCAACCAATAAACTGTGCTAATTACAGACAACACTACATTAACGCAACACATTTTAACTAGCACATTTATTTTTATTTCATGGAATACTGGCGTGGTTGCCAAGAAAAAAAAATATTAAAATTACTTGGAAAATAAAAATAAAAATCAGTCTGAAGTTACAGAAAATGGACTGAAAATGATTCAGGCAAAATAAGATTTTTAAAATAAATTTAACTGTCACCTCTTTTTTGTGAGTCCTATTAAATTTCAAATGATGTGACAAAATAATTGATACTGGAGTTTCAGGCTTGAGTAAGGTTTATCAGTCTCAGATTAATATACAGGAATTTATTACACCTCTGTTAGCGTGCATGATATGATTACAAGTTCTCAGACCTCTGTAAAGTCCTAGGTAAGTGAAAACGGTAAAATTTCAAATGAAGATGATAGTAATTAGTACCAGAAAATAATTAACTCTTGATAAGAACCAGAAAATTAATTGATGAATGACGACAAGATAGTAACGTAGGCCTTTGGAAATAATCATCGTTCCGAAGTGGAGTCTGCAGCGTCGGTTGAATATAAACCACTCAAAATCTAAGATCTGGCGTTCCAGGACTCTTGCTTGCCCACCACATTTGCATAATTTTGAGGCGCCTCTCTACACTTCTTGTAAGCTCACGATGGGCAGTCGCGGCAAAATTTAACAGAAAAATCGCCGGACAAAAATTACGATGGGCTGCCTCCCATCACATCTGGTTTGAGAGTCCCGGTGTTCACACAAAAAGACGACGACCCGGTAAAGAATCTAAGATAACGTCTTTTCCTATCATCACAAACTTAGGTCAAGAATAGTAAAAGTTCATTTCTCTGAGCTGCAAAAATAAACTTACGTGCGTTTTTAATAGGCTGCTGCTAAGAGAAAATAAAATTACATTTACTTCTACCACTGAATATAACTGCACTCTTTAGTAAAATTACAATTATTGAGAAAATAAAATTATACATAAGTTTAAGAGATGTTGTCCTAAAGATACAATTATAACAAAAACTAAATGAAAAATTATTAAACAAAACAAATGTGATAAAATTAAAAACTACTCAGTTCAGTTGTAAATAAATAAAAATAAGGGAGGATACTATCTCACCACAACACAGCATACAGATATACAGCACACCTTTTTTTTAAATATTGCACCATAAAATAATAGGTTCACCACTGAAAGTCCTATGAGGCGAGGCGAGTTGACGAGACATAGAGGCGACAAGACATTCTATGCGCGTGCAGTATGCAGTTCTTAGCGCCCCCACGCTTCTATGCCTCGGACACGCGGCACCCTTAACGCCTTATTAAAAGTTTAAGTGTAATGCCTACTTTGTTGGTCACTGGTGTTGGATATTTTACACAAACTGGCATAGAAAAAAAAACTTTAAAGGAATTGTACAATTACTGTACGCAAACCTGGCCAGTAATTATGAAAAACTGAATTTACATCGTATGTACTTCGTGAAGCTGTTATCAGTGAGCGAACGGAGCCGAAGCTACAAAAAAAAAACGTTCTCCGCCACTGTATCGTTAAAAATTATCGTTGGTGCTGTCAGAAAACTGACATCAAATGTAGCACATCGGACAGCGCCTTTTAAAACGCTTGAACAATATGATAAACTGACAATAAGCGTGAGTCACTTGCGCGTATAATATGAAATCAATGGTTTTGGGCACGTTTTTTGTCCATGTTCCAATTCCAACCCATGACAAGCAGCGTCCAATTAATTTTTACACACTGAGTAACACACGCAAAAAAAAAACAGTTTATTCATAATACCAAGTCATAAACCTAAAAAGATAAGCAATCTCTAAAAATTTGGAGTTCTGTATATTTTTTCAGGAAGTTCCATGAAGTTAATTCCTTCGAAAACGATGTGGCCGTAATTATGTACACAACTATAGGTAGAGCCCTGCATAATTTGCATTATTATTTGGCATCAAGTTAAACTTCGCAGTACTGTAGACTCTCCAGCCGGGTTCATTGCCCAGTGGCAGCTGTCTATGTGTGAGGTCGTTTCCTTTCTCTCTCTCCAGCACGTTGTTACGAACTAGCTTTTCAGCCGATTCGTACATGAAAGATTCTGGGGGCGTAACTCAATAATCACTCAATGACTTCGGTAGAGCACAACAGTATAAGATGAGTTTTATTAACATTAAGCTTTTACAAAAACTATTTAGGATACCATTGGCCGGGGGAGCTTTACATTGAATTTATTATTATTAGTCATTATATCTAACTCGCGCCATTTTAATTAACCCTAACTGGAACGTCATCACCTTGTTAATGTTGCCGGAGGCTGATTCTATGAGACGGTTAACGCCGGTCGGACACACTCCATATTCCTGGTCAGCTTCGCTGATCGGGTCGCCAAAAGGACTAAAGATGAAAGACGCACGACGACAGACAGACGCCGGCCTATGTCAAACGCGTGGTTCTGGGGGCCCCGCTCAGTGACCGGTGGAGGGGATTTCCGCAACTGTCTTCTTTCGAAAGAATCTACGACCAAATGGTGGCGTTGCAATCCCGCTCGTTTGCAGGTTTAATGTTTGAAGGTGTGATCAGGCAAGCCGTTCAGCTAAGGCCTGACCACACCATAACAACGTGAATCTCACCAATATGAACTACTCGCAGTCAGGACGTGTCGAACAATTATCGAACATAGAAAGAATACACGGAGTACACGAGCTGCAAGTATAACCTGGCACCAAAATATAACGCAATTTTCGCAAATCCCAAATTATAGACAGTTTTTAAAAATACATTTCCGTAAATTAATGGTGTTTTTCCCCCGACGAGTATTTCTGCGTCAATTTCATAGCGTAACTTGACATGCACGTACAGCAGTAACAAATTCCACGTCTGGCGGAAAGATAAACAGGAAGAAACTCAGCAAGACCACCATTAATGACGAACCAACTGTGGTAATTCCTCCCCATTCATCTCAATGCTCGTCTGCATCCTTTTTCTTTTTGTTACAGTTGTCGCGGTGGCATGAAGAACAAGACAAATCACTAGAAAAAGGCAGACGAGGCTGCAACATAGGACGCGTCAAAGGAAGACGAATTATTCCGTTGGAACGTCAATAAACATACAGGCCCACCCAGAGGTTTCTCGGGGCCTGTGCCAAAATGAGCGTAGTTAATTCCCCCCCCCTCCCCCGCCGCACCAACACCTACTACCAGAGACCTGCATTTCTATCAATTTTATAATGATTTATAAACCACTGTCTTTTTTTCAACANACCAACACCTACTACCAGAGACCTGCATTTCTATCAATTTTATAATGATTTATAAACCACTGTCTTTTTTTCAACTGTGATGTAGAACTACATTTGTCGTGATAAGAAAATTAAACGGTACCATTATAGCGTGTAGGTTCTTATTTANCAACTGTGATGTAGAACTACATTTGTCGTGATAAGAAAATTAAACGGTACCATTATAGCGTGTAGGTTCTTATTTATCCTAAAATAGGAAAGCTAATTTTATTGCCACCTCGTGATCGCTTTTATTTACTAAATACGCCCTGTTGCATAGTCTGTCAAACCCCGTCTACCCTAAACATCTGGGAGGTTCTGCGCACACGAAACTGCTATACGAGACAATTATACAGCCAGGGTATTTTTAAAGAGTAGAACTTTACACAAAACTTTAGCATATATTTTTTATAGCTTCCATAAATATCGCTAAGCGATATGCTAGGCTGGTTTCGTTTCTAACTTGGTGTGGCTGTAGATCAGTAAAATGCCAATTTCACTGGGTCTAACAGTTAACTCTTTCATCTACAGGTCAGGTGGTCTGATTGGTACGTTGTATAACCCGGGTTCAATTCCCGGTAATTCGCTAAGTAATTTTTACGTACAANGTCAGGTGGTCTGATTGGTACGTTGTATAACCCGGGTTCAATTCCCGGTAATTCGCTAAGTAATTTTTACGTACAATGGCTCAAATTAATATTCGGCCAACCTAAGATTATCGCAGTTTCATGGTCTTATGTTACATTATAAATGAAGATAAACAGAAATGATATTCCACAATCATTCATGTGTGCTTTAAATGAAATGTAGAGTTAGCCAATAACGGAAATGAGCAATGCAACTTAACAAACAATACCGGTTTGTCATCCCATGCTGCATAATTACGCCACTTTAATATTCGGCCATCATCATTCAAACACAATTATAATCCTCTTTACAAACTAAATAAACAGTCTTTTAGTACTTGGTAGCATGGCCATTCTGTTTAATTACTTCTCGCAGGCGTTGTGGCATATTAGCAATTAGTTTCCTAGTACATTCGGAGCCAATCTTACTCCATTCTTTCTTGAACCTTTTCTCTAATTCTTTTGTCGACCTAATTGTTGTAGTACGCAGTTTTATTTTGAGTTCACCNTTGTTGTAGTACGCAGTTTTATTTTGAGTTCACCCCACAGATTTTCTATGGGATTCAGGTCGGGTGATTGAGGAGGTGTGTTAATGACTTTGGGACAGTTATACAAAAGCCAGCTATTGACAAGTATAGCTTATGTTTTGGGTCATTACCTTGGTAGAACTTAAACATGTTCCTAATGCCCAGATTATTAGCACTCTTGTGTAGGTTTGCTTTCAGGATGTTGAGATAGTCTTCATTTCTCAACCACCTGCTGAAGATATACAGCCCTAGATCATTATACTATCTCCACCGTGTTTCACAGTATTTTGTATGTTCCCAGGTTTTAGCTCCTCATTTGGCTTGCACCACACTGTTACCCTGCCACCTGAACCAAAAACATTCAATTTCGTCTCATCAGCAAAAATAACATCATTCCGCCAGCTTTCATCTTTGCCAGCGTGATCTTTTGCGAACTTAAGTCGTTTTCTTCGATTCACCTCAATAAAAAAAGGCTTTTTTCTAGGTACACTATATATCCTGCTCTTCTGATAGCTCGTCGTGTGGTTTCTGGATGGACGTTATTTCCACATTCATTGAGTACATCCGTGGTAAGTTTGCAAGCACTAATTTTCGGATCTTTCTTTATTTTCCTGATAACTAGGCCTTCTTCTCTCTCGCTTAGTTTCTTTGGCTGTCCTTTTTGAGGTACCGAATCTATTCTGTCTTCCTTCTCAAACCTTCTTATGATGTATCCGACAGTGGACCTCGGCAGATTCAAGTGCTCAGCAATTTGTCGTTTATATTTCTTCTTTGCATGATGAAAAATTACCAGCTTCCGCTGTTCAAACGTTGTATTCTTGCCCCTACGTCCCACTTGCATGACAGTCGCAGCCAACAGAGCTACCCAATGCAACCTCTCAGCGCAGAGAGTGTGCAGGGAATGACACGAGGTACGAACGCAGTGTGCATCGTGCCTGTACCACGTGTCCACCACAACTAACCGAATATTAAAGTCGGTTACTTATGCAGCACGCGAGGACAAAATATTGTGTTTCATTAACTGCTCATTTAAATTATTGGCTACTATCGCATTTCATTTAAAGCACACAAGAATGATTGTGCAATATGTTTTATGTTTATCAACATTTCTAATGCAATATAAGGCCATGAAACTGCGATAATCATCGGTGGCCGAATATTAATGTGAGCCATTGTATACAATGTTCTATTCCGGATTCAAGACTGGGTGTTACGTTGACGCATTACCTTTGTACTTCGGAAGTTCGGAAACAAGTGAAGTATCGTCTCACCTTGTACCAACTGCGCTTCAGATAGAACATGTCAGCACACACTGAACGTAATACNTTTCCTATAGTCTATTCACAGTATCTTCACACTTTTTTAATCGAACCTTTGAAAAGTTACCCCATGTATGACGTGTTTGGATGTTTCCTAAATATGTCGTGTATCACAAGCGTTTTACACTTATGTTTTATCTATAAATTATAGTATTTCGTTAATATGAATAAAAACAGGGAGAAAATGTGCGTGTTGGTAATGCCCAGTAATAAATAGTTATCGTGCAAAATACTATGAAACTGAGTGCGCACGAAGGCAGTGCGCTGTCGCTTTAGTGTAATTTTCTATACTGGGTTAAGTTTTGTTTGCAAGAAGCGGAAGAATAGCTTGAAAGTGGAACTTTAGCGGGGCTTCAGAAAAGTTGGAAGTAACGGTGAGTAGAGTATACCAGTAGTTTCACACGCCATCCGTGCTGCAAAGCGGTCTGCGGTTGCAGTTATATCAGAGCGGATATCCGCCTCCGCGGAGGGTGCTTCGTTCTGTAGCCAGGAAAACACGAGAACGAGCTCCCAACTCATGCCGAATGACTGTCTGGACTGAAACTACGGTATATTATATTTCCCATTGTGCAGAAACATTAAGGGGAACCTTCCTCAGCCATATGGGTTATTAATTTTTCTAGCTTGTTAAATATTTTTAAAAAGAAAATTCCGAAAGTACCCCAATACGCAAATGGCTATTGACCTTACACTTCAGTACATGCAAGACAAGGGTAACTACGAACTCATAATTACGTTACAATTTTATTCTGCAAAAAATTTTTCTAAATCAATATTGTGACTTTAATACGAGTTCGTAGTTCAGTCGTTACGTACTGCTGTGTAAAGTAAATTAGCTACTTGAGTATAAAGACTGTTCACGATAAAGTGAGCACTTTTGAAATCAACCTTAGAAGAAAGTCACTGGCACTGCCTGAATATACTTTAACGGGCGTATTGAGTGACGTGCGCCCAGTGAAGTTGGTAACGATAGAGGAAAAATAGTTGCATATCTTAACGTCGAATAAAGTGTTGGGTAACTAGTCGTGATAACTTAAATTGATTCTTCAGCTTTCTGTTTTTTTAATGCATCGAAGTGTAAAAATTATCAGATTTGTAAAATATTTACTTTTCTAATAATTTCACAGTTTCATTTGACCGACGCATTAATAAAGTGATGAAGCCCATGGCAAAGTTAATTTTACATAAGGCGGAAGAATACACAACGTGCATACAAGTAGATCTAAGCAGGGCTTTCAAAAGTACTCAATTTACCGTGAACAGCCTTTAGAGGTACTTTCGGAATTTTCTTTAAAAAAAAAAAAGCTAGAAAAACCAAGGATCTAATATGACGTAAGTGTCCCGCCTGCCTGCGTCGTTTTTCTCATTTTTGTTTCGGCCGAGAAGTGCGAGAGCTATAAGGGTTACACTTGCCGGCGCTGCAAGAGCGCCATCGCCGCTACGCGCGCAGGGCTTGAGACTTACAGCGTTGGGCCTATCTTTTTATTTGTGAAAAGTCTGAAGCAAAGTTCCAAAACAGACTCCTACCGTAGTTTGAATAGCGTCCGGCTAGTACGTTTTAAGATACGGCCGCCTGAAAAAGCAGTTTTTAACTATACTGGAGGGCTCCAAAATGATGTTTACAGCATGCGTGATAACTTTTTGAAGTACCATTCTGTCCTCGTCTGGGGTATGATGTTTTTCCCATAGGTAACCATACAGGGGGCACGTTTAATAGTTTCGTTAAAAAAAAAAACAGGATTTCAAACACTCTACAAAGCAGTTCAAGTGCCAGGTAGTGTTTAACGTTTCGTCGACAGCGAGGTCGTTAGAGACGGAACACGTTGCTCATAGAAGTAGGAGCGGGGAAGGAATCGGCCATGGCCTGTGATGAGGAACCATCCCATCATTCGCCTGGAGTGATCTCGGGAAACCACGGATGGCCGGACCGGGATTCGAACCCGGCTCCTCCCTAACGCCAGTCCAGTGCCACCTCGCACGACACAGAAACGCAAAGGCGACTTGATTCCTAGCATACCATTCCAACACCTCAGGTCGCTGCATGTTGCATTTGGCGACCCCGAAATTAGGGTGTGTTTACCATTGAAAAATCTTGTGTTAAGAGTAGACCTACATGGGCAAGGGAGCTTTTTACGCGTTCAAGAATCTCAAGCAATTCACGCCTAGCGCCTTACTGCTACTACGTGCAGTTAATGAAGTATTTTCATTGGTAAGATGTATATGCAAACTAAATATGCATGTAACAGTGGGACTTTAATACACGCGAGAAAAAAAAACCCACGTCCATAAAGTTGTACTTTTCTTCTACCTCTTAAGGAAATTGCGCAGGAAAGCTCAAAAATTGCGATTCTTTTAACATTTCCACGATCTTTCTCTCTTTAATACACCTAATATGATAAATTTAAAAACAATGCGGTCTTAGGTAATCGATTTTTACCTTTTATGAAGAAAAAAAACGTATCAATAGAACATTTATTTACTGAGATATGCATAACCGTACCAACAAAGGAACAAAAAAATTCAGACTACCAACTCTTAACTTAAGTATTATGACGTGTATAGAAAACACAAAAACTGGGTTAAATGAGCTGGTTCACAAACTTAGCAGGTCATGTGTGTTGTTTTCCCTGCTATCAGAAATAGCAATATTTATATTACGATAAAAAATTTTTTGACTATGACTACTCGGGTCATGAAACATTGTTAGCAGGAATACGGTATTTGCAGTCATAATGAAGTAGGCCAATGATATATATATTAAAATAGTAAATATGCGAGTATGTCTAGGACTTTATTTCTGCATTTATTTTACAATACGAAGAAATTCTGCCATAAAATGTAAGCCTCGAAGAGTGTCGATGTTAAAAGCTGGTTTGTGTTACGCGAAGTTAGTTATCAACAAAGCAGAAAGAGGACATACTTATCGCGAGAGTTCATTTAACTGAAATTAAAGTTATAATGTGAATTACGAACCATAACTAGAGAATACGTGGTTCTTTGTGCGCAATAGGCGTTTTAAATTGAAAACCCAGTCGTACACACGCACTCACTGTAGCCATATTCCTCACACATTATAGCTGCAACAGTTGGATAGATACTGTGCAGGCTAAGTAAGCCAACGAACCGAACTGCAGAT
The DNA here is from genome assembly GCA_002778355.1 of Clitarchus hookeri. Taxonomy (NCBI): domain Eukaryota; kingdom Metazoa; phylum Arthropoda; class Insecta; order Phasmatodea; family Phasmatidae; genus Clitarchus; species Clitarchus hookeri. Next base: position 84,769 of record NQII01001231.1, read on the forward strand.
ACAACTCCGTATTTTTCCCTTCCTGCTAAAGCGCGCAAGGAAGTTGTAGTTTTCACTAATTATACGAATATGATGTAGCCAACTTAATTATTCTACGAGAGGAAAATTCATCTTACTAAACCATTTATTTATTGATGCATGTTTATATTATGCAAAAAAAAAACATTTTACATAACAATGTTACTATATAGTCCTTTAAACCGGGATTATAAGTATAGTCTATTCGCGGTTTCTTCACACTTTTTGAATCAAACCTTTGAAAAATCACTCCACGTATGAGGTTTTTGATTGTTTCCTAAATATGCCACGTATCACAAGCGTTTTATACTTATGTTAACATAAAGTACCTCATTTTTGGTTAAATTGACCTTTCACTTATATTTTTCTACAAATTGTAATATTCCACTTATAATTAATATGAATAAAAATAGGCAATACCTGGTGAGAAATAGTTCTTATACAAAATTTTACTAAAGTGAGTGCGCACGAATGCGGTGCGTTGTCCCTCTGGCGTAATTTTCTAGACTCGGTTAAGCTTTGTCCGCATGAGGTAGAGGAATATCGTAGAAGTATAACTTTAGCAGGGCTTCAAAAGTTGGAAGTAACCTTGAATGGAATATAATGGTAGGAGCAAGGACGAACACGATAACAAAACTGCGTTACCCACAAATGCAGCAGGTGTGGGGTCAATATGGCAATTACAAAAGCGGATACCTTTGCTGGGATTTATTGTGTGAGAGCGCGAGAGAGAGCATTTTACACTTGTGTGTACATTGTGTATTCTTCCACCATACGTAAAATTAGCATTGCCATGAGACTGATCACTTTATTCGTGCACCGGCAAAGTAAAAAAATAATTACGATTTATTTTTCTCAATATTATTATTGCCTGTTTGGGAATGTAAGTAGTATTTTTAATGGGTCTACCTTTCAGGAAGAATCTAGTTTTATTTTGATGCACGTTTCAGTTAATAATAATGCTCTGTGTCGTACCATTAACTTACAATCAGATATGAAGTAAGACAAATACTGCACTTACTCCTGGAGCGTGTGCCACTTCCTAATGGTCGCTTATTTTAGTACCACTTTCAACAGCATCAGGGAAAGCTATCGGCTGTATCGTGGCCTCAAATTTTCAGTCATTATTCTTAGGAATTACTTTCTCTTCCACAACGTGCAGATACAACCGATATGCGTTCAGAAGATTGGCCGCCATTGTGGACTGACTTTACTGACAAACGGCTATTGAGTTTACAAGGAAATCTAATTACGCCTTTGTTAATATAAGAGTATCTTTTTTTTTTATTAAATCAAAATTTTACCTACATTTTAATNACAAATACTGCACTTACTCCTGGAGCGTGTGCCACTTCCTAATGGTCGCTTATTTTAGTACCACTTTCAACAGCATCAGGGAAAGCTATCGGCTGTATCGTGGCCTCAAATTTTCAGTCATTATTCTTAGGAATTACTTTCTCTTCCACAACGTGCAGATACAACCGATATGCGTTCAGAAGATTGGCCGCCATTGTGGACTGACTTTACTGACAAACGGCTATTGAGTTTACAAGGAAATCTAATTACGCCTTTGTTAATATAAGAGTATCTTTTTTTTTTATTAAATCAAAATTTTACCTACATTTTAATTATAAATTCAATCATTTCATTTGTAATTAATATGAATACAAAAAAGAGAGAAAATACGTACGTTGATAATGGCTGGTAAGAAATAGTTANATTTCATTTGTAATTAATATGAATACAAAAAAGAGAGAAAATACGTACGTTGATAATGGCTGGTAAGAAATAGTTATTGTGCATTAAAGTGAGTGCGCACGAATGCTGTTGCGTTCTCCCTCTGGTGTAATTTTCTCTTGATTAAGCTTTGTCTGCATGCGGAGGAGTATCCTGGAAGTAGAACTTCAGCAGGGCTTCACAAAAGTTGGAAATGAGTCTATACACGCAGCACGACGGAAACGGTGCATGCCTTCCCCGTAGGGAGCGACTGTGCACAAGGTACGCGTCTCTGTGTCGCCCTTATAGCTCGCTTGCTACAGAACCTCAAACGCGCTTCCTAACGCTCCAAGTAGACGGAGCCCTTAAGACCCTCACACACACTCAACATTTTCCGCCAAACAGCTTCCAATAAGTTTGGTCAAACAATTTTCGGCAGTTCTGACCTCATCGATACGTCATAAACGCCGCCGTATTTGTCTGAAAAATTTGGATGACTTCAGTTTCCATCAAACAGTTGAAGGTTGGACCGGTTCTACAATTTATTTGATGTTTGACGGGCTCAGCCAATCGGAATCGTGCATGACAAAAATTGATGTTACTTAAATGTAGAATAACGTAAATTGCTGGAAACTAAATACGTCATGAAGATAATTAATTTATGTAGAAACTGCGTGGGCATGAATATTGCACATAATATTAAGAACTCTAAGACATTAAATTTCATTGTTTAGGAAACATNAGAAGCTGCGTGGGCATGAATATTGCACATAATATTAAGAACTCTAAGACATTAAATTTCATTGTTTAGGAAACAACTCGGATAAATAGAATTTTAATTTAGTAAAGAAGTGAAAATAAATCATGAAATTCCTTAAAATTCATCCTGTAATGNCTCGGATAAATAGAATTTTAATTTAGTAAAGAAGTGAAAATAAATCATGAAATTCCTTAAAATTCATCCTGTAATGAACTGCACGGAACCTACAGCAGTCTCTTACTTTGAAAATACTTTTTACAAAAAAAATTCCTATTAGATCCTTCCAGTACAAAAATTTGACAGCGTGACATTTTCAAATACATTAAAGATTTGATCAAATTTCCTGGGGGGAAAAATTTGACGGCCATACATCGTCTTCAAATTTAATTGTGAAACATATCTATTTGAAGACTACAATTTGACAGCGTGGCAGAGGCTTTAGGCAGGGCTTCAGAAAAACTGAAATTATGGTCTATCCACGGTTTTTTCACTCTTTTTGAATCAAACCTTTGAAAAATCGNAGGGCTTCAGAAAAACTGAAATTATGGTCTATCCACGGTTTTTTCACTCTTTTTGAATCAAACCTTTGAAAAATCGCCCCAAGAACGACGTGCTTGGTGGTTTCCCACATATGCCGCGTATCTAAAGTATTTAATACTCGTGTTACGATAAAAGTACCTTATTTCATGGTTAAATTGAACTTTTACTTATATTTTATGTATAAATTTTAAATATTTAATTTACAATTAATATGAAGGGAAAAAAACCGGGAATAAATAGGTGNTTATATTTTATGTATAAATTTTAAATATTTAATTTACAATTAATATGAAGGGAAAAAAACCGGGAATAAATAGGTGTGTTGGTAATGCCTGAAAATAAATGGTTGACACGAAAAATAATATTGCACTAACTGCGCAAGAATACTGTGCGCTGTTCCCTTTGGTGTAATTTTAGAGACTCGGTTAAGCTTTGTTTGTATGAGGCGAGGGAATATCTTGGAAGTAGAACTTTAGCAGGGCTTCAAAAGTTGGGAGCAACCGCGAATGGACTGTATCCGTGAGCCTCGGCGCGTGATCGGAAGACGTGCAAAGCGGTTGTTCAGAGCTAGGCACCGCGGGAGACCTCGCGACAGCCATTTCCTGGCGGAAGATCGGCTGGAGCCGCGACGACGCGATGGGCCGACGCTGGGAGGATGCCAGGTCCGCCGCGCCTAGCGCAGACGCGTGGGCACTCTCCAGAAATAACCCCTCGGCGCGACCTTGGCGGCCGAGGTCATCGTTATTACCAGGAGCGCGCACTGCCCCTCGTCAGTGGACGCGGGAAAGCGCCCGCCCCGCACTTTCACGCGGAAACTTTCAAAGTGCACGTGTTCGAACTGCAGCCGCCGCTTCCCGCCCTCGGCGTCATCACGGAGTTGCCAACATCGTGATTCACCAGTTACAGCGAGTTCGCAAGTGAGTGAAGAGATAGGGCGAGGCGAGGTGAGTATGGAACAGTGCTGGAATGAAAGTGCGGAGAGAAACGGGAGATCCCGAGAAAACCCGCCGACCAAACGGCATCGGCCCCGATTTCACAAGATTGCCTTGTGGCCAGAAATTTCATATTTGTGACAAGTCGAAAAGTTAGTGATTTCTGTATAATAATAAAAAATACCGCCTGAGCTGGTGACTTGAAAGAACACTGATTTTTTTTCCTTATCACTTTAGCGCATTTTTATGCCTCCAGGATAGTTCATTTCATTGAAATATGCGGTGTACACCTTAAGAGACCATGGAAATATATTTAGATGCAGGTCACATATTTTATTTCACGTGATTACCTCTTCATAGGTAAACGTTTCGGATGTCTCTTGAAGGAATAACGATATTGTTTGGGCCCGTCGTAAACCAAGTTTTGGGAACCTCTACAGTAGAAAAATATCTAAGTATCCGTTTATACAGCTTCAGAGTACTACGTGTGTTTTGTACGTGTGTCACGCGGATACGTTTTACAGGTAATTTTTTTTTTTTTGTTTTAACTTTTGTTATTAATTTCTGGCGGTGGTACCGGTATTATGTATGTTACGGTAAGCAACTGTAATGTGAAATAATAAATAACGTTTCAAGCTGCGAAAACAAATGTTTTACACATTTTGTCTAAATTTAATTTAAAATTGACAAATATTACAATCTGGCGAGTCTTGTAAATCTATGTAGAGACTTTCTACCGATAAAGTTGGCGACACGACGGCGCAGATGAACAACCGACGCCAGTATATCCCGCGCCGCTTTCGCTCGCCTCCCGCCGCAATAATAATTCAGCTCCAGTTGCGGCGAGACGACCACACACGCGGGCAGGTAGTNCTGAGAAAGTTCCCTCGCGAAAAACAAGGCGATCCGCACACGCCCGGGAAAATGAAACTCGTTGCCCTTAAACGGGCACGGAGAGACACGGATCAACGCCGAGTTTACTGGTGGGGGCTCGACATGAATGCGGCTCCAGTGAGGAGAGGGGTTAAGGAAGACATCCTGGCCACCGTGCCTGGACTTGACCACTTTCCTCTTCGTTCGAGGAACTGGACCTGTCGCACGCGGAGCAGGCTGCACGGCCGGTTCCGGGTTACCTTCCCGTGTAAACACCAACCACGTGACTCCGTTATCTCTGCTAAAGCTCCCATCGCGCTTTCATTTATNACCACGTGACTCCGTTATCTCTGCTAAAGCTCCCATCGCGCTTTCATTTATGTACACTCCTTACATTCCTACATGAGAGCTCTCAGGAATACAGAGCTTGTCAATACACATTTTCACAATACATAGTAAAATATAGAAATATGTGAAATATTATACACAAAACAATTAGTAACAAACAATTATTAACAATATAACAATAATTCAGAATAAAAAAGCAACCTTAAAAAATTTTAATTAGTAAAACAATTTTACAATAAAATTTAAGCTTTGTAAGCCTATAAATAACAAATCAGATCCTTCATAATTATGCTATTAAAATTATTGATTTTATCACATTATCACTTATCAAAATTAACTCCACTATTCCAAAACTTTTGTACTTCAAATATATTTGACAATGATATTTGAAAAGTAAATACGACCATCAAATTTTTCCATTGAAACAAATTTGATAAAATATTGAATGTATTTGAAAATGTGTCACACAGTCAACATTTTTTACTGGGAATATCAACTGAGATATTGCTGTCGTTTCCGTGCAGTTCAACAAATGTGATTTATTTTCACTTCTTTACTAAATTTAAATTCTATTTATCAGAGATATTTCCAGCAAAATGAAATGTAATGCCTCTGAGTTCTGAATATTACTGTGGGGTATTTCAGATAGAATTTATGCTCAGAGCACTTCTATACCATAAATTAATAATCTATATAACATTTCGTTTCCAGCAATTCTTCGGAATTTTAAAGTTTCGTTCTGTCGGGAACGATCATTTTGTCTTGCACGATTTTGATTGACAAACAAATAAATTTTAGAACCTGTCCAATATTGAAAATGTTTGATGGAAACTAGAGCCATCCAGCTTTTACAGACAAACATGGCGGCGATAGTGACGTTTCGGTGACAAGAACCACCCAATTTTATTCGACCAACTTTATTTAAAGCAGTTTGACGGAAAAATTTGACAGTGTGACATGGTCTTAAAAGACACTATATTTTTATTTATACACACTTGTAAGAACTCTCGTAATAATATGTGCGTTTCACTAATAATTCCAATGTTTTGCATTACGCATGCTTTAAAAGCCAGGTTCCATGACAATTTTTACGCGTTGCGGAAGGATACGATATTTATCAATAGAAGACACCCATGACGCCCAGGCAGAAATCAGACTGTCGGGGAATGCGTTGAATTGCGACCGCGCAAAGATTTCTGTTTGCTCTCAAAGCTGTAGCGAATCAAAGTGGTGCACGCTGAGGCGATCTTTGTTCATAACCTACACTAATCTAAGTATTAGGTATATGCACTCAAGATAGGTTGCGGGGCCTTACGTGCGTCTCAGACCTAAGTCACAAACACCTACGAGGAAGGGAAGTCGTGCATGAAGGCATACATCGCGGCAGGGAGGGATTGGGCAGTCATGGTTCTAATTGCGCAATGACTACCTCTCCGAGTACCTTGGCGCGTGCCATATTCAATGTAGAAACTCAGCTGTCACAATGCACGCCATACCCCACCCCCTCCCGCAAAGGCCTCCCAGTAGCCACCTGCCTCAGGACACCTGGCAGCTATTAACGCCTGCGGCGAAGCCAGGCCTGCCCAAGGGAAGCAGTTACACGTGTCAAGGTTGTAGCGCGAGCCCCCTTTCCCCTAGCAAACGGCGTGGAAACTTAGACAAGTGCCGCCGCGTAAAGAGCTGACAGGGTTTGTCAGTGGCACCACATGCCACCCCCCCCCTCCCCCTCCACAAAAAGAGTCCTTGTACGTGGAGGAAATTTGATCTTTGCTCAGCATCTTTTAACTCNCTGTCGCACGCGGAGCAGGCTGCACGGCCGGTTCCGGGTTACCTTCCCGTGTAAACACCAACCACGTGACTCCGTCATCTCTGCTAAAGCTCCCATCGCGCTTTCATTTAGTTATACTCCTTACATTCCTACATGAGAGTTCTCAGGAATACAGAGCTTGTCAATATACATTTTTACAATACATAGCAAACTATAAAAAATTTGTGAAATATTATACACAAAACAATTAGTAACAAACAATTATTAACAATATAACAATAACTCTGAATAAAAAAGCAATCTTAAAAACTTTAAATTAGTGAAACAATTTTACAATACAATTTAAGTTTTATAAGCCTATAAATAACAAATCAGATCCTTCATAATTATGCTATTAAAATTATTGATTTAATCAAATTATTGATTTTATCACTTATCAAAATTAACTACACTATTCCAAAACACTTGTACTTCAAATATATTTGACAATGATATTTGAAAACTAAATACGACCATCCAATTTTTCCATTGAAACAAATTTGATAAAATATTGAATGTATTTGAAAATGTGTCGCACAGTCGAATTTTTTTACTGGAAATATCAACTGAGATATTGCTGTTGTTTCCGTGCAGTTCAACAAATGTTGCGACTTATTTTCACTTCTTTACTAAATTTAAATTCTATTTATCAGAGATATTTCCAGCAACGTGAAATGTAATGCCTCTGAGATCTGAATATTACTGTGGGGTATTTCAGATAGAATTGATGCTCAGGGTACTTCTATACCATACATTAATAATCTATATAACATTTCGTTTCCAGCAATTCTTCGGAATTTTAAAGTTACGTTATGTCAGGAACGATCATTTCGCCTTGCACGATTTTGATTGACTGAGCCCGTCAAACAAATAAATTTTAGAACCTGTCCAATATTGAAAATGTTTGATGGAAACTAGAGCCATCCAGCTTTTACAGACAAACATGGCGGCGATAATGACGTTTCAATGACAAGAACCATCCAATTTTATTCGATCAACTTTATTTAAAGCAGTTTGACGGAAAAATTTGACAGTGTAACAGGGTCTTAAGAGACACTCGCCTATATTTTTATTTACACACAATTGTAAGAACTCGCGTAATAATATGTGCATTTCACTAATAATTCCAATGTTTCGCATTAAACATGCTTTACAAGCCTAAAGTTATAGGTTCCATGACAATTTTTACACGTTGCGGAAGGATACGATATTTCTCAGTAGAAGACACCCACGATGCCCAGACAGGAATCAAACTGTCGGGGAATGCGTTGAATTACGACCGCGCAAAGATTTCCGTTTCCGCTTGAACCAGTTTTCAACGGCATCCTTTACGTCTTCGACGGCGTCTCTTTAAGAATGTTTTTTATTAACGACCAGAAAGGTCGTAAGTCATATGGTGACAAATCCTGACCTCAGGCAGGATGTTCAACTAGTGCATCAACAACCTGGGGGCATGCGAACGTGCATTGTCTTGGAAAACGACGACGCCGAAAATAGCATGCCGGGTCTCTTGTTTCCTACACACTTACGTAGGTTACCGAGTGTTTAGGTGTACCACTGGACACTGATCTTAGCGTTGGGTTCTTTTAACTCCAGTGAAATTAATCTTTTTATTTCGAAGAATGAAGTCAGCACCGCATTTCCGGCCGACTGCTACAACTTGAATTTCTTTGGCTCGGGAGAGCAGGTGCGCTACCATCGAATGGCGACAAGACTTCCCTTCCGGTTCATAGTGGTCATACCACGTTTCGTTTTCTTACAATATGCGCCGCAGTAATAGTTTGCTCTCAAAGCTGTACCGAATCAAAGTGCTGCACGCTGAGGCGATCTTTGTTCATAACCTACACTAATCTAAGTATTAGGTATATGCACCCAAGATAGGTTGCGGGGCCTTACGTGCGTCTCAGACCTAAGTCACAAACGCCTACGAGGAAGGGAAGTCGTGCATGAAGGCATACATCGTGGCAGGGGGAGGGGATTGGGCAGTCATGGTTCTAATTGCGCAATGACTACCTCTCCGAGTACCTTGACGCGTGCGTACCATATTCAATGTAGAAACTCAGCTGTCACAACGCACGCCATACCCCACCCCCTCCCGCAAGGACCACCCAGTAGCCACCTGCCTCAGGACACATGGCAGCCACTGACGCCTGCGGCGAAGCCAGGCCTGCCCAAGGGAAGCAGTTACACGTGTCAAGGTTGTAGCGCGAGCCCCCTTTCCCCTAGCAAACGGCGTGGAAACTTAGACAAGTGCCGCCGCGTAAAGAGCTGACAGGGTTTGTCAGTGGCACCACATGCCACCCCCCCCCTCCCCCTCCACAAAAAGAGTCCTTGTACGTGGAGGAAATTTGATCTTTGCTCAGCATCTTTTAACTCCCTTCCCCATACAAGGGAAGACAGGTGTAAGGTTCTAAGAGGGTATGGAAATAGTTTAAAAGCTGTCTTTGAGACAAGGAGGGGCTCAGTCATTTCGGGACAGTCGGAAGCTGTAATACTCTGCGCCGGAAGGTGTCGGGCGGGGACCCACTGGTCCCCACGTCGCCACGACACCACGACGAAGTTAGCAATCAGTCAATTTAGTCTTAGTTACATCAGTCATATCAACCACATGCCGAGAAGGAAGTCAGTCAGTCAGCCGAGAGGCCAGAGGGTCGGACCCCGGCAGAGTCAGTTGGAGCAGTCAGCCAGATATATGAGTATCGTGACAGTAACCAGTAACTCCGCACACCGAGAGTCAAAACGTAGGGACAGTCGACCGATAATTTCCTGCGCCGCGGGGCGCCGGGCGAGTGTCAGTTCGCAGAGACAATCAGTCAGTAATACCCCGTCGCTGGAAAGCGACGAGCGGCAGGTGGCGCGGCGCTCGGAAGGTGGAGTCGAGTGGAGATCTTCAACTAGAAGCGCCACACGTCGAGTGGCAGTAGTAGTTCAGTGCAACCCCGCGCCGAGAGGCGGAT
>NQII01001231.1:94729-138979 GCA_002778355.1 Clitarchus hookeri
AGTGATACCCCGTCGCTGGAAAGCGACGAGCGGCAGGTGGCGCGGCGCTCGGAAGGTGGAGTCGAGTGGAGATCTTCAACTAGAAGCGCCACACGTCGAGTGGCAGTAGTAGTTCAGTGCAACCCCGCGCCGAGAGGCGGATGGTGGGGTGGGGGCCCGCGAGGGGGCCCCTCGCAGGGACGAGGGAGTCAGTCAGCCAATGCCGAAGGAGGAAGCCAGCTGAGTGCAACACGCCAACGACAGCCAGTCCGAGGGTCTGTATAAGGGCCACCCAACTCACCATACCTCAAGTTACCACCGGAGCAACACCAAACAGCAGAATACAGTTAAGTAACAACGTCGTCACTCAGGCACATGCCCCCACGGCGGCGGAAACATTAGCCAGAGCACCATAATCAGCCCTTCAGGCTCACACTCGCAGGGTCAGTAATGTATTAGTTAATTCTCGGCACAAGGTGCCGAGAAAGTATGTGTTATTCCCGCAAAAGTGCCGGGAATGTATGTATAAATTCCCGGTCAAATAAACCTGTTAAAACCAAGACGTTATGAAGTTATTGTTTGATATACCCGATTCAACATTTCCAGGCGCCCTTAGTCTGCACCAGAAAATAACTCAGATCCTATGAACCACCCCGTACACCACAGGTGGGGAGTAGCGTCAACCTATTGCTAATTCTGTAAGTAGGGAGGGAGATGGGAAAACTGGCATTGGCACCGTAAACACGCACTCAAAAGAAGTTCAAACTTATTCATAGATAAATAGAAAATGCTACAGGACGACGGGGACAGTGCTCTCTATTAATGGAAAAGGAAAGAGGTGGATGGAAAAGGAAAGAGGTGGATGGAAAAGGCAAGGAGGTGGATGGAAAAGGCAACGAGGTGGATGGAAAAGGCAACGAGGTGGGTGGAAAATGGGGGAGGTGGGTGGAAAAAAATGTTAGGAGAGAGGGGGACGGACTACTACTCATTGCTTTGGCGCTGGCTTCACAAGAGTGATGCATACACATCGCCGAGACTCATTCGCTGTTCCTTATGTTATAGTTAAAAACGAATTTTTAAGAGCGCTGCATCTGAAAATATACACGTAAGACACACATAAAATTCTCGATAGCCGTACATTTAACTTTGATGAAGACTTTCCATCAATAAAATGATAGAATTGCCGCTTAAGGTTCTATAGGTACACACAGCACGGCCATAACACTGCACGCCAGCAGAGCTTTACGTTCAGTAGCGATGGCGCACCTGATCTTATTTCAATTTTGTACCACATACTGTTCAACTTGTAGACATTATCTGATAACATTTTTTTAGATCGCGTGGTTTCTGCAAAATTACATGTCAAAGTCAAAATTTTACTGTTTTTTAATGTATAAATTAAATAAACCAAACTATTTGCAGGAAATAGAAAAAAAAAGGGGGGGGGACTGAAAGATCTTGTCTTAATTCATTTTTAGGTATGTTTAGCAAAAGTTATTTTTAAAAAAATTAGGGGNGGGGGGGACTGAAAGATCTTGTCTTAATTCATTTTTAGGTATGTTTAGCAAAAGTTATTTTTAAAAAAATTAGGGGCAGCCACAAATCAAGCATATGCAAAACATTTCCTTATTTTTCATAAACTTTCTGAAATTGCAAAAACATTTCCTTTTACAATTTTATAGAAGTCTTGAAGTAGCTCTTGGCATCTTCTTTCAGTGTGAATTATCTCATTTCTGAACGAAGAAGGTTTTCTTTATTTGTACATTTCTAAAATAGTAAAATTGTGTTTAAGATATGTATTCATGCTAAAACTAGGCACTGTGTTTTTGGACAGTATGTGGTACAAATATAAAATAACACATTTTTTAGAGGTCAGCGACCTTAACATTGTACCTCTCATCGCTCACGCGCTTCTCGGCCTCAAACGCGGCAAATAGCTCCAGGTAGGCTCGAAGTAATCACGTGGGATGCCCATCACTTGCCGGTGCTGTAGGTTATAGGAGACATATATTCTGCACGGTACCGACGAAAATGTCGAACTCGTTTGCCAGATCACGAATGCTTCGTCAAGGATTCGCCTTGACCGCGCTGTCAATGTCCGCGAACAGGCTATCGGTCACGACTCTCGAGACTGCGCGCCCGGCCGGGACGCGACAGATCCTCAACTTCCTCTTGGCCATAGCTGGACATTCGCCACTCATCAGTACAGTCTGTCCCACGAACGAGTGCACTCAGCTGTTTCCACGGCTACGACGGTGTCTCACTCCGCCAAGGATGATGTTTATACACTCAGCTGACTGTCAACCTGCTCAGTATACAAAAAGAAAATGTTTTTCCATGAAAATAACTGTACATAATACTAATTTCAGAACTGTCAAAAAAAGTGCACTCGCTCGTGGGCCAGACTATAACAGTCGTCTTCGACACGCACTTGTCTCCGTACACGTANTGTCAAAAAAAGTGCACTCGCTCGTGGGCCAGACTATAACAGTCGTCTTCGACACGCACTTGTCTCCGTACACGTAGAAGCCATTCCTTGATGACTCTCCACTGGCATCCATCCCTCAGCCATTGAAAACTGAATTATTTCTCGATGATCCTGCTTGGACGGGTTTAGTTAACTGTTAGAAAAATTTTACCGCGAAAATACGGGAAAGCGCGTGTACAAAATTATCCAGAAATCTTCCTAAAATTACGGACATTACGTTTGCTTGAATAACAGAATTTCCGTAAATTTCACAGAACTTGTGAATTCACAAAACCTCTACGTAAATTTTCTAGTCTTTTTTTCTGCATTAGTTGTTCAGAGGAGGATTAAGGGGAAAAAAGTTTAATTTTGTTTCTCCTTAGTTCATTAAAATAATACCCCGGTATTTCTACGCAATTTGACTAAAGCGTCGATCCCAAGAATGTAATAAAGTCAGTCATTGGACGCTAGGTAATATATTTAAGATTTCTGCAGATATCTTCAAAATTTCAGCGCAGCGCACTAATGACGCCAAATTTGAACACACTTACGAACGCCCATTTTTGCCGGGAAGCTGATAACGCGGGTCGGGGTTAGGGTTGGATACTACAATGACAAATCCTGCATAAAAAAACTGCACGAACGGCCGTGTCTCAGCCAGGATGCGAAGCCGGAAAGCCGCGGTCCGAAAGCGGCGTAACACATCAGTGCGGGGATCACAGTTACACCGANAGCCAGGATGCGAAGCCGGAAAGCCGCGGTCCGAAAGCGGCGTAACACATCAGTGCGGGGATCACAGTTACACCGAGCTCATTGCACGGCGTAAATCTTACATTTTGAGGTTTGAGAATACATTTTCAGCTGCACTTTACAAAGTACTTAACACTGGTAACGGACCTCTCCTTTGCAGACAGCGAGTACGCGATACTATGCCCTACGAATTTCCTCACCATACTAATGGATGACAACTCTGAAGAAATTATGTAAACATGCGCTCATTATTATGCCTATATAAAACAGGTGTCCCTCATACCTAAGGTGTTCTCCACCCAAATTTTAAAATATTATTTTTTCCCACATAAACGAATACCAAGACATACTGTTTCGATAAATTGTGATTACTGTTTTCAACAGACTACACCACAAATTTTTCACACATAAATGTTATGCCGATATTTATAATAAAATAAAGCAGTTATCACGACACCATACTGGGGAAAAAAAAGAAGAGAAAGTCAATGACGATATGAGACAGACTTTCACATGGAAAAGCCCAACGCTCTGCGTATGTTTCGCAACCTGCAACTTCACATGTGAGCGTGCGTACTTAGAGGAACCCACACAATGTTTATCTTACAATTTACATGGGCAAAAATCAAAATAATATATCCTGTCTGAACTCGTCTTATGAAAGCAAAGGCCTAGCATTACAAACTAATTGTTGTTACGACCATAAAGTACGTTATATTAGGTCACACAAAAAATACACATTTTTTTAAACTAAAATGTTTAGGGGTGTGGTAATTTAGCGAAGTGCGAAAAAATTACTTCTTGTTTGGCTTGATTTTCACCACACTTCTGTAAAATTTGTAGTCGGGACCATCATCGCAGTAAACCCTAATAACATGATTCATGTATTATGTCTTATGTATTACTTGTATCACTTGTGTATTACTTGTATTTTGTGAAACTGTTTTGTGGTCTGATAGCCCCTTGTACTACTGGTATAATGTCTTGCTTGCACTTATATTTGTGCTTTATTTGTGATGTTTTCGTGCTAATTTTTATTTTGTCATGCTTTTGACAAATGCCATACACCTAGCCCAGTGGCTGGATTTGGGTTCCACGGCATACTTGTGAAAAAAAATTAATAAGTGTCTTAGCCGTTACCACTTTAGTACCATCATTAACACGTAGGTACATTATCCGTGCCTAAATCACTGATGACTATTTAAAAATAAATTTTTACTTGCAGATATTCGAAAAGACGCGAATTCAATATAAAAACATACTACCGTAAAAGATAGTCTTAATTTAAATAAAAACCCTAATATCAAATTCAAATAAGGAAAAATAAAACTGGTTGTATATCACTGGATACCATGACAAAAGTGTTAAATGCTCTAATCTGCACCCAAGACGATACAAAGTCCAGCAAAATGGTACTTCATGAACAATTTATTCAGTAATTACAGAGTTTTCGCATTGACAAGACGGTTAGGCAACAACCTTTTCATATCATATTACGACTTTCATTTCGTGCGTGGCATTTTGTCTTCTGCAGTGTTAAAGTAGTAAGTTTTAATTTTTAAAAGCTTAAATGCATGTCAATACTCTTACATCAGTCGCTTTAGAAAGAGGATACAATTATTTTCTTACAATTTAGCATAGGCCTATGACATCCTTTTTCGTTGCCGACCTCCCGTTGCGCAGTCGGTTGGTGCGCCGCCGGTCTNAATTTAGCATAGGCCTATGACATCCTTTTTCGTTGCCGACCTCCCGTTGCGCAGTCGGTTGGTGCGCCGCCGGTCTGGGGTGCGGGAGGTTCTGAGTTCGAATACCAGGTGAGGCATGGGTGCTAGTTTAAGTTAGGTCATAAGTTAATTTGTAAACCGTCCCCTGATAAGCCTTCATGCATAACACCGGGGAACGTTAATAAGCCTTTTTCAATCTAATCCTTTTTTTTATATAAAAAATATACTGAAAAATGTATGACACTTTAAAGAAAATTATTTCTCAAAATTGTACTAAGTATTACATCAGACTATAGCTCAAAATATTTGTTCGCGTAGTTAGAACGCATTCAATAATTTCTTAGGCAGTTCGTCCGTATTTAAAATTTTACTTTAGAGATAAAAAATTTAAAGTCAACATAGCTAAAAGTTGAACAGATACCATAGGTGAACAAAGTGTTTCATTTCAAAGGAATTACTACATGTCATTCCTGCGACAAACTCTTTAGCTAATCTCTTTAGCTTTAGCAAATTNATTTAGCATAGGCCTATGACATCCTTTTTCGTTGCCGACCTCCCGTTGCGCAGTCGGTTGGTGCGCCGCCGGTCTCGGGTGCGGGGGGTTCTGAGTTCTAATACCAGGTAAGACATGGGTGTTAGTTTAAGTTAGGTCATAAGTTAATATGTAAAACGTCCCCTGATAAGCATTCATGCATAACACCGGGGAACGTTAATAAGCCTTTTTCAATCTAATCCTTTTTTTTTTTTTTTGTGATATAAAAAATATACTGAAAAATGTATGACACTTTAAAGAAAATTATTTCTCAAAATTGTAGCTCAAAATATTTGTTCGCGTAGTTAGAACGCATTCAATAATTTCTTAGGCAGTTCGTCCGTATTTAAAATTTTACTTTAGAGATAAAAAATTTAAAGTCAACATAGCTAAAAGTTGAACAGATACCATAGGTGAACAAAGCGNTAAAAGTTGAACAGATACCATAGGTGAACAAAGTGTTTCATTTCAAAGGAATTACTACATGTCATTCCTGCGACAAACTCTTTAGCTAATCTCTTTAGCTTTAGCAAATTTTGTGTTCAAATAACTTTTTGAAATTTGTACGAATCAATTTTTCAAGCCAAAAGTCTGCTATTTATGCTTTTAAGAAAACCCAATAAATGTTATTTTTCAAATAATTTGGTATTTTTATCAAGTGATCCTAGATATCAAGTCATGAATCTCTAAAACATTCTCAAAACCAGGAAGAAAAAAAATACTCAACACACTTAAGAGAGCGAGATACACATATTAACACAATACAGGTTAATCGTATTTTACAACTTTATGGAAGCCAATACAGAAAACCAACCAAAAAAGGGCAATCCTAGATCTTTATTAATAGTTTTCTGAGCAAATATTTTGCTATAGTGATTTTTTCTGCCGAGCTGTTTCTGACGCCGTTATGTTTTATGCGTTATTGTAACGCAAAATAAGCTAAATAAACGCACAAATGTGACAAAATAGTTGTTAGTAAAGCTAGCAAAAACAGTTGGCTAGAATTGCCCTTTTTTTAGATTTTTTATTTTTGCTTCCAAAAACCTGTGCGTTTCAATTTACGCAAATACGTAATGCCCTTATGCTCTCTCAAGGCACCCGTCTACCTGGCGCACAAACTAGGTTGCAGTGTGTTGGTACAATCTGCTCTGCCTGCTCGGCATCGTACGTGAACGCCATCGGACCTGCCTCCGTCTCACAGCTGACTTCTCGCCTCTCGTCCAGCGAATTGCGGCGGCTACGGCGAACGAGGAAGACTTCACGAACAGGCGCGGCGAGAAGTTGCAGGTACTAGAAGGAGAAGAGGAAGGACAGGAGGAGAGTTCCCGGCCTGGAGGCAGGCACCCAAGGTGCAATAACCGGGCGCGTGCTTCTCTCAAAGTAACGGTCAACTCTGACTCGCATGAGAATCAAAACAAGTGTGCGCGCCGTGCTCTCACTTCGACCCAGGTTGGACCTTTCCATTCCCAATGACGTGCGGGCTGCAGACCACACTCCATTTTTGTTAAAGTTATTTTCAAAACCGTTTATTATTTTGGTTAATTGTCATACGAAATTATATTTGTCCATTGTCATTTTGCATGGTATAACCTGATGAACCTTTTTCGATTAGTATGCTAGGACAATGAAGCGGCATATAAAGCACAAAATTTATTCGGTTAATAGTAAACAAGCTGGAAGTCTCATGTTGAGTGTATTTTGCCTAAACTTGGTTCAGCTTGTTTAGCCCTGCGCAGCACTGTACAGATTTTCAGTAAAAACTCAGCTATAAAAGTTTACTTCGCATATCCATTCCATCACATATGTTTTGGTGTAATTCAACCGACAGAAAAAAAATGTTTCGTGTGCAAAAAAGATTTGTAAGGATAATATTTGGCAAAATAACATTTGTGCACGCCACTTTTCAAAACCTCGCCTCTAAGGATGTGTGTGTGTGTGTGTGTGTGCGTGTGTGTGCGTGTGTGTGTGTAGGGGATGGACAAAATAATATGAACACCTGGCATATACACAATATTTATTTATTAATAAGGTGTTGGGCCACCATTTGCTTTTATAACAGCTGCAATTCTTCGCGGAATAGATTCGTAGAGTGTCTGAATAGTTTCCAACGGAATTTTGTCCCATTCTTGTACCAAAACATACGCCAATTGCTTCAATGATGTTGGAGATGGAAATCTGCTCCTCACTCTCTGCTCTAAAACTCCCCATAACGGTTCAATTATGTTGAGGTCTGGCTAGGGAAGATGTTTGATAATATTCTGATGCTCCTCAAACCAAGACTGAACCTTTTTGGCTGTGTGTATGGGCTCATTATCATCTTGGAGAATGACACTGTTTGGCAGCAATATGCTAGTCATCATTGAGGATGTCGAGATATTCATTCGCAGTAATCCGGCCAGTGATTCGCTAGAAAGTATATACACATGCCCCTTGTCAATTCAAAAATGCTTCAATAAGGGCTTTCGTACACCGCAAGCCAACTATTTAGGCGTAATCAGTTACCTCAAAACCTCCAAGAATTAAGCATTTCAGATATTTAAAAAAAAAAAAAACAGCTATAGGAATTTTGAACATTATACGTTTTTTATTCTGTTGAAGAAAATTTCCAAATTCCAATTATTTTAATGCTCAAGTAGGACAAGACAATTGTGTGCCAGTGTTTGCCGTTTTACAGGCCGTTAACTTAAACTGAGCTTTGAAAACCCAGCTTAAGCAGATCTTGTATGCTCATTGTGTATTCTTCCACCATGTGTAAAAATTGCACTGCCATGGACCAGATTACTTTATTCATACTTATATACAATGAAACTGTGGAATTATTAAAAAAATTAAGTATTTTACAAAGTTGCTAATTCTTAATTATATGCGTTAAAAAACAGAAAGCAAAAGAAATCATTTCAGTATCCACAACTGTTTACCTAACACTTTTAATTCAACGTTAAGACACGGAACTACTTTCCCTCCGCCGTTACCAACTTAAATAGGCGCATGCCAGTCGGTGTGCCCGTTAAAAAATATGCAATGTGACATTGTGAAAGGTTGGCTTCAGTGTCCAATTAACCGTGAACAGCCTATGCTATGGATGCAATAAACTAATAAAAAATAGTAATGTCAGTAGCAATAGTTCCATTTCACATAACATTAATTTAGCAACCCACTCCTGTCCTCAACAATTCCAAAGTGTCAAACGTTCAAGTTCTACGTAACGGGGTATTAACAAGTGTTCAATCGGCCGTGGACCAACTACAGTTCGGCTTTAACGCCTCGCCGAGCTGGTGCTCTTAAACTCACTCAACCTGAAGTTGCCATTAGTTTCCAGCAGTGTTAGCTGCACCAACAGTAAAGTAACAGTTGGGTGGAGCCACTGAACATAAAAGAATACTGTGGACGGAACTAATCCATTACAAGTATTCTCACTGGTTTCTTTAGATAGTTTCCTGGAGACAGAGCAGGAGTGGAAGCTTGTCCCAGAACTCAGCTTCCGCCATTACCGGACTTTGTTATATTTACTTTATTCGTTGTGTTATTGTTATTGTTTAGAAAATTTATGTTTTTAGGGCTCGGTCGCATGTGGGATTTTTAGCTTATTTCAGTTGTTAAGGGAAACTTACCTTTAAACAAGTGTACCTCTCGTCAATAAGCACTACACTGTAGAACAAATATAAATTAAGATTTTTCCCACGTATATGACGTAATTAGTGCAGCACCATTTTTTTTTTTACATTATAACTAGATTCTCGCCGTTTTACAATTACACGAAAATGCGCGGATAAATTTTGGCGACTAAATGCAAATGGATTTCGTATAATGTGAACGTGCCATACTAAGAAATTATTAGTTATTTCACGGAAAAGAAAGTTATGGCTCACAAATGTAAAATTCAACATGGCTGATGAGATTGAGCCTTAGTAATATTAATCCCTTATCCACTATCTCACAGCTTTAACCGAGTAAGAATTATGGCATTCATTTAAAGCATATTCCTGGAAACTGAGCACTGCTTAAGACCTACTTGTATGTACATTGTGAATTCATCCACCACGTCTAACATTAACATTGCCATTGCCACGGGTGTCAGACAAGTGAAACCATCAAATTATTAGTAATAATTTTACAAGTGTGCTAATTCCTACACTTTTACGCATTTGGAAAAAAGTAAAAGGAATAATTTCGGTGTTTATAAACGTTCACAAATGACCAAACACCTTTAATTCCACGTGAAGACGTGATGCTGCTTTCCCTCCGTCGTCAGCGACTTTACTGGGTGCTCGTATGCATTCAGGTGGAGGCAGTCACATTTTTCTAAGGTTTATTTCAGAAGTGTTCAACTAACAGTGGACATCTTATAGTGATTTGCCAAACGGCTTCTATGCCGAGTGCGATTTTCAAACCACCCCTCCCTCACGAGCCCGTCCCACCTGACCTGAGTCATCGGGCCGGTGGAGGTTACACACTAAATCTGAATCGGTGAGAATTCCACTGTTTAAATCAGTTAACAGCACATGACTTATTCAACAGTCAATTCAGTCCATTTAACTGAAGAATTAGTGAAGCAGTGCCAGTTTTCCTTCACTTATTGATTAGGTGACATTTTCCACTGATTCAATCAACCACCATTTCATTCCCTGTTTTTCAGTGATTTATTTTTTGACTGATGGATCAGTTAAACAAAGTTTTATCGAATTAAATCAAGCATAAACTAATAAAACCAATAAAAAATATTTTTTCATGAGTGTTTCATCCGTTATAATGTACCATATTACGAGGCCACATGAACATTCTGTCTCATTTCGTTTTCACGTAATCACCATTAGCGCTAGGTTTTAAGGTTTAAACTGCATTAAATGTAATGAAGCGAGTGCATTCATACGTACTATTTGTTCCAACAGTCCTAAAGTTACAAATTATACTACAAACGAAAAGAAAGGGCATCCAGTAGTTGTAATAGCCAGCGGACTGTCAATCGTTCCGGCAGAGCAGCTTTCGCTGGTTTGCTGTCCAATTTCACTGATTCCTTGCAATTTTCAATAAATTTTTTTTTACTGTGTAAGTAAACGCCTGAGATGAATATTTCCTTATGTAAATCTTTAAACTTTCTTTTCATCCCAGTGTCAATAAAAATGGAATTGTCAGAAGGTAGGTAGGTAGTTTGGCTTAACGTCTCGTCGACAGCGAGGTCATTAGAGACTGAGCAAGCTGCTCAGGGAAGAGGGACTGGGCAAGTAATCGGCCATGGCCTTTGTTGCAGACCCATCCAAGCATTCACCTGGAGTGATTTCGGGAAACCACGGAAAACAGAAATCAGGATGGCCGAACCGAGAATCGAACCCGGGTACTCCCGAATACGAGTCCTGTCCACCTCGCTCAGTAACTGCCAGAAGTGATTCATTACAAAACCCTCCCGTGGTTTTGGCGGAGAATGTAGCACGCCATTTCCGAAAAATGTATACGTTTACTTAATACAACTATGCTGCTCTACAGTATATTCGCGGTTGCTTCACACTTTTTTTAATCAAACCTTTGAAAAATCACCCCATGTTTGACGTGTTTGGTTGTTTTCTAAGTATGCCATGCACCACAAGCTTTTTATACTTTGTAAAAAAAAGTACTTTATTATTTGTTGAAATAAAAATGTACCTATATTTTATCTATAAATTATAACATTTAATTTATTCTTAATTTGAATCGAAACGGGGAGAAAATAGGCGTGTTAGCAATGTCTAGTGAGAAATAGTTCTCGCGCACAATTATAGCAAACTGAATGCGTTGTCACTTAGGTGAAATTTTCTAATCTTTGCCAAGCTTTGTTTGCATGAAGCGGAGTGATAGCCTGAAAGTAGAACCTTAGTAGTGCTTCAGAAAAGTTTGAAATAGGTAATCATGAATGGAATTTGACTTTATAAATAATTCACCTAAAACCAAGTAGTTTTGCTTCCTTGTCACCCGGCAATTTCTCTAGGCCTCCACAGAAAATATGTTTAAATAAAAGTGCGAGGTGACGCAGTGGCTAGCACGCTCGTCTCCCGCCAAGGCGAACCGCGTTCGACTCCCGGTGGGGTCGCTCTCGGATTTTCGCGTGTGGGAACCGTGCCGGACGATGCCACCGATCGTCGGGGGGTTTTTTTTTTCGGGGATCTCCCGTTTCCCCCGTCCTTACATTCCGGCGCTTCTCCATATTCGCTCAGCTCGCTCTCAAGACACTAATATTAAAGAATCGCCCAAACCTCTCCACTCTACACTTTATTTCTTTAACTGGGCTTCTAGCGCCCCCGTCTCTGAGCCAGAAGGATAATCGAAAG
The DNA here is from genome assembly GCA_002778355.1 of Clitarchus hookeri. Lineage (NCBI taxonomy): Eukaryota > Metazoa > Arthropoda > Insecta > Phasmatodea > Phasmatidae > Clitarchus > Clitarchus hookeri. The sequence continues at coordinate 106,481 of NQII01001231.1, forward strand.
CGTCCGACACGCTGGACTGATCTACAGCTACAACTCTAAACGGCGCAAACGCGAGATTCGAACCTGAACCTTGTTACCTCACCCACATTCATCGCCAGCAGCGAAAGCCTAACTGCATTAATATCAAACATTCGCATTAATCCTGACAACAGTTAGTTAGTGCATACAGAGAAGAAATATCGTCCGCCTAGAATGAAAACTACCCGACGTCAGTAAGTGAATCACACGCGTTCTATATTAATATTCGGCCACCGATGATTATCGCAGTTTCATAACCTTATGTTACATTAGAACTGAAGATTAACATAAAAAATATTCCACAATCATTCTTGTATGCTTTAAATGAAATGCAACAGTAGTCAATAACTGAAATGAGCAGTNCATAAAAAATATTCCACAATCATTCTTGTATGCTTTAAATGAAATGCAACAGTAGTCAATAACTGAAATGAGCAGTGCAAGTTAATGAAAAACAATATTATGTCCTCGCGTGCTGCATAAGTAACACACTTTAATATTCGGCCATCTGTGGTGGACGCGTGGCACAGGCACGATGCACATTGCGTTCGTACCTCGTGTCATTCCCTGCACGCTCTCTGCGCTGAGAGGTTGTATTGGGTAGCTCTGTTGGCTGCGACAGTCATGCAAGTGGGGCGTAGGGGCAAGAATACAACGTTTGAACAGCGGCAGCAGGTCATTTTTCATCATGCAACGATAAATTGCGGAGCACTTGAATCTGCATAGGTCCACTGTCGGAGACATCATAAAAAGGTTTGAGAAGGAAGACAGAATAGATCCGGTACCTCCAAAAGGACAGCCAAAGAAACTAAGCGAGAGAAGAACGTCTAGTAATCAGGAAAACATAGAAAGATCCGAAAATTACTGCTTGCAAACTTACCACGGAGGTACTCAATTAATATGGAAAGAACGTCCACCCAGAAACCATACGACGAGTTATCAGAAGAGCAGGATATAATGGTACCTAGAAAGAGGTATTTTTTTATTGAGGTGAATAGAAGGAAACTACTTAAGTTAGCAAAAGACCACGCTGACGAAGATGAAAGCTGGTGGAATGATGTGTTTTTTGCTGATGAGACGAAATTGAATATGTTTGGTTCTCATGGCAGGGTAACAGTATGACGCAAGCCAAATGAACTTACAACGTACTGTGAAACACAGTGGAGGTAGTGATATGATCTGGGGCTGTATATCTTCAGCAGGTGTTTGAAAGGCAGTATGTGTCGATGGAACATTGAAAAAGGAAGACTATCTCAACATACTTGAAGCAAACCTACACAAGAGTGCTGATAATCTGGGCATTAGGAACATGTTTAAGTTCTACCAAGATAATTATCCAAAACACAAGTCGTACATTGTCAAGAGCTGGCTTTTGTATAACTGTCCCAAAGTCATTAACACACCTCCTCAATCACCCAACCTGAATCCCATTGATAATCTGTGGGATGAACTCAAAAGAAGACTGCATACTACAACAATTAGGTCGACAAAAGAATTAGAGAAAAGGTCCAAGGAAGAATGGAGTAAGATTGGCTCCGAATGTACCAGGAAAATAATTGCTAATATGCCACAACGCCTGCGAGAAGTAATTAAACAGAATGTCCATACTACCAGGTACTAAAAAACTGTTTGTTTAGTTTGCAAAGAGGATTATAATTGTGTTTGAATGGTGATGGCCGAATATTAAAGTAGCGTACTTGTGCAGTATGGGAAGACAAAACCATATTGTTTGTTAAGTTGCATTGCTCATTTCTGTTACTGGCTAACGCTACATTTCATTTAAAGCACACACACGTTATGATTGTGCAATATGTTTTATGTTTATTTTCAATTCTAATGTAACATAAGGCCATGACTCTGCAATAATCATCGGTGGCCAAATATTAATGGTGGAAGAATACGGTGTGCGTATACAAGTACAACTTATGCAGGGCTTTCAAAAGTGCTCAGTTTACCGTGAACAGCCTTTATTTAATCATGTACATAGTTAACTGGAATTTGCTCTTTTCAACAGCCGGGTAGGAATTGCATATTTTAGAACATGTACTTGCAATAAAAAATATCATCTTAGTTTGTTTATGATGAACATAAGCTGTAATAACTGCTAAATAAATATCTAGGTACTAGTTACGCACCGTATGTTGAGTTGAGAGATTTGGACGGCTCTTAACAACAAGGTCTTGAGAGCCGATGATGGTGAAATGAGGTGAGAATGGAGCAGCGCCGGGGAATCGGGAGAGCCCTGAGAAAAACCGCCTACCAGTGGCATCGTCCGGCACAATTCCCACTTGCAAAAATCTGGAGTGACCCTGCCGGGGATTGAACCCAGTTCACATAGGTGGGAGGCGAGTAATCTAATCATTACACCACCGCGGCCCCGTGAAATAATATTAAATCTATGTCGTGTTACCAGTGAAAGCAGAGACGATAGTGGTGTTCTCTCCGACAGCAGTGTATGGCCTTGGAGGGGTTTGAAAGGAAAAGTGGTCTCCATGAACAACGTTTTCTGTTATTCTTTACATAATGTGATAGGCTCTTATCTCGGTTAAGCCCTCAACCCTCCAGCTCTGCCTAATGGCCTCCAGGAATCTCCAGTGACGTCCGCCTTCCTCAAGACATTGCTCAAGATCGCAGATATCTAGCGAGCGGTGTTTGTACTGGATGGACGAGTCGACCCCGACGCCGGGCACAGTCCGCGTCGCTGCCAAGTCGTGCATCTCGCGACCTTGCTGCAGCGGCGGCGGGCGTGATTATAGCGCGTCGCGACATGTTATCCTTGCGCTCCGGACTGCGAAAACTGACCCGGCGTTGCCAAAACAGTCGCCGTTTCGTTCTCCTACCGCGTCGCAGAGCTCCCGTGTACCAGGCACCGCGAATGCCCTACACTCTAGATGTAAAAGAGCACAGCGGTACAGGTTCAGTTACACGCGATACAATCATTCGTATAAGATTGGACATACGCTATTAATAATTCAGACTAATATCACTAATTGTAATATTACCTGAGTATATTACAACATATCCTAGTGATATTTATAATTAACACCTACAGCTATGTGTGTAACGTCCTCGCCAATTCTGTAGTAACTGTGGTATAAACACAAGCAGAACTACTATGCACAACAGCTAACGACAATATACAGCAGCTAACGACATTCATCGAGTAAAATTCGATTACTTTCGACAGATATGCTCGTAACATCTTTTCTTAAAGAGGCTCGACTTTTATTAGAGTTATTTTTTAAAGTGGGCAATGCGTTCCATATCCCAGAAAGCTGAACAGTGAAAGAATTTCCGTGGAAGTTTTGCCTGTACCGGGGACATCTTGTGTGCACGATTGCCATTCGAGCGAGTGTTATGGTTTTGGTGCAGGGTAGCCGGCTACCCTGCCCGAGAGACAGGCCTGTCGTTTCCGGTCAGCCAGAATAATGGACGTGATGAAATATGAGATGAACGTGGAACAGCAGCTATAAGACGGAGGCGGAAACGAGAGAACCCCGAGAAAACCTCCACACCACGACAATGTTCTCCACACTCCCCATATAAGAAACCCCTTGCAGAAAATCCCCCCGTACTCCTCATGAGCCAGAGACCACACCGTGTACTCCAGTTCGTGGCGGGAGGCCAGAGTCTAAACCACTGGACCATTCACGAGTAGAAAATAGTCTTAAGAGGCTGCATCACTCCTTATAAAGAAATTATTCGTTTTAGTATCGTAACAGAAAAGTCAGGGTAATTACTGAAAATGTTTCATTATAGAATAATTACATTTCATAGTTCTGTGCAAATTGTAGATGTTCCCTGGTTGTCATTAAAAGGCGAGAATGAATTAATATTTAAGATTATGGTTTTAATTAATTGTTGCATAAATACGCGTTAGTAGTTCATATATTATGTCCGTAATCATGGGTAGGACAATCAGCTAAGCTTCTATTGTCGCATGTTTCAATAAATCCTCTTAAATTTTCATCAGAAAGAAATAAATAAAAAATGCAATATAGCGTGTTACGCATGCTCTTAATTACTAACTATAAGCAGAAAAATTCGAAATGGTACCAGCCTCACCAATGGCCTCATTTTTCACAACACGGCAGCAGCGAAAGTGCCCCCAAACACCTTTCTTATATAAATAAAGTTAAAAACTAAGAAAAATCACGTGTATCAAACATTAAGTAAAGGAGGTGGTGAGGGATTTATTTTCAGTTAATTTTGGCAGGCGAGAGATAAGTTTAGTCAATCACCTAACTTTGTTCACGATATGCATTTACTCTCTGTATTTCGTGATGCCTATCGCTCAAACACGTACAAAATCCCCTGTTCAATCACGCATTGCACACACCTGAAATACTCCCACATGCATTTACGATAACCCTCGTACGTCTGTATGTGACAATACTTCCTGCGCCATATACCATAATGCACAGGGACCTAGCGGCGACGACCTGGACTTACAGATTCCACACTGTCACCCAATACAGTCATCTTCAGTCATGAAAGTCGATAAAACACTATTTTATAAAATCATGAANTGGTGAGGGATTTATTTTCAGTTAATTTTGGCAGGCGAGAGATAAGTTTAGTCAATCACCTAACTTTGTTCACGAATAGAGAGATGCATTTACTCTCTGTATTTCGTGATGCTTATCGCTCAAACACGTACAAAATCCCTTGTTCGATCACGCATTGCACACACTTGAAATACTCCTACATGCATGTACGATAACCATCGTACGTCTGTATGTGACAACACTTCCTGCGCCATATACCATAATGCACAGGGGCCTAGCGGCGACGACCTGGACTTAGAGATTCCACACTGTCACCCAATACAGTCATCTTCAGAGTACTTTCAGCTATTTTGTGATAAAATATTTTAGTACTAATGGTATTTCTGCCGTGAAAGTCGTGGACCAGTCATGAATACTACACGCCAACATCTTTGAGGGTGCAAAAAATCGAGCAGTCTCTGTCGGAAAACGCATATTTTCCTTCTGGGAATAACCCACTATAACGTCTCCCAAGGTAGAATCTCAGGTGAACCACGACGAATGCGACCACGCGTTATTCGTCAGCATACAACTATCAGTGCATACGCAATATATGAGCGTGTGTTTAACGCAGGTGTACTGCGAGGTGGTGTGCAGGTAAAACACTGGACTCTCATTTGAGAGGACCGGTGTTCAATTCCCTGTACGGCCATCCTGATTCGGTTTCCCGAAATCACTCCACGCGCATGCTGGGTTGGTTCCGTAATACAGGCATTCGCCGATTCCTTTCTCATTCCTGAAAGTCTTAGTGTTTCATACTAAGGGCCTTTTCGCTGGTTCAGCAGCACTCAAACACCAAAACCAAAAATATACTCTCACATACTCCTATACACATAATATGCAGCAAAAATTGGACTAGAACTTCTGCAACAAATTACACATAGCAAGCACCCTTTGACAGTTAAAACTCAACGCCCGCCCCGTACGAGTTCGCACATAAACAAAAAAATAGTCCATAGGGCTGCTAGCATATTTATTATGGCAGGTTATCGCAATTCAAGTGACTCTCAACGTGCTCGTGAGACGAGTCTCAGTATTTTGGCGATACAAGTGAATTGTGAATTTTCCATTGGGCCATTTGTATCTTGCCTACAGTCTTCCTGTAAAACACCTAGCGTACAGCGGCAGGGCGGCCGTCGAAAGACTCTTAGATGAAAGTGACTGGCGTCGGCTGTCAAGACTCGTTTGAAGCGATAGGCGTGCAATGTTGAAGCTAAGAACATTGGAATTCAATGCTCGAGCCTCTCTAAGAACATTCAACATGAGGACTGTGCAACGTATCTTGTATGATACGGGCTTTGGGAGTCGACGCCCAACCTCAGTGTCATTGCCAACCGCACGACACAGAGCTGCGAGTCTCGTCTTGAGTTCAAACACCGCCACTGTACAATCTACGTATGGAAACTCGTGGCTAGTCTGACNAGAGCTGCGAGTCTCGTCTTGAGTTCAAACACCGCCACTGTACAATCTACGTATGGAAACTCGTGGCTAGTCTGACGAGTTGCGCTGCCAACTGGCCAGGGCAGATGGAAAAGTCCCTGTNATCTACGTATGGAAACTCGTGGCTAGTCTGACGAGTTGCGCTGCCAACTGGCCAGGGCAGATGGAAAAGTCCCTGTGTGTAAAAAAAAATATTGATCTAAACATATTGCATGTTAACGCGGAACTGTACCAGCTGGCAAGCATTAGCGCCCCTAATACATCTACAAACATCTTCTATAAGCGAATATTGTATGCACATCCTTTCAGATGTGCGAGTTCGGACAAGAGGACNGCGTCGCAGAGCTCCCGTGTACCAGGCACCGCGAATTCCCTACACTCTAGATGTAAAAGAGCACAGCAGCACAGGTTCAGTTACACGCGATACAATCGTTCGTATAAGATTGGACATACGCTATTAATAATTCAGACTAATATCACTAATTGTAATATTACCTGAGTATATATTAATAGTATATTACAACATACCCTAGTGATATTTATAATTAACTACTACAGCTATCTGTGTAATGACCACGCCAATTCTGTTGTAACTGTAGTATAAATACAAGCAAAACTACTATGCACAACAAAAAATGACAGCCATTGAGTAAAATCTGATTACTTTCGACATTACAACATATCCCGGTGAATGGTGTTATTTATCATTTAAAACTATTGCTGCAATTTGGGTAACGCCCACGCCAATTCTGTAGTAACTGTGGTATAAACACAAGCAGAACTACTATGCACAACAGCTAACGACAATATACAGCAGCTAACGACATTCATCGAGTAAAATTCGATTACTTTCGACAGAGATGCTCGTAGCATTTTTTTCTTAAAAAGAGGCTTGACTTTTATTAGAGTTATTTTTTAAAGTGGGAAATGCGTTCCATAGCCCAGAAAGCTGAACAGTGAAAGAATTTCCGTGGAAGTTTTGCCTGTACCGGGGGCATCTTGTGTGCACGATTGCCATTAGAGCGAGTGTTATGGTTGTGGTGCAGGGTAGCCGGCTACCCTGCCCGAGAGACAGGCCTGTCGTTTCCGGTCAGCCAGAAGAATGGACGTGATGAAATATGAGATGAACGTGGAACAGCAGCTATAAGACGGAGGCGGAAACGGGAGAACCACGAGAAAACTTCCAAACCACGACAAAGTTCTCCACACTCTATAAGAAACCCCTTGCAGAAAATCCCCCCTCCTCCTCATGAGCCAGAGACCGCACCGTGTACTCCAGTTCGTGGCGGGAGGCCAGAGTCTAAACCACTGAACCATTCACGAGTAGAAAATAGTCTGAAGAGGCTGCATCACCCCTTATACAGAAATTATTCGTTTTAGTATCGTAACAGAAAAGTCAGGGTAATTACTGAAAATGTTTCATTATAGAAGAATTACATTTCATAGTTCTGTGCAAATTGTAGATGTTCCCTGGTTGTCATTAAAAGGCGAGAATGAATTAATATTTAAGATTATGGTTTTATTTTATTGTTGCACAAATATGCGTTAGTAGTTCATATATTATGTCCGTAATCATGGGTAAGACAATTAGCTAAGCTTCTATTGTCGCATGTTTCAATAAATCCTCTTGAATTTTCATCAGGAAGAAATAAATAAAAAAAGCAATATGGCGTGTGCCGCAGGCTCGAAATTACTTACTATAAGCAGAAAAATTAGAAATGGTACCAGTCTCCCCAATGTCTTCATCTTTCACAACACGACAGCAGCGAAAGTGCCCCCAAACACCTTTCTTATATAAATAAAGTTAAAAACTAAGAAAAATAACGTGTATCAAACAGTAAGTAAAGGAGGTGGTGAGGGATTTATTTTCAGTTAATTTTGGCAGGCGAGAGATAAGTTTAGTCAATCACCTAACTTTGTTCACGATATGCATTTACTCTCTGTATTTCGTGATGCCTATCGCTCAAACACGTACAAAATCCCCTGTTCAATCACGCATTGCACACACCTGAAATACTCCCACATGCATTTACGATAACCCTCGTACGTCTGTATGTGACAATACTTCCTGCGCCATATACCATAATGCACAGGGACCTAGCGGCGACGACCTGGACTTACAGATTCCACACTGTCACCCAATACAGTCATCTTCAGTCATGAAAGTCGATAAAACACTATTTTATAAAATCATGAAATGGTATTTCTGCCGTGAAAGTCGTGGACCAGTCACGAATACTACAAGCCAACATCTTTGAGGGTGCTAGAAGATCGAGTAGTCTGTCGGAAAACGCATATTTTCCTTCTGGGAATAACCCAGTATAACGTCTCCCAAGGTAGAATCTGAGGTGAACCACATCGAATGCGACCACGCGTTATTCGTCAGCATACAACTATCAGTGCATACGCATTATATGAGCGTGTGTTTAACGCAGGTGTACTGCGAGGTGGTGTGCAGGTAAAACACTGGACTCTCATTTGAGAGGACCAGTGTTCAATTCCCTGTACGGCCATCCTGATTCGGTTTCCCGAAATCACTCCACGCGCATGCTGGGTTGGTTCCGTAATAAAGGCATTCGCAGATTCCTTTCTCATTCCTGAAAGCCTTAGTGTTTCATACTAAGGGCCTTGTCGCTGGTTCAGGAGCACTCAAGCACCAAAACCAAAAATATACTCTCACATACTCCTATACACATAATATGCAGCAAAAATTGGACTAGAACTTCTGCAACAAATTACACATAGCAAGCACACTTTGACAGTTAAAACTCCACGTCCGCCCCGTACGAGTTCGCACATAAACAAAAAAATAGTCCATAGGGCTGCTAGCATATTTATTATGGCAGGTTATCGCAATTCAAGTGACTGTCAACGTGCTCGTGAGACGAGTCTCAGTATTTTGGCGATACAAGTGAATTATGAATTTTCCATTGGGCCATTTGTATCTTGCCTACAGTCTTCCGGTAAAACACCTAGCGTACAACGGAAGGACGGCCGTCGAAAGACTCTTAGATGTAAGTGACTGGCGTCGGCTGTCAAGACTCGTTTCAAGCGACAGGCGTGCAATGTTGAAGCTAAGAACATTGGAATTCAATGCTCGAGCCTCTCTAAGAACATTCAACATGAGGACTGTGCAACGTATCTTGTATGATACGGGCTTTGGGAGTCGACGCCCAACCTCAGTGTCATTGCCAACCGCACGACATAGAGCTGCGAGTCTCGTCTTGAGTTCAAACACCGCCACTGTACAATCTACGTATGGAAACTCGTGGCTAGTCTGACGAGTTGCGCTGCCAACTGGCCAGGGCAGATGGAAAAGTCCCTGTGTGTAAAAAAAAAAATATTGATCTAAACATATTGCATGTTAACGCGGAACTGTACCAGCTGGCAAGCATTAGCGCCCCTTATACATCTACAAACATCTTCTATAAGCGAATATTGTATGCACATCCTTTCAGATGTGCGAGTTCGGACAAGAGGACCTTTAGTCTTCATTGTGTCATAATGAGCCTCGACTTTTTCTTTACCGCCTAGTGTTCCAAAGTTCCCTGCGAAAAGACTGTCACCACCTCCACTTACGCAATGAAGGGGGTCGATTTGAACAACCAAATTTACACAGATTTACGATCTCCAATTCGTGAAACACAATTCCGATTTTGTTCGCTCCATCTCAAGCACTTCCTGCAATATTTACATTAATGCATCTCAAAATTCGATTTTCAACACCACGTACCTCCCTTAATATTTACCACATGATAGTGTTGTCAATGTATACCCCACCTTATTTTCCATAATGAATCACCTCCTAGAGTTTGGCAAATGAGTTCTGGTCCATGTTGTATATTTATAACTGTCCCAACAAACACTATTCAACAGATTAATAAAAACATTTGCTTTACTAAATGTGTCACCCTAGATTCATTGGTAGGCGGACCCAATATGTAATTATTATTGTACATGTGTTAGTTCTCGGTTTTTCACTTGAGATCTGTGTCACTATACAAAATCAATATTTCAAAATAATTCACATGAATATAGATGTTTTTGAAGACAATACTCCTCGGAAAATTATACTTAACTATTGTAATAAAACATGCATCCACCAACAACTCTGCCACGAGTTAAAAATAATACATTTAACAAAAGGGAAATCACAAATAACCATTTCTATTATGCAACTCATTAGCTATATAAAAAAAAAGCTTGTATGTTTTATTTTTATGTGATAACTTTTACAGTACACGAAAATTGCCATGACGAATGACTGTTTTAGAAATTAGTTATATCTAAAGCAGTAGCTTCCTTTACAATTTACAGGGATTCAGGTAAGGCCAGTATAACATGTAAGCTGCATTAAGCCTAAAATAAACTGACTTACATTCCACGTAAAAGTAAGATAGCATGCAAAATACTGATTACTGAAGATGCTGAAAATTATCGCCTTTACAACCTATACACCTGTGGCATAGTTGAACACACGTACTTCGTAGCCACATGTGCTGAAATTTGGACACACAAATGCGATGAATGGCACTGTATTTTATCCAAAGTGCAGGGGTTGCTGGCTTGTTTCCTTAATGGAATCAGTACCCACAATGGCAAAATGCAATCCTCTCTTCAAAAGAATACAGCATCGTTTAAAACGCATTTCTGCTCAACTGTAAGTGAGCCTGCTTGTTCAGTACGGTAAACAAGAAGAAACAAGCGAGCATCTGGATAGGCATGTGCAAACACATTCATATGAATCTATTACTGCAAGATGAAATAATATGATTATCATCGTTAAAGGTAACATTTCCCAACAATTTAAAATTTATCTGGCCTACTTTTCTAATGGAAAAACTAATAGCTGACAGAGCAACTTGTATAGGGGTTGGTACATATAGTTTGATAAATGCAATGAAACTGCATTTTGCACTCACTTTATGGCTGCATACAAATACCTAATTAATCAACACCGACTTTATGTGATAAATAATGTATAGTTATTTTAGTATGTTTATCGAGTACTCCTGTAAATTTCAACCATATTTATTAAATTAGCATGTTACTTCTGTGCTACGATACACCAACTTTGACCTCTATAGATTTTAATACAAGTCAGTTGAAGACATACAAGACCCTTTCCCAACCCACCGAGAGTAAGAAAAGATCACGTTTCCATACAATATTAGAAAGAAAAAAAAACCTCGCTAAACATACCTTCTGGTTATGAAACTCTTATGGTATATGTATAATCGCACCAGCGATGAATAAATCGAATATATTGAATGCAAAATAAATTATTGGTTGTATAGGAGTGCATCAGCCTCAGTTTTATTCTAAATGTGGATTTCCCACCAGGATTTTCTATCGTTATCATTAATGATAAAGTAATACCTGTGCCTTGTAAACTTGGAAATTTTTCAAATATTCCTGCACTGAATAAGGATTGTATAAACTGATATTTGTTTCCGGAGGATTTCTAGTTGTAATGTTACTGGAATACATTCAAATTACGTTAAATATTATTGTAGTGATAAAGCTCAGTTTCATTGTAAATCAATGTGCTTGAAACAAATATAGGCTATTCACGATAAAGTAAGCACTTTTTAAAGCCCTCTCATTTAGAGTAATAGTCAATAAATATATTTCATTGTAACCTTAAACGTTAGATTTCGAGTATTGTGAAATATACAATATATGTTTATTACTTACATTGCAATATTAATTTTAAAAAGTGGTGGAAGGATAAAAAAAATTAACATGCATACCACTCANAATGTATCTCAAAATTCGATTTTCAACACCACGTACCTCCCTTAATATTTACCACATGATAGTGTTGTCAATGTACACCCCACCTTATTTTCCATAATGAATCACCTCCTAGAGTTTGGCAAATGAGTTCTGGTCCATGTTGTATATTTATAACTGTCCCAACAAACACTATTCAACAGATTAATAAAAACATTTGCTTTACTAAATGTCTCACCCTAGATTCATTGGCAGGCGGACCCAATATGTAATTATTATTGTACACGTGTTAGTTCTCGGTTTTTCACTTGAGATCTGTGTCACTATACAAAATCAATATTTCAAAATAATTCACATGAATATGGATTTTTTGGGAGACAATACTCCTCGGTAAATTATACTTAACTGTTGTAATAAAACATGTATCCACCAACAACTCTGCCACGAGTTAAAAATAATACATTTAACAAAAGGGAAATCACAAATAACCATTTATATTAAGCATCTCATTAGCAAAAAAAAAAAACTTTTATATTTTATTTTTATGTGATAACTTTTACAGTACACGAAAATTGCCATGACGAATGACTGTTTTAGAAATTGGTTATATCTAAAGCAGTAGCTTCCTTTACAATTTACAGGGATTCAGGTAAGGCCAGGATAACATGTAAGCTGCATTAAGCCTAAAATAAACTGACTTACATTCCACGTAAAAGTAAGATAGCATGCAAAATACTGATTACTGAAGATGCTGAAAATTATCGCATTTACAACCTATACACCTGTGGCATAGTTGAACACGCGTACTTCGTAGCCACATGTGCTGAAATTTGGACACACAAATGCGATGAATGGCACTGTATTTTATCCAAAGTACAGGGGTCGCTGGCTTGTTTCCTTAATGGAATCAGTACCCACAATGGCAAAATGCAATCCTCTCTTCAAAAGAATACAGCATCGTTTAAAACGCATTTCTGCTCAACTGTAAGTGAGCCTGCTTGTTCAGTACGGTAAATAAGAATAAACAAGCGAGCATCTGGATAGGCATGTGCAAACACATTCATATGACTATATTACTGCAAGATGAAATAATATGATTATCATCGTTAAAGGTAAAATTTACCAACAATTTAAAATTTATCTCGCCTACTTTTCTAATGAAAAAACTAATAGCTGACTGGGCAACTTGTATACGGGTTGGTACATATAGTTTGATAAATGCAATGAAACTGCATTTTGCACTCACTTTATGGCTGCATAAAAACACCTAATTAATCAACACTGACTTCATGTAATAAATAACGTATAGTTATTTTAGTATGTGCATCGAGTACTCCTGTAAATTTCAACCATATTTATTAAATTAGCATGTTACTTCTGTGCTACGATACACCAACTTTGACCTCTATAGATTTTAATACAAGTCAGTTGAAGACATACAAGACCCTTCTCCAACCCACCGAGAATAAGAAAAGACCACGTTTCCATAAAATATTAGAAAAAAAAAACCTCGCTAAACATACCTTCTGGCTATGAAACTCTTATGGTATATGTATAATCGCACCAGCAATGAATAAATCGAATATATTGAATGCAAAATAAATTATTGGTTGTATAGGAATGCATCAGCCTCAGTTTTATTCTAAATGTGGATTTCCCACCAGGATTTTCTATCGTTATCATTAATGATAAAGTAATACCTGTGCCTTGTAAACTTGGAAATTTTTCAAATATTCCTGCACTGAATAAGGATTGTATAAACTGATATTTGTTTCCGGAGGATTTCTAGTTGTAATGTTACTGGAATACATTCAAATTACGTTAAATATTATTGTAGTGATAAAGCTCAGTTTCATTGTAAATCAATGTGCTTGAAACAAATATAGGCTATTCACGATAAAGTAAGAACTTTTTGAAGCCCTCTCATTTAGAGTAATAGTCAATAATATATTTCATTGTAACCTTAAACGTTAGATTTCGAGTATTGTGAAATATACAATATGTGTTTATTACTTACATTGCAATATTAATTTTAAAAAGTGGTGGAAGGATAAAAAAAATTAACATGCATACCACTCATTTCATTTGAGTAGCCTTTCGAATTTAATATTCTGCAGTTCCCCCCAAAGTCTGTTAAGCTTAAGTGTGGTCCGGGGACGATCGCCAAAGTGGAAGGGAGAGATTTGAGCGAGGACTGCTTTCCACATGAGTGGCTCTGCATAGCCTGCTCCAGAACATTGAGTAAGATATACCTATAGTGGACTTCCCAGGTTAAAGTTTCTGACCACACCAGCAGGTAAGAATCTGTAGTTCTTGGTATGAACACCATGTAGCGCTTGTCCATTTTCGTGGTGGCTGCGTGGGGAAGTCGGCAGTGTTGCCACTGTGACATCGACCCTCTCTCTCTGCCATACTCCATCTCTGTCGCTTCGAGACCAAACTCAACAGTAGAAATGTGTAACGGAAAAAATTGCAAATTACTCACACAGTCATGATGAAACAACAAACACAACTTTCTAAAATATGCGATAACGGTGGAGTTGGGTGATGTCTATACATTATCACATGATATATGTCTACTCTACTAATCACGAATATACTAGGGGCGTAGCTTTAAAATAAGTACAACATATTCTAAAAAATAGAACAAAACTGCGAAATGAGCAGTATAGCCAGTTTGTTTACGTTTCTGAACGAAACGTCCTAGACCAACAAAAGTTGCATTAATGGGTTCTGCACAGCTTACCTTGTTCATATTCAAGAGGTCGTAATATTTAAATAAGTAGACCATATTTTAAAAACATACGAAATATGTTTGTTTACATCTATTAACGTCAGAGGAATTATACCAGCCCCCTACCTAGGTGAGCCAATTTACATTATTTTGGTGTGTTTTACGGTTCCTTTAAATCCCTACAATCCTACATTCGTAGTTTAGTGTAAAACCCAAACATCCTAGGTTAGTGTAAAACCCAACAATCCTAGGTTAGTATAAAACCCAAACATCCTAGGTTAGTATAAAACCCAAAAATCCTAGGTTAGTTTAAAAATGTAAAATAGTGATTCACCCATCGTGGGGTTAGGTTCTGTTAGGTTAGGTGGGCACATATTACGAAATTAGTCGGACGTTAATGCCCCTAGTATATTCGTGTTCTGNTCTGCATCATTAGTAGAGTGTAAATATACCATTTTCCATTAATTATTTTTATTTTTTACAGAAAAGCACCTAAACTTAATAATTGCCAATATTTGGTGTTTAAATTAGTGGTCAAAGTTGCCCCCCACATAGGATAAAAAGGTAATTATCTAGTTTAGGGGCTTTTCTGAAAAACACAATAAAAATTTAAAATTATGATATATTTCTACTCTACTAATGATGCAGAACACGAATATACTAGGGGCATTAACGTCCGACTAATTTCGTAATATGTGCCCACCTAACCTAACAAAACCTAACCCCACGATGGGCGAATCACTATTTTACATTTTTAAACTAACCTAGGATTGTTGGGTTTTACACTAACCTATGATGTTAGGGTTTTAAACTAACCTAGGATAGTAGGGTTTTACACTAACCTAGGATGTTTGGGTTTTATACTAACCTAGGATGTTTGGGTTTTACACTAACCTAGGATGTTTGGGTTTTACACTAAAATACGAATGTAGGATTGCAGGGATTTAAAGGAACCGTAAAACACACCAAAAGAATGTAAATTGACTCACCTAGGTAGGGGGCTGGTATAATTCCTCTGACGTTAATAGACACAAACAAACATATTTCGCAAGTTTTTTTTAATATGTTCTACTTATTTTAACACTACGGCCGCTTCAATATCAACTAGGTAAGCTATGCTGAATTCATTAAAACAACTTTTGTTGGCATAAAACGTTTCGTTCATAAACGTAAACAAACTGTCAGAAACAGTCATCTCACAAACTTGTTCAATTTTTTAAAATATGTTGCACTTATTTTAAAGCGATGCCCCTAGTATATTCGTGTTCTGCATCATTAGTAGAGTAGAAATATATCATAATTTAAAATTTTTATTGTGTTTTTCAGAAAAGCCCCTAAACTAGATAATTACCGATAAAAAAAATAACGTTAACTTTTAGATTGTCAGCCCCAAATGTGCAATACTTGGTTTCACGCTAATTCAATACACACAAGTAACATTTTCAATTTAATAACAAAATTGGTTAAAGTATACCCCATTGACGGTACACAAATGATATGTTCGAACCCCTGCAAGTAAAAAATATTTAAAAAAATAATTTACATGAAAACATTTATCCCCCTACTACCCCATGTTAGTTTAATTTACTTATTTAAGTTTAAGCAGTGATGCTATGATGCACACCGAAAACTGATTAGACTAGGCCCTGTTAGGAAAGGAAATAACATGGACAAAATAGGTGCATAATATTAGCTTATATAAAAGTTAAATGTAATTTTTATGGGGTAGGTGGAGAGAATAAGCAGGTTTTTTGTGTGTGTACTTTTTCCTGTTTATTGGCGTAACATTTTGACCAAGTTCATGGTTGGTTCTACGGAATTATTCTGGTTGGAGAGCGTGGAAAGAAGATTTTTCAAAGCATGTAAAATTTTCTAAAAAAATAATTTTACTTCAAAATTTTAGTTTTCTATCTTCATAGCTGTCCTCGGTGTTTTTCTGGGTGTAAGCTTCGTAAAAAATCGCACTATTGGAAGTGTGTGTTGTGACTTCTTCGAAAAAAGAAAAATAAAGGCGTAGGAGGAGTTGAAAATTGCATTTTTCTGTTATGAAAAATCGCGTTCCGTCCCAATGGGCATGAGAGTGGTTGTACACAGCGTATTTCAGTAGCTGGTGCGGGAAAACGAAGGAACCTCACCCACGATAGGAAACGAGACCACGGGTTCTACAAAAAAAACCCGAAACGTCACCTCGTACGTCACTGATAAACTATCTCCGGGTGTATACAACTATTATACAACGTACTAACGCAAACCATCCAAGAGAAATGCAAGCTCACAGCAACTTGGCCACCTGATTTAAATTTGCCTTGCAGAGCAAGCTTGTCACATGTGAGATTCAAGCCAAAGTATTAGCAACATACTTGCTAATATCAAACTTGCAGATAGCTTGAATTATACTTGTCGCTTGCCAAGGCAACCTTGCGGCAAGTGTAATCAAACTTGCTAAAAGTTTAACTTTTGGAGCCTAAATAAATAGATTAAAGCGTGATTCAAGCTTGCACAACAAACTTGCTACAAGTTTATAGGCTTGTTATGACAAGCTTGAATCGAGCTGATTATGCTATCGGGGACAAAACACTTTTCCACTGCCTACATTTAAAAAAGTGAAATTATCAATCTGAATACGATGCATAAATTTTACAAAAACCGTGACATTTTTACTCACTCTTTGTGTTAATATGTTTTCTAGGATTTTTTTATTTATATTTAATTTTTTGCCAAGTTGAAGCATGTCTCGTCAGTTAGGCATGTTTCACAAAAACATAGCCTAAAGAATATAAACACCTGGGTTTAATAAGTCTGTTTGTAATTCGTTTTAAGAACGTTATTTTACAGTACAAAAACCACTAATATTTTGTAACAGATAAAGGTAGACCTACTCAGTAACTACCTTGAGTACATTTCACAACTGAAAATCTTTAAAGTTTATTGGTAAACCCATTGTAAAACTTAAAATATGTCCTTAAATAAATTGTTTTCGCTGGGTTTGCTTGATTTAAAACTTGTGTTCATGTAAACAGACTTCCAGCACAAGTCAAGAAAATAAATTTAAATCTATTAACTGCACACTAATTTTTGTTGCTTCCATAAAGTAAGTCTGTAGGCCTATGTTCATTCGTCGGCTATAGCAATTTATTAAACAATCACAGATTTGAATAGGTTACATTAAACTTGTACGACAGTTTACCGCATTTTACGTAGCTACATTACTAATTAGGGTTTGTAATCTATTTTGTCCCAACGCAGATGGGCTGTTAAGCTAAACCACTCAATATTATTTCCTTAGAACTATATCACAATATATTAACAACAACAATGCTTTAATTTAAAAACTATACAACTAATCTCGCGTGTTAAAGCTTACAAATGGTTGGAAGAAATATAACTTTCATGTTTAAAACAAATTTAAACCATCGTTATTTAAAAAGTGAACCTTGGACTATGTACAGTAATAAAAATTAATGTAAAATACTGGTTGAAATCAGTAGTCACGTGTAAAGAAGCTATTACATTAAATATTCATAAATGTCTACGAGCAGAAATGTATTTTTCGCCACAGAAATAACAATACGCTACAGTGCGACCTCTTACTGTTACTATCCTAAGTGTATTGACAAAACCTTTGAAACCCTGAGGCTGTTTTTCCACCTGGGAGGAATGTGAAATGCAGTACTTACAAGTGACATTTTTTGCTGTGGACTNAAACCCTGAGGCTGTTTTTCCACCTGGGAGGAATGTGAAATGCAGTACTTACAAGTGACATTTTTTGCTGTGGACTGATGGCCGGTTCAGACGTCCCAAGGTCGTTTACGTATCTCAAGTTTCAAAACACTTGGCACACGCCCACAATTCCACGATCCCGACGTGGGCTTTTAGTGTAATAACCTCGACAACTCACGCACAGACAGAACCAAATTTATGTTTGGATGGTCGTTTCGTTACAAGCCCGTGTGCCGGCAGCCACGAACGAACTAGCAAAACATTTCGCCAAAAAGCGGGAGATATGTCACTACACACAGCCGTGCTCACTTTACTACGGAGAATAAAACACACGTGTCTCGTGTACAGAACTCACGTACCACACGACGCACCACGCCAGCGAACTGTGACCCAGAAAATTACTGCCAACAACTATAAACAAAGCAACTCGCGACGGAAGTTCCTTGCAACACGAAACGCGCAACTGCAGCACTACGACACAGCAAGTCTCGATACGAACTGATGAACCGTACGCAACGCGAACGGTGACTTCGGTCAATCTCGGTAGCATTCGGCTGCCTTCGGGATCGACGAGTACATTCCTCAGGTACGGCCGGGGAGGCGGGAGAACGTTCATCCAGAATGTAAAAAAATGACTGGAGGGGGGTGTCGAAAGATGTTGGCAGGGGAGGGGGGAGTTAAAAAACAAGATTTTTTTTTAACTCCACATCTTCGTTTTTCTCCCTCCTTTCTACCGATGACATCACTCGTCTTGGGGCAGGAAGCATCCAGGCCGACGAACTTGAAAACAGTTTTGCCGCTACAGGTGAAACACAAAGCTCAAGGACATTGATCACATCATTAAATAAGTTCCGAGAGATATATAGAGATAGACATTAACATTTGCAACTATATAACAAATATGGGACATCTAAAATATAAATATGACCGCGGGTAAAAACTGCAGAAAGTTGTCGCATGAATTTTTAATTTTTGAAAATTGCATTTGAATTACATTTACCTGCACTTCTTTGGCATTGCATTTTTTGAGATCTTCTTTCGTGAAATGAGGAAAGAGGCTATTTTGGTTACAGCTCAAAGTGGATTTATTATTATTGCATCCCTTTCCTACACATTTGTGGTTTGTATTGATTTTACAAATTTATATAATACATAGGCTACTTCATATAAAAGGTTTTGTCAAATTATAAAATAAATTTACTCCTTAATTTTCTAGTCCATTACGTCATTTGAGGAATACAAACAATAAGGTTTTACAAGACTATTTACGTCTTTCAATTTCTAATGTCGCAATTTTTGAGCTTATCTGGTAATTTATTAAAAACATTTTTCTAATATATAATAAATCTACTTTTATTTTGTACTATGAGCAACACTTTAGAAGTTATTTATATTTCTTGTTTCATACATATGCACATAACAATTTTTCACATTCGTATTTTCTTTCACATATATAAGCAACCTATAAACATATCCATTACAAAAAGTCTAAACATTACTAACAGCTCTAAATTTTTCCGCTTTCCAATTTTCTCAGGTCCTTATTCAATATGCCATCACTGAGTGAAAATAAGCATAATATGTAAGCCATCTTAAGAACATTACTGTCAGCTACATTCCTCGACTTCCTTAGCAAATAACAGACGGATGATAAGTTTCTTTCTATAACATTGACATTATCCATCCAGTTAAAATTATTATTATTAAGAAGACCTAAATATTTGGCCGTTCAATTGTTTATTTTAGGTGAGTGGTCGCTATTGAGCAGCTTAATCGAACTGTAAAATTACCGTAAGCGGGGGTGACTTTGGTCATGGGGGGTGACTTAATGACACAGTATTTTCCACTATTATTTATATTTTCTTCCATTTCAAAGAGGCTATTTGTAATGTTCGGTGGTTCAAATGGCACCTCTGAGTATCCTAAACATCCCACTGAAATAGGGGGACATTTAAATGTGATTTTGTGTGTCACAAAGTCACCTNCACCTCTGAGTATCCTAAACATCCCACTGAAATAGGGGGACATTTAAATGTGATTTTGTGTGTCACAAAGTCACCTCAAATTATCACAAAGTAACACCCGCTTACGGTAAATTAAAAAAAAAATTATAGTTCACTGTTAACAAATGTGGTTTTCTTGGCCGCTCCTAAGTTTATTTTCTGTCTAATTAATGACGAAAAACGGATAACTCGATGTAATCTTGGGTGTTAATTATTAGAATAATTTAAAATATTGCTAGAAGAATTATATCATATTAACAGACATACGTTATAAATAATCATCTGATGTGATGTTATTTTTTATACCTGTTTTGAACTTAAAGTAATATATATTTAAAATACAATTACATATACAATATTAGCTAAATTCAAGGTAAGAAATAGTAGAAAAAATTTTNAGTAATATATATTTAAAATACAATTACATATACAATATTAGCTAAATTCAAGGTAAGAAATAGTAGAAAAAATTTTTGGATTTTATTTGCAGCAGTCTGTTATTTGCATAAACAGTTTGTACACAAATTTTCCAAAACAAAACAATATAACATTTTAGGATCAGGAGAACATTGACTGTGTTATAGTTACAAAAGTATGCTATCTTCAACCGCGTCCTTCAAGCCAGCTTCTTAAGAACTTACCTCAATATTTACAAACATTATATTAATCAAATACAAAACTTTAAACAAAAGAACTAATAAAAGTTTTATTTGCAAATTTTCTTATTCTGTTGACGAATATTTACGTCATAAATTATATCCAAGAACACAGAATACTACACAATTTGCTTGCTACAAATGTGCAGTTTTTGTTTTCTTCTATTTGGCAATATTTACTCCAGATGTATTAAGAACATAATTGCATAATACAAGACAAGCGAACTGTGTGCCTCTGTTTCCCGTGTGCCTCTATTTTGTTTTCTACATGCGTCTGTTTTCTATTTTCTTCCCTTTTACAGGCGATGATGATTGCGGAGACGATGCATAAATAGCGCGGAAGAATTAAATCTATGTTTCAGTGGACTTATTACATAGCATGTANGCACCTCTGAGTATCCTAAACATCCCACTGAAATAGGGGGACATTTAAATGTGATTTTGTGTGTCACAAAGTCACCCCAAATTATCACAAAGTAACACCCGCTTACGGTAAATTAAAAAAAAAATTATAGTTCACTGTTAACAAATGTGGTTTTCTTGGCCGCACCTAAGTTTGTTTTCTGTCTAATTAATGACGAAAAACGGATAACTCGATGTAATCTTGGGTGTTAATTGTTAGAATAATTTAAAATATTGCTAGAAGAATTATATCATATTAACAGACATACGTTATAAATAATCATCTGATGTGATGTTATTTTTTATACCTGTTTTGAACTTACAGTAATATATATTTAAAATACAATTACATATACAATATTAGCTAAATTCAAGGTAAGAAATAGTAGAAAAAATTTTTCGATTTTATTTGCAGCAGTCTGTTATTTGCATAAACAGTTTGTACACAAATTTTCCAAAACAAAACAATATAACATTTTAGGATCAGGAGAACATTGACTGTGTTATAGTTACAAAAGTATGCTATCTTCAACCGCGTCCTTCAAGCCAGCTTCTTAAGAACTTACCTCAATATTTACAAACATTATATTAATCAAATACAAAACTTTAAACAAAAGAACTAATAAAAGTTTTATTTGCAAATTTTCTTATTCTGTTGACGAATATTTACGTCATAAATTATATCCAAGAACACAGAATACTACACAATTTGCTTGCTACAAATGTGCAGTTTTTGTTTTCTTCTATTTGGCAATATTTACTCCAGATGTATTAAGAACATAATTGCATAATACAAGACAAGCGAACTGTGTGCCTCTGTTTCCCGTGTGCCTCTATTTTGTTTTCTACATGCGTCTGTTTTCTATTTTCTTCCCTTTTACAGGCGATGATGATTGCGGAGACGATGCATAAATAGCGCGGAAGAATTAAATCTATGTTTCAGTGGACTTATTACATAGCATGTATAACTTAACTTGTCCAATACCGGATGTTTCAATATTATAGGTACAATCTGCAGGGGCCAATCGTTTCCGAGATATGACGTACGCACATGTGCAACCATTGCATTATTACGACATNTAACTTAACTTGTCCAATACCAGATGTTTCAATATTACAGGTAGGTACAATCTGCAGGGGCCAATCGTTTCCGAGATATGACGTACGCACATGTGCAACCATTGCATTATTACAACATCGTTCATGCCTTTGTTAGAGGTAGCAGCCCTCGCATTGAACGTCAACAGTTGTGTGTGCTCGTAGCAGCATTTGAAGCAGTTGTCGTGGCTCCACACACATTTTCTAATGAAGAGATGGTCGACGTCCCATTTCACGCGTGGACGTGCTAATGGCAAAGCACGGGAGGCGGCACGATTGTACCACAAAGCATTTCCTCACAGAAGACAGCCAGACAGCGGAGTTTTCACGAGGTACCGTCATTTGCGAGGGAATGCTTCGTGGTACGATCATGCTGCCTCTTGTGCATTGCCATTAGCACGTCCATACGTGGCATGGATGTCGACCATCTCTCCGTTAGGAAATGTGTGTTTATCCATGGCAACCGCTTCAGATGCTGCTACGAGTGCACATCGCTGTTGACATTCAATGTGAGGGCTGCTACCTGTAACAAAGGCATGGACGATGTCGTAATAATGCAATGGTTGCACATGTGCGTACGTCATATCTCGGAAACGATTGGTTCTCGGACCTATGTTTATTAGGACTCTTGTTATTATTACGTTGTCCTTTACACGCCCCTGCATGGTGTACTTATAATATTGAAAAATCCGGTATATTTGTACAGACGTGTGCTTTCTAACATCTACTGGAAATAATAAACATAACTTAACCTTTGGTCATACGTTGTAGGAGACAGGGTATACGCAACCCCGCCAATGTGTAGGTTTACATCACATGGGACTGGGGAAAGTAAACGTCACTAATGCACTGTGATATGCAATTTTCACGTGGTTAGTCCTGAGTTACGAGTGTTTAGAATGCAGCCATTGTCTATTTGTTGATGCGTGTACTATACCAGTCTGAGTGAAATGTAGTACTCGGTGGCGGAACTTGCAGATATGATGTTTGTTTACGACCAAGCAAAAGGAAACAGGATGGAAGCAGAAAGGTTGTATCGGGCCACATATCCATGAGAGACATTCAGTTCTTACCATATTTTAAAAAACTTTTCATATGGTTATTGGAAATGGGGAAACTTCCACCACAATTGCACTACAGATAAGGAATAAGAGCTGCACAGACTCCCGACTTCGAAGAAGCAGTGCTTGATCTCGTTTCCGAGCAGCCTTCGATAAGCACCTGAGCAGCAGCATGTGAATTGGATGTCACGCACAGTAAAGTTTGGAAAGTACTATCGGAACAGCTGCTGCGCTCTTACCATGTACAGAAGTTCATTCCTTGAATGCTGCTGATCTCGCATTTCGGATCTGCAGCTCTGTATGGTCGACCCTCACTTTCCTGAGTATGTTTTTCTCACAGATAAAGCCTGTTTCCCGAGATATAAGATGCTTAACAGTCCGAATAGTAGTGTATGGGCCGATATGAATCTCTCAATCCTTGGCCCACAATTGTGAGGAGCCATCAATTAAAATTGGCAGTAAACATGTGAGCATGCCTTAATGCTATATGACCGTATTGTCTTCCACTCCGCTTAACTGCAGCAATATACGCCCTGTTTTTGAGGGACGCGCTCTCGAATGATTGCAACATGTCCCACTTGAGGCTCGTCAACGCATGTGGGTTCAATTTTATGGGGACCAAGCTTGTATTGCGTATGGTGCTCTTAAGTAACTCATTGTTTCTAGGACAACTCGTTCGCATAATCCAGCCTTGCTTTACTCTTTACGCCTGCGGTTGTTGTACCTTGTGGCCTCCAGGGTAGCCAGTCAGTTCGCTGTGGTACGTATATCGGTAGGCAACTGTTGTACCTCGTGGCCGGAAGTGAGTGTTTAATTGCGCGCGGTGACAGTGTAAGTGTAATTAATAAGAAAATAGGGAATAAATGTATCGGCGTACAGTGGAGCAGCGTGCCTTCCTTGTTCAGATATACTTGAAAACAGATTCGATTAAGGTACGTCAACAGATGTTCAGGGGAAAGTTTGGAAACAGGCTTGCACCGAGTCAAGTCCACCATTTGGGGCCTGGAGAAGAAACTCGAAACCAAGGAGACTTAATTGGACGAATGAAAGGGGTCGTCCAAAGATGTATCACGAAACTGTCGAGGATTTAAGGCTCCGACTACTGTCTTCTCCAAAGAAGTCACTTCGGTGACGTACTCTGGAAACAGGATTGTCAAAAAAAACACGTCATCATGCAGCAAAAATAAAGCCAAGCTCCTTGCGTACCTATCTCCGTCGTTCACGAAATCAAGGAGCCAGACAAAGTGAAACGTGCAGCATACTGTCGCTGGTTGCAGACGCGCAAATCCCAGTTTTATGGATTAATCTTTTTTTTTTTCCCGACGAAGTTTGGTTTCACCTCACCTTCCAGGTTATGTAAATTCTCGAAAACTTCCGTCTTTCGGCCAGTGAAAATCCCTACGCGGTACATCAAGAACCTCTCCATTCAGAAAAGTATGGCGTTTGGTGTGCAATTTCCCGCCGGGGCATGATGGTCCAATTTCCTTCGACACAACCACCACAACTACTGCATATGTGGACATCTTCAACACTTGTTGTGATGTCATCACATTTCACATAAAACAAAGAACTTCTGTTGAAGATTTTGTTACAGTATATTTATTGTTGTTAACGTTATTAACGAATATCTGGGTTCTACTAGAGTGGGACAGCACACACACGCACATATATATATATATATGAACGCACACATATTACAAATATAGCACAATTTAGTAGATAAAAATACATCCTGACAACATGCACTCTCAAAAGCAATTGGATTTATATGGGAGAAAAAATAACAGTGATCATATATGTTGTAATAAAACCTACTGGTTCTCGTGAAAGCAGTTGCACGGCCAACTTAAATTCATATAGTTACAAAACAATTAAATTTAGTCACATTAACTTTTTGTTCTTAATAAAAAAATACCTGCAGAAAGTATTCTATAGCTGAAACACTATACTGGTCTCAATGGTGGGGATTGCACGTTCATAATACTCTTGTTGAAATTGGCACACATCTGGTATGCAAGCAGGATCTTCCACTTTCTTAGTCCATGTTGAAGTCTACGTACGGATGGTTCTTACTATTCAAAAAATATTTTAATCGTTTCTGTGTTTAACAGAAATTGATCAGCAAGTGGATGAGTCCAGTTGGAAGCGCTGCAATAATCAATTTCAGTTTGCTGCCAGGAAAGTAATCGATACTTGGCTTCCCTGCACTATATTGTTGATTTCAAGAATCTACAACCCTTATGCTACGTTTGAATTTTGTTTGTACATTTCGAAGTAGTGCAGTTTAAATAACATTTTGTAGCAGGATTGAAAACTAAAGATTGACGTTTCATCTTGAGCCTCGATAATCATGCCATGTCACTCGAATTCGACGGTGACCATATTCATTTTTGTGACCTCGGCCTTGACATCTGAAGAACCTACCTTGGTTTTTAAATGACATTGAAATATTTTTGAAATTTTAACTTACACAGAAAATCTAAGACATTAATAGCATTTCAAATTGTTCTTTTATATTACTCTTGACTTGTCATTCCGGTCCAATGGCCACCATGTTATTTTATTAAAAAATATATTTGAAAGTTTGGAACAAAAATCTGTTTACTGTTTCCCATTTTCTATGATAACTGTTAAATGGCCACTATTTTGATTAAAAAATAAAACTGTTTAAAAGAGTAAGGCCCTGTAAATATGTCTTTGTGGTTTATTTACACTACTTCATTATAATTGTAGAATAATTATTTATTTTGCAATCAGGGAACTCGCCAGCACAATAAATCATATACTGTATTTTTTGAAGCGTCACTTATATTTAATTTACGTCTTAAATTGTAACTGCGTGCAAATTAATTAACATACAGTCAATTTTATTTTTACGGTAATTACTTCAGTTTTACAAATTAAAAATATAAAAAAAAATAGTTACATTTATTTACATTTTGTCAAAAATTAAATCTGAGAAGGCAATTTCTGAGATACGAGTAATAAAGAAGGCGGTGGATAGTACTGACAGAAAGCGTTATTTGGTAACCGCGGCAACAAGGTTTAAATATGTTCAGCCAATCACGAATGTCTTCACAGATAAACGGCCAATTACAAATTATGATTTGTCTATTAATGAAAATTAAAGTGACATAATATGTAAAGATTTTCGACATTCTCGATTTTGATTTAGGGGACCATTTTACATACAGTCTCCCCAAAGAATATTCGCACACCTACGTTGTAGGGTTGGTTATGAAGAAAGTTGTGTACGTTGGTAAAAAAAAACCTGCAATTGGTGACAAACACAACCTAAAAAGACAACGCTGTACAAATTTCCCGCCCATAACAAATAAATACATTATAAGAAACGAAAGTCTTTTTTCTAAACAACCAAAAAGTATTTGCACAGAGAACTGTTTATTTGCGTACCGGTAATGGCGTATCACAACGCCATATAACGCAATACTGAAATACGGGACGTTGTTTACAGATCAAACACTAGTCTCTTGCAGTGTTATGTGGCAGCAGACGCCACGAGTCTGAAGCAGAAGGAACGTTCAGTGCCTTTACGTAATAGAGTAGAGTTGTCATGTTTCTAGGAAAAGCTGTCGCAAGATTGGAGACGAACTTTCTGTCAGCATCACTACAGTAAGGGCAGTCATTAACAAACACAAGGAGACTGGTGCTACAGAAAATAAGGGTCGATCCGGCCTTCCGAGTGTACTTACAACCTGAGAGCTCGGACGAATCGTCAATCTTGCGCAGAAAGAACCCTGTAAAAGGGCAAAATCAATTGCTTCAGAACTCCAGCAAACGTCCAACAAGAGAGTGGTGCTCAGACTGTACTTAATGTTTTGAATGGGGCTAATATTCATGGCAGATCTCTCAGGAAGAAGCCATTCATTTCGGGAAATAACTGTAAGATACGCCTATGGTTTGCTAAGCAATACATCAATAATCCAAGAGAGTTCTGGAGTTGTCACATCTTCGGATGAATCGAAGTTCACTTTGTTCGGATCCGAGGGAAAGAAGAAAGTGTGGCGCAAGCCTAGCACAGAACTCCAAACCAAACACGTTCTTCCAACTGTCAAACAAGCAAGGAGTCGCAGTAACTGTTTGGGAATGCATCACAGTTTCTGGAGTTTTAAATATAGCTGCAATCCAAGGTATAATGGACCATACGAAATACACTGAGGTGTTGAGCGGTAATTTACACGACAGTGAGAATAAATTGGGACTTGATGGGGTCTTTCATTTCCAGCATGACAACGACCCGAAACAACCGCGATAAAAACCCGAGAGTGGTTACTATAAAACGTTCCAAAGTCCCGATTTGAACCCAAGTTAGAATCTGTGGCTGAATCTCGACGCACAAGCCAGAAAACGTCGTTCGTACGGAAAAGGGCAATTTGAGATAGTAATCCTCGAAGAATGGTCTAAAATTGACCCAGTAGTGACACAGAATTTTATCAAGAGCATGCCACGGTGTCTGCAAGCAGTTATAAATGCCAAGGGCATGCACACTGGCTATTAAAATGTGCATAGTGATGGGTGCTGTTGTGTTATGTGTACCAATGCTTTTTGGTTGTGCAAAAAAGAGTTCGTTTCTTATAATGAATTTATTTGTTATGAACAGGTGATATGTGCAGAAATATTGACTTTTAAAGGAGGACAGACTACATGTAACCACTTTTAAGGAAGCAAGGGAGTATAAGTAAGTGTTCCTTCTTCCTTCGTGTGAGTATTCTACTACCTCTTCCCTCCTCTTCTCGCATACACTCAGGCTTTGTTTGAAGAGGAAGAACGCAGTTCGAGAAATATTCTCGACGGACTTGCACGTTAAGCGTTTGAAATGTGGCAGCGCGTATCAAGCCGAGCCCTGTAAGGAAATGACCCTAATTGCAGCCAAAAGAATGAAGACATCTGCTACCACAGTAACTGAAAGTATTTTTGGACTCCATATGGTTTTTTCACTCGCAGTGTAGAAAAGCCAAAACTATATTACTGCCGCAGAGCTGTCAGAAAAAAAACAGTAACAACAAATAATGATGCTCCGTGTCCCGATTGTGCTGTTTTTGTTTTTGTTTTATCGTTGAGTTACCAATGCTGTACCACAATTCGGATGTTTAAACAATTTTACTATCGGAAAAAAATTTTTTGTCGACAATTTCTCATAATTTTGAATGTACATTAATTATGTCAAATGGTGCTTGCTTGCAAGATATTGCCAAAAATTGATAAAATATTGAAGTTTAGAAATGTTCAAACATGTTAAGTTACTATTTTTCAATTAAGAGAAAATTTATTGATTTTGAGAAACTGAATAACATTACAGCCTCAGCTAACGACCAAAATTAATTTTTCCTGGCAATTGTGAGGATTTGTACATTTTAAGACTCGGATTCACCCCTTTCGCAGAAATTCTTAGTTTTCGTGTCATAATTTCGGATTCAAAGTAATTTCTGACAATTTAAGATTACAGAAAATTTAAATTTTAAGAGTTTTTTTAAGTATTTTTGTGTTTACTGTTAGTTGTGTGTTATCTGTTAGTTGTAAAAAGTCAGGAACATAGTTAGATCTTATCAATGCGTTTCTGCCTTTATGCAAGTAGGACATAAGATACAGTGAAAATTAGATACAAAGTTATCAAAGTAAGACTTTTAAATCTACTTTTATTATATTCCTCTCCTTTCCTTCTACGTTCTGGCTAATATTATTAGCCGTTATGTTATAACGAGAACTTATAAAAATAGTCTAAATACGTCGGTAAAATACATAAATAGAGGCTGCCTACTTAGTATTTGAGTTGGTGTACGTCTTAATTTCTTAATTAGGCCTAGTTTACAAAGGGAGATATCACGTTCTATACTAAAATATTAATATGGCCGCATTTTTTTGATAAGTGCCTGATCTACTGAATTATTTACTTTCAGGGCGACTTATTATAGTGCAAGTTGTATGCCACATTTAGTGGGAATAGCTTAATTTTTTTTTCCAGAGGGCGCGGTTATTTTGCTGCTGATAAAATTGTGAATTACCAACGTACCAGTTTTGGATCACATANGATAAGTGCCTGATCTACTGAATTATTTACTTTCAGGGCGACTTATTATAGTGCAAGTTGTATGCCACATTTAGTGGGAATAGCTTAATTTTTTTTCCAGAGGGCGCGGTTATTTTGCTGCTGATAAAATTGTGAATTACCAACGTACCAGTTTTGGATCACATAGGATTAAAATTTCCTGAAATATGACATAGCGTCCAAAATTTTAAATGACCGTCATTTTCAAAATAAGCTTCGGCCTTGGTCAAAAACTGTAGAATGTGGTGTCGTTACTAAGATTCGAGTTTGGTGAAATTCAGTGCAGGGTTTAGAATAGGAGGCATAGCATAGTCTCACATGCCTGGCATTTTCCCGAATGAATACAATATTAATAGGCCGTCATGTGCGTGTCAGTAAATGTAATTTAAATGAGAGCTTGAAAGCAAAAAAAAAAAAATAATATATATATATATATATATATATATATAACACTGTCATTCAGGGTTGTAGGCCCCTTTGGTATTTCTTGCCGTTTAAATACTGTAACGGGGCTTTTACTCCCACACATGTCGGAGTTATTTTTAATAGCATAAAGAGGCAGTTCAATTCATCTTTTAAATGTTCAGATCACAGTTTTGTCTGCAATAGGGAGCCAGTTTGCAAGCCGACCAGTCCCAGGCTGAACTCCTCGTTGGGAGTACAGCAAGTTCCATGAGAACTGCAGCTACATAAACTGGACCAACAAAGATTTTTGGCTTGCTTTTGGGGAGTACGTTGTTAGTTTTAATGAGTGACAATAAATCAGCGGGAGGAGAAGATAATACATTCGTTCCTTTTCAGTATAATTTGTTTGAAGAAAGAGGAAAATTAATTCGAAATGACATCAGCGAGTAACAACTTCTTCATTGCAGTATCTGGCTCAGCTATAATGTACAAACGTTTGTGTCGACGGAAAACTCAATAGTTGTGGTTCGTTAGTAATTCGCTGGATCCGTGGAGTTCCATCTAGTAGTCCTGACGTTACCTTCGTAACTTGGGTAGTTGAAATGAATTTTTATCTGGAAGAATTATTTAAGACTGCGCCGGGACACAAATAATTGCACAAATATCAGGTTGAATGCTTTATATTTTGGATTAATAAACATACAATAACTTCGAGATACTACCCTTGAACAATCAATTGAAAATTCACATCAGAGAAAAAAAAACACTACTTTGAGATAGTCCATCACAATTAATTTCTTCAATAATAATTGATTGAAAAGGAAATAAATCTGAATTACAACGTTCAAAAGAACTAGATTTATAAAATTACAATCTTCAAACTTAGTTTCTTCAATAACGATTAGAACAAATCATCAAGTAGTTGACTAGAATATGACCCCATTTTACTTAATGATCTACCAAAAAGAAGGGCAGCAAGAACCATGCCCATCAAAGCCTCCATTTCCTAAAATGTACATTTTAAAAATTACCATTAAAACATTACTTTCGGCAGAGGCAGTCATAGACGACCCGGCAAAGCTCCTACGGAATAAAAACATTTCAAAACTAACCACATTTAAAACATATGAAAAAAGCCCGACGAGGGAGTCGTGGAAACAACTGACTATAAAAAAAAATTAAGGCTTGGGCAGCCAAAAAGGGGACAAACACTACACGTTATAACGCGGGAAAAACAGTAACACGGCGTTTTCGTTAGTCCGAAACAAAATTTAGACTGGCAGCCAAAACCACAATTTAGAAAAAAAAAACAGAAATACTTATTACCCAAGACAAACACAACTATGGCACAGAGAATACTAGAACATTTAAAAACAGCCCATAAACACACCGTTTTAACGTCGCATCGCTCAGCGGCTCGAGCAACAAGTACAATTAAGTTGCCAACATGACGGCAGCTGATGGACGAGAAGGCGCGGCGGCTAATCCGTTCCTAAGTTGTCTGCAGGCGACACGTTTCAGACGTCGGCGGGGCGAAGAATAGGAGGAGTCGCCATTCGCCATCATTGGGAGCTACCATCAGCACGAGGGAGGTACAAGCCCTCGTGAGGCTCTTGTCCTTCCAATGGGCCATCATTATGAACCCCCCTCCCCTCCTGGTTGTCCGCGGTGGAGCCAACGAGTATTTATTCCATGTCCACCAAGTTTCCCCGGTGGAAAGGTTACCAACTTATTTACCTCCCTCCCCTTGCCTTCGGGGAGGGGGAGGAGGAAGGCGCGAGTAGTAAACTACCATATGTTTGTTCAATTTAAAAAATAACCGGAATTTCGAATATTGCAGGTTTTATAATTTTCCACCAGCAAGCCCTCGAATGGACTCAGTGGTGGTTAAGATGTTAAACATATTGCAAGTGGATTCTGAACGTCAAAGGCCTGGGGAAAGGTTTGAATAGGAGGAGCCCAGGCCGTGCAACAACTTAAATAAACTATCGAGCCCCAATAAGAAATAATGACGCATACAAGGGGAGGGGAAAGCAATGAAGGGGAACAGGGGTGGAAATGGAGAGGATCCGAGTCGAGCACAGAGCATATCACCGCGCGACGAGCGCTAGCGTAGCAAGACAAATTAAGATCGAGAAATCCTCATAACTCCCGTTAAGCACTACAATAAAGTAATAACCAAAAAAATTACAATGCGCTAATGTTTATACTGTTTTCAAATATTCTGAACAACAAATACTAACACAATCACTTACATTGGTGCGACTCCGTATTAAACACCGACCAAAATTTTTTTTTTTTTGTGAGTATTGCCGAGTTGGGAAAAACAACAGCCTAATTACTTCGGCGACTCTGCAGCGGTGGCCGGAGGAGGAAAAGGCGGCCGGGAAGAGAGCAGAGGAAGGAGCATCGCATCTCACGTGAGGCAACGTGCGAGATGAGTGAGTCACTATAGAGAAGCGCGAGAGACGCGTGACTCACAGAGCAAAGAAACCAGTCGAAAATACCTGCCCCGCATGCACCTTGCACGCCAGCCACTGGAGCCGCTAATATATCCCCGAGGCTCTGGTTCCTTGTCAAGGGCACCTACCTTCTCATGTCCCCCCCCCCCC
>NQII01001231.1:139704-182600 GCA_002778355.1 Clitarchus hookeri
ACTTCCGCGACGGTCTGTGCGCTAGGACAAAGTCCAACTCAACACCTGCAGCGCGGCTGGCCGTGTGCGCGAGCTCAGATTACGACTGCACGTGCCTCTCGTTTACTTCTGTAATGGGACTTGTATCCACTTCTTTAAGTTTGCTTTTGTCTTAGTAGTTTTTTAATGCGTCTGTCAGTCTCGCCTGCAATTGGGATATTTCGGGCTCTGTGTGTATGCGTGTGTAGGTGTGTGTTTGTGTGTGTATAAGAGTGCGTAGGTGTGTGTGTTTGAAGTATGAGCAAGTGGAGAATGATCGTCCCCCCCCCCCACTTATATTTCGTAGTTTCACTGCATCACAAAGTATCTTTAGTTTCGCAGGAATTAATAAAAATTTTCACATTTGATTTTTATACGAAAAAAAAACAAAGGTGGAGTTCGAGTCAGAATTTATTTACAAAAAAATATTGTACATAGAATTAATTTCCTTAATTCGAAAGGGATTAACGCAACTCTAAAATTTCATGGTCTCCGCAATGCGTTGGCTGCAAAATGCTCTAATTTTTTTGCACTTGTGAAGTCTTTCCTTGGATATCTCGACGAGGTTGAAGGGTGGTGAATGAGAGCTGTATGCGGCGCTTGTCTTTTCTGGAATTCGTATTGTGGTATAAATCTGCATGGTGGACTAGCATCTCGCGGAATATAACTATGTTTTAGTTCTCGTAATTCATAATGAGTGAATACCATTGACACCTGCTGTATTTGAGGCCACACACATATACGTACACATGTTCGCATGTCACTTTTCATTCGGCTAAAGTTACGTAGCAGTATGCAGGGACTCTGAGAGGGTGGCTGAGGGTGTTTTACCGCGGATCAGATATATACCTTAATGGAGCGAGCGCACACGAATGTATGAAAATACAGAAATTTGTTTGCCGAAGGTAACTGTTTTTCATAATTTTGTACTTGACATTTTGTAATTCAGACATGTAATGTACCTGTTTGGGTACTATAAAGAAAGCATCTACCACCATCTGCAAGTTTTGCAATAAGCAATTCACTCAACTGTGTCATGCACGAAGGCATGTAGCGGGGTGTCAATTCAGCCCTGAAAATGTTTGATTAAAGTGCCATCACTGCAATATCCAGTTTGCCCGAAGGGACACTTGACAATGCACCCCAATATATATATATATATATATATGTGTGTGTGTGTGTGTGTGTGTGTGTGTGTGTATNTATGTTTTAGTTCTCGTAATTCATAATGAGTGAATACCATTGACACCTGCTGTATTTGAGGCCACACACATATACGTACACATGTTCGCATGTCACTTTTCATTCGGCTAAAGTTACGTAGCAGTATGCAGGGACTCTGAGAGGGTGGCTGAGGGTGTTTTACCGCGGATCAGATATATACCTTAATGGAGCGAGCGCACACGAATGTATGAAAATACNTATATATAGGGATGTTTTTCGGCATTGTAACCCTGCCTGCACTGCATTAGTATGGTTTCTGTACTTTCTAGTGTTGCCAGTCCCAAGCCCAGATAAAATGGGGAGGGCAACACAGATGACTCTGGCATTTGACAGTTTCGCAAGAGAAGCATATAAATACGGTTGCAACTCGGCGATCAGCATCAGTTCGCTCGAGATGTCAGAGGAGTGGGGACACGACTCGTTCAGCAATGAGGCGAGGAATGAGTTGCATGACCTAATCGTTGGTGAGAACTCTGCTAACTTGCTACTGGAGAAAGAACCAGCTATAGTCTATTCGTGGTTTCTTCACACTTTTTGAATCAAACCTTTGAAAAAAAATACCTCAGGTATGACGTGCTTGGCTGATTCCTAAATATATCACACATCACAGGTGTCTTGTAATTCTTTTAACATTAAATTACCTTAATTTTATTTAAATTTAACTTTTAATAATATTTTATCTACAAATTATAATATTTAATTTCTAACTAATTTTAATAAGTTCAGAGAGAAAATACATGTGTTGGTAATAGCTAGTAATATATAGTTATTATGTAAAATATTGTTACACTGAGCATGCATGAATGCAGTGCATTGGTCCTCTGGTGTAATTTTCCAAGTTTTGTTTGCACGAGGCGAAGGGATATCCTGGAAATAGAACTTTAGCAGGGCTTCATATAAGTTGGAAGGAATCGTGAATGGACTATACAACCAAGAACGATGATGCAATGATGAGCACAGATAATCGGTTGCCACAAATGACTATGGAAGAGACCAGACCTGTAACATCATCGCTTGCAGATTCTTTGTCACCACGTGGTCTCAGCCCGATTACTTGGAGTGAATATACGATCGACTCGGAGCCTTCGCCCATTATAGGTGTTCGACGACAATGAGGGGCTGGCTAGACATTATGAATGAGGTCAGTGCTTTCAGGGAGGAGACAGTTGCATCTGGTCGTGCAATGCTGGGTGCGGTCCATTGACATTTTCCTTGTCCTGGCCGAAATATGAAATTTGCGAGAGGAAGTTTATGAATTATGTGTCACTGTCAACCAAGAATGAGAACTCACATGCTTGTAAATGTTTAATTGTGAATAAATATTTTTTGAAAAGAAACATGTTTTTTCTCTTTAATTTTATAAACATATCATACTTTTTTCTCAAATGGCATAATATGCAACAGTCCTTAACTAAATGTATACACAAACACATGCTATGAATGTAACTGAGTTTATTCATAAATGCAAAAATATTATATGTGAATAAATGGTCTTGTGGTGACTAGAGTGGAAGTAGTGAGGTGGTTATGGTTATGCTAAGTATGTGTCTTCATTGAAAGTTGGGTTAGTTTAGGCCAGGTTATGTTAGGTCAAGTTAGGTTTTGTTAGGTCATGTTATGTTAGGTTATGTTGTGTTAGGCGAGGCAAACTTATGTTAGGTTAAGTTGAGTTGGGTTAGGTTACATTAACATGACTAATTATTTTAAAAGTCCTACTAAAGGTATAGATGTTTTCTAAGTTCTATGTGAGTGGTAAAACATTCAAAGTCCCTTCTAAGTCCGATTCAGGTTAAAATTAAAGCGGGAAAATTTTAAGCCCAACAACGATGGCTGTCCACAGTAGACGAAATTCAAGATGGTGGTTCAAGGGGACCGAGTAATCAGCGGGCGACTAAGGTGGAGCGCAAGAAACAGAAAAGTAATCAGCAAGTGACTAAGGTGTAACGAAGTCGACTAAGGTGGAACGAAGCCGACTAAGGTTGGAGAGAAAGCGAGAAGGAATGACAGAGCATAACTGTAATACCTGGAAAATTCTAGAAATTAATATATGGTGATGTCATAGATGTCATGACATCATAGGGGAAGTGATGTCATATGGGTAGGTAGTGACATCATCGAAGATGAGCAGGCAACGTAATGAGTAATTGGGAAACAAAATGATGTCGACAACATAATAGATGGTGGTGATGTAATGGCAAATGACAGGGATTATGTAATACAAGATGGCAGTAAAAGGTTAAGGTCATACAAAATGGCGACGAAATGTCAAGGTCATCCAAGATAGCTGCGGAAACAATATGGCGAACAGCGAAGCTGCAAAGCCGATCTCTGATCGCTGTTCCAGTAGTCCCCATTTCTAACTACTTGTAGCCAATACCATTTTGTATATTATTCAAGACTTACCCAGGTATTACAACTCTGACAGTCAGTTTTAACTGAAAATTTGCGCCGTGATTCCTCCAACCCTGCCATATATGTACATCAAATGCCTCCTTGTCATTGACGATTGTGCTACATGCAATTCTCTCATTACTTTTTTTTTTTTTTTTTCATGTTTGTTGGGAGTGATATGTAGTTGACACAATGTCAACTGATGCAGTAAAACACGATCCACGTGCTTCTCGACTTGCTTATCCTGCACCGAAAATATGGGCAACATTCAATCGGAAGAAACATGCATCTTCTCATTTACCGATTGGTTTGAGTGTTTGCTGGTATCCCCGCAGTGTTTCTGTGAAAATGGAAGCCATGCCTGTTTACAGTCGCTAAAAGCACTGTGGCAAAAAAAAAAGTATATAACAGGATGTTATGGGAGCGTGGCATACGCGTTTTTAGTAGATTCTTGTATCTGTGCCCAGCATTACACATTGGCATCGTATTCAGGAAAACCTGGGTTGACTACAGATGTGGCAAACCTGATTTCTGATTTTCATGGTTTTCCGAAATCACTCCAGGCGAACGCTGGAATGGTTACATAACACAGGCCATAGTCGATTCCTGATCTGTCTGTGACTATCAGAAAGAATTGTTCAGTCAATAATAACGCCACCATCATCGAAATGTTAATGCTTGCCTTATTTAATCAGGTTTCGAGTTCGTATGTCTTCTTCTTTTTATTGTATAGTGTAGTAGTTTCTGAGTCTGCTTAGCCAATTAAGGTTGATTTACTATCACGTATGTTATAATAATTGCATAATTTTTTAAGTACATGCTTTTTATTAGCATACAAAAAATGATCATTTTAAATGTTAATTTTTCCTTAGAGAACTTCTGACAATGCTTGTAAAGATTCGATCCCACCATAAAAGTTTTATCTTTAAACATCTATTTTTGACAACATTTTAGCAGAGGAATGTTTGAAAAAATACCGTCATCAAATTGTTTTCGTCAGAGGTGACCATAACATATACAAATATAAAATACGTTTGAATATATGTTACACCGTCGAAGTTTTATACGTCTAAAAATTCCAAAAATTTCAAAAAAAAAAAAAAAGAAAAGTTAAAGTAAATCTAGAAATAATTGCTTGCACCACTTCATTCTACCTAACGTGCTACCATCTCGAATTTCCTTAACATACTTTAATAAAATCTATTAAAAATAGCTATATTATAAAAATAAATAAACAGTCAATAACTTTTAAATTAAAAATATTAAAATAATTTATTTAGGAGGTTATTGGTTAGACAATTACTTGTTTTGACCCGATCCCTGAAGAGTGCACTAACTACTCTCATTTGTGCAATCATCACCTGACGATAAAACGCGACAGCAGCATGGCCGGTAGGCAACTGATACAGTACATGTTCCCTGTTAAATACACTACTGGAAAATGAAAATAGAACACTTTGAAGGACACTTTGTTAGAGAGCCACCATCTCTGTCCGCATATGTGACTTAGAAGTGGTGCCCTGGCTGTCATAACAAAACACCATAGTAGTAATAGGGGCCTGCTACATCCATTTCGGCCTTAAGGAGCGGCACACTGCGTACAACTTTGAATGAAGACCAGCTAACAAGAAGCCCGCAGTGCCATTGATGGTGTTTGATGACATTCCACCACAATATCGTGCAGATTTTCAAAAACTTCTCGACGAGTGGCCTAACGTATTCGTCATCCACGATGCACTTCGCCGAACAAGAGTGGCAGAACACACAATTCCCTTGGTGCAGGATCAAGCCATTTACACAGTTATTAACATCAAGCGAATATCGTTAAACAGCAGATACAGGAGGTGCTCAATGATAGTGTCATAGAACCCATCAACACACATAAAAATTCCACTCAGTCATCACCCTAGCACAGAAGAAATATGGTACATGGAGGTTTTTTTGTCGACTTACAGTCAGTGATCCAAGTAACACGTACTGTAGTATCACCTTACATCATTGTCAGTGACACCCTCAGTTCACTAGTGCAAGTAAAAGTGTTATCGCTCGACCTGAAAACCAGGTATTGGAAAGTGCTGGTAAAGCTAGAAGACCATGAGAAAACCACATTTGTTTAGAGTTTTGCACCATGCTATTTGGTCTGAAGTGTGCGCCTGCTACCTTCCAGGCCATAATGGTGTGAATGTTGAATGGACTCATCAGATAATTCATCTTCGCCTACCTCGACGACATGGTATTGTGGTCGGAAAACTGGGAAGAGCACATACAACATTAGTCATTAGTGCTGGAAAGATTCACCATCAATGGCCTCATATGTCAACATCAAAGTGTCACATTGGCAAAACTAATATTAATTTCTTGGGACATGTAATTGATGAAAACAGCAACAAACCTAATGCAGAACATCTCAGGTTGTTTGACGAATGCCGAGTACCATGCACACACAAACAGCTTAGGAAGATTTTCGGACCCATAAACTGGCTCTGGGAAATCAAAGATTTGGCTGTAATTATTGCTCCACTCAAGGTTGTTCTGTCACGACAGAAGGAATTTCAGTGGAGTAAGACTACCGAAGATGCATTTCAGCGGATGAAAACTTGTTTCTGCGGATGTCTAAATTTAGCAGGATACGAACCCACACATCGATTATACCTACAAACGAACGCTAGTCAGGAGGGGTTAGGTGCAGTGCTGTGCCAGTGCGGTGATAATGGTGAGAAGCACATTATCGACTATGCGATTGCAAAGTTTGTTTTGACCGAGTGCTGTTATGATGTGAATGAGCGCGAGTAATTGGCAGTGGTGTGGTCTGTGAAAAAGAACTGGACCTATTTGGAATATATCAGATTCATCCTGCGCAAGAACAATCCATGTTTGGCCTGGCTCCATAACACCCGGGAGGCCTGTAGTAAGCTGACCAGGTGGGTGTTGCTTCTGCAAGTTTACGATTTCCTCTCAAGAGCTCGATGTGAACAGCTACCTAAATATATTCACTCTCTTCACTCTTCGCTTACGATTTCAACATGGAGAACATCCCCGGCAGTGAAAACCAGCTAGCAAACACCTTATATCGCTCACCCAGCATGAGAATTGTGGTGCAGGATGAACAGAGGGGGTAGATATCCTGCCACCAACCCATAGGATCCAATAACAAAGGTGAGTACTAATAACATGCACGCTGACACCAGTGACAGCACAGTGCATGATTTAATAGATTACATCGTGTGAGCACAACAAACTTGTGATGTCATGTGTAAGTGCTACGAGCAATGTGATGAACATGCGCCGGAATACTGGCGAGTGATAGATGGGCATGTAGAGCTATGTTTACCAACCACACGAGACAGCTGGAAAGTGTTTGTACCATCTAATTTATGGCAGCAGGTTTGGTGCTAAGTGCACGATAGCAAGTTTGCAGGACACCTGGGCGCAGAACCGATTGTACAAAAAATGCCCGAGCATTTCTATAGGCCCAGCTTAATTCGCAACATCTGGCAATATGTACACAAATGTGTGCAAGGTCTGCCGAGTTGATGGGATTCAACAACAGTAACCATGTGTGCCACACGAGCCTTTTGAGGTTTGTGCCAAGGATGGCAAAAGGGAAATGCTTAATTATGATAGTAACAGACAACTTTTCATGGTGGGATGAAGCATATCCCGTATCAAATGCATGCAGGCTATATAGCGGCAGTGTTGGAGTGTGAGTTCTTTCCTCGCTGAGGATATCCACAAGCATTAATGACTAACAACAGGCCACAGTTTACGGGCAGGAATTGGTGGGAACTGAGTACAAACTGGGGCGTACGACACTTAAAAACAGTTGTTTATCACACACGAGCCAACCAAACCGAGCACCGAAACCAAGAACTCAAGACATAACTACAGCTACGTGTTGGTTATAAAAATACCAGTTGGGCTGATCACCTGCCCACCTCTCTATTCACGCTCTGCCGCAGTCAATGCTGCCACCGGCAAGACACCTACATATGCTGCTAGTCCACAACCTGATGCTGCCTGGCGAGTTCAATTGCCCACAGGCAGTTGGCAGCATTTTCTCAATTAACAGTGGTACATGGCATGAATGAAGGGTAAGGAACAGGGAAGATGTCCGAGCTCCTCAGTACCGCTACATCCAGCAGTGGCTTCCAGCCAGCAAGCTACCACCACCCAACCTGCCCTCAGGCCGCAAGTCTACATGTGGCAACACCCACAATATGCCACCCAGGAAAACTTTTATGCAGTGCTTGATGTAAAGTGGAGTAGCCCACACATTATCCAAAAAACACTAGGGCCCACCATGTATTTGACTCTTCTGAGCGCACACAGTTTATCGCAGATATACTGAAACGACTTGCGCCTCGCCACAGTGGGCGACACTGCCTACAATGCTGCATCCAGCACCACAACGTTGACATATCCCAGTCTGCTCTCCACTCTGTAGGTGTTCTACAGGGTGATGGAGCGCTAGATCAACCTTATTGTGTAATGACTGATACACACTCAGGGGGGAAATGAGGCGGCAAAAGAACACTTCGGTTTAGGATTTGGTTAGTTAACAGTTATTTATTTCATCGTTACGTCACTCATATATAGGAATGATACACTGCGCTTCTGGGGTCCCGCTCCCTTCCCCTTTCCCTTACCCGTCGGAGGCCTACAGGTCGGAGTTTTAGTTCCTAAACGTCGGGGAAAGGTGGTCGGATATGGAGGCGCGGTTACTTAGCTGCGCTGCTGTGGTGTGCTGGTTCTTCTCGATTTCTCGTCTTGCGGTGTCGTCCCTCGGATCGTCTGGATTCACTCCGGCGTCCCACGAGTCCCTCGGATCGACTTGACTTCCTTCGGCGCCTGTCCCGTGAGGTCGGCACGACCTCCACGTCCTCGGAGTCCCCCGGATCAACTGCCGTCTCCACTTCCCTGCCGGACTATATCTCCCGTCCTGTCGAGGAATTACCTACGTCAATGACGACCCGATGTACGTCAAACTTCGGGGTGCATCGATCAGATGAAGCAAGCCTCCCGCGCCACCGAGCGCCTTTCTGTCACCTGGCACGTGCGTCATTGGAAGAAACTATCGGGTGACGTCTGTATGCATGTTTGACGCACGGTCTGGCAGATTGTGACGTCGTCGCTCTGTTATTTCTCTAGACTCGTCATGCATCAACGTGACCAGATAACCTAGAAAGCTCACAACAGCAAGCAACAGCAGAGGATACAGCAGAGGGGATGCCCACAGTTACCACATTGTGCTGTATCTTTGGGCCAGAGACTCCTGGTATATCGATGCCATTCAGAGTTCACTGCTCTGAGAGTACCACCAAGGGTACAGTTCTGCCAAATGGAACCACCACAGCTATTGTTCCACCACCACCGATGCAGTTAGAGCAAGAGGCATGGTACACTATCTGCGCCACGATGCCTACCACACATATGGAAAGTTTTGACCGCATCCCTTGCATATCATAAGCACCAGATGCCGATGAGGGGTGCAACCCGGTGCAGTCAGCGGTGTCGGGATGCCCCACCGGTTCATGCATCGTGGGCGAACAGTGATGAACCAGGATTGAGAGAGTGGAAGAGAGATGCCAATGGCACAGGAGAGGACACTGCAGGGTGGTCACCCTCTTCTTCTTCCTGCCATGCCTGGTCGCTACCAGCAGCAATATGTCTGGAAGTCAACCAGCAAAGCTAGTAATGATGACGAACAAAACAATGCAACCAGGTCGCCACCCCCCCCCCCATTCCAAGCAGCTACATAGGCTGTGTTCATGGGCATGTTTAGTCTGATGTGACACCACTATATCCCACCATGCAGCTGGCCAACAGCACGACAGCAGCAGAAGTACCAGAGAGCACAGCACCAGCATCATGTGAACGTATATCCTGCGTCCGAGATGGTTCGGGCTGGCGCCACACCTGTGCTGTGCATGAGGCGGCACTGTGTACAGACAGTCTCCACAAGAGTGAAAAAAGGGGGAGTGGGGATTTGATGCAGGATGGCATCCTGCCCTTTCCAAGCCTGTCTGGTATGTTATGCACATCAGTGCACCATGAACACTGGCAGAACGAGGAACAAGAGAGTGCAGTGCAAGTGTAATTATGTGTCTGGTGGTGTAGTATAGTGCATGGTAGCATGGCAGAGTATGGCAGCTCCGACCCTCACTCTCCCATCAGCTACCCGTCTCCAGAAATAGCACCAATGCACTGGTATGATAAATTTGTAAACGAGCGACCACATTCCTGTCTATGAAAAATTCTCCTACCGAAATAAGTAGCACAAACTCAAAAGATGGCCCAAATAAATTAACACAGCAGTATACTCATACAAGCGAAATATATATTTTTAAATTATTCGAAATACTTTACTGAATTTTTATGAGAAGTTTTGTAGTTTTGTACAATTTTTATAACTACACCACAAGTCTTTAAAATGTGTTTAATTTAAACAAAGTGCCAGTGTGTATGTTTTGACACAATATGGCTGCTGTAGGAAGGTGAGAGGTTTGTCGCTCCACATAAAATAGGTTTATTACATGTTATTAGGTGCTAGTAGTAAGTTTAAATATACGTTGGGTAGTCTGTAGTATTTAATGAGTTAGCTTAGTGACTTAGGTGATAATTTGTCATAATGATAGAGTAGTGCTCTTTGTATATTGTGTGCACGTGGCCGTTGTTGTTCTCATAGGCTTGTGTTATTTTGAAAGTTAGACTAGTATATAAGTGGGTATATATAAGTTTTCGTAAGTGAGGTTAGCTTATAAGTTAGGTAAAATCTTTGTTTAAAACCGGCAGCAAAAAAAAAAAAAATGCACAGGGTGAAAAAAATGGTAGGATGGTGCAAATGCAGAAGATTTGAGAATTTAAGTTATTTAATTTTTTTTAATGGCTTTAAGGTAATTATTAATTTAGTATTTGTTTATTGAATTAATTTAAGTATAGTTAAGTTAATAGAAGTTTAATCTTATTTTTTATATTTTCAAAATATATGTTTCTATAAAACTTATTAACTATTTTATTATTTTATCTCAATATATTTTAATTATATTATCAAATAGGAAATATGAAAAGCAAATAAATGTTAATATTTGACTTATAATAATATATTTTTTTTCTTCAACTGATTTTGCTCCTATTATTGTTAATAATGTGGATTTTATTACTATTAATCAAAATGTTATTTGATTAATAGGGTAGAATGTTAATCCTTGGAAATTTATTTTGTAGATTGATATAATTATTAAAATGTGATGGAGGGACGATAGTGGGGTACAGTGTGACCAGTGCGGCGGCTAGTTTCATGCCGATTTTGTTGGGATCAGAGAGGGGGAACTGGGCTCACTACGGCAGCATAAGTGGTGGTGTGAGGAATGTGTCGGGGGAAAGGAAATAGTGGCGGTGGCAGAAAACAAACTAACGGTAGAAAAGGAAACTCAAATAGGTGGGGAACGTGGAAACTGGATTTGGGAAATACTGATGGGGAACCTTGTAGAGAACGTGCCAGTGACAAGGATGGAAGTGGCTAAAGAAGAGAGGTGGAACAGGGAGATAGTAGAATTTATGAGCAGGAAAGAGAGGGAAATGATGCACAGGATTGAGAGGGTGGATATAAAGGTCAGGAATGAGATGGGTAAGTGTTGCTTAGCAATAAGGGTAGAGAAGTTAGAGGAAGAGTTGGAAGGCATAACGAGTGAGTTAGGCAAAATGCAAGCTTGTCTACAGAAGGAACTGCAGGAGGAGAAGCAGAAGAGAAAGGATGCAGAGATTGATGTGGTAAAATCGCGGAGGTGTATATGGGAGCTGGAAACAGTAGAAAGGGAAAATGCAGTAGGTGGCACTAGGAAGTAAATAAGGATAGAGGAGCGGGAAATAGTAGCAAGGGATAAGGCGATAGTAGACAGCAGGAAACAAGCAAGGATAGATGAGCAGGAAATGGTATGTAAGGAACAGGCAGTGGTGGAAAGCAGGAAGTAGTATGTTGAGATTTGTATGAGAGGTATTAGCAAAGACCAGCAAGTAGGAAAAATATGGACAGTTCATAGCCAGAGGGGAAAACAGAGAGCTCGTCAAAGGGAACGAAACAAGGGCGATGCAGGAGGAGGCTGGTGGCAGGGAT
This sequence comes from Clitarchus hookeri, assembly GCA_002778355.1. Lineage (NCBI taxonomy): Eukaryota > Metazoa > Arthropoda > Insecta > Phasmatodea > Phasmatidae > Clitarchus > Clitarchus hookeri. The sequence continues at coordinate 151,451 of NQII01001231.1, forward strand.
TAAGAAAGAGGTGAAGTAGTCAAGGGGAGGCAGGTGGGTGGAAAGGACACAAAGCAGGAAAGGGTTGTAGGAAATGAACTAGAGGTGGTTTTCCTATGCAGATCGATTCCAAAGGGGGTGGAGTTTGGGGGAAATCAGGAAAGGAAACACATATAAAGCATCATTTGGTGGTACAACAATAAAGGATTTGAAGGAAAGAGTTAATAGCATGAGAGGTAGCAGGGTGGCAAAGGTGGTTTTAATTCATGTGGGAGGAAATGATCTGGCTCGAAAGGAGGTGGTGCAAGAGATAGAGTGGGACCTCAGCGGGTTACTAAGAAAAGTACAGGAGAAGTTCCCAAGAGGTTGGACAGTAGTTTGTGGTGTGCTGGTTAAAAAGGGAATAACTTACAGGAAGGCAGTGGTAGCAAGTGAGGTTTATGAGAGAGTATGTAGGGATTTGGGGCTACATTTATAGATAGTAGGAAATGGGTACACTTGGAAAGTTTAGGAAGGGACCAGGTACACCTGACAGAGCAGAGAAAGAGGCTCCTAGGAGATCTGCTAGCTAGGGAAGAAGCTGGCTGTATGGAGAGAGTCAGGGCTGAGCAGCGAGTGTTTAAATAGAAACCAGAAAGGGACAAGGTAACAAGAGTAGAGCGAAATGGAGGAGTAAACACTGATGAGACAACAGTGTTTGAGAGAGAGGGTAAGCAAAGTAGGACAGTATATTCTGTACAATATAAGAAGGCCACTTTTTGACAGCTCTGTGAAAGTAGCGTCACTGTTTACATCTGACTACGTATCCTTCCGCCATCAGCTGGTCCGTCAAGTCGGGGCTGTATTTTTTACCAACACGCTGTCAGCAAATACACTTCTCAATGTACTGTAATGCTAAACAAATTTTAAGATATTTTAAGACTGACATCTGTTAAAAAAAATTAGTAGGTTATAAAAGTAAAAATATAAAATGTTGCAAATAATTAAATATTTGTTATATCTTTTATAATTTGTCTGAGATAGTGAATTTGGGTTAACATTTGCGAGACAGTCTGTTGTATCTATTATCACACTTTGGACGTTATAGCTAATATATTCGAGTTGGAAATATGTGACGTGGAATAACGCTAGAATTGCTTAAAAAATATTCAAGCGTGTCTACATAACTTTCTACGGAAACAAGGAGATGGGTTTCGAGAGAAAAATATGGCGTATAATTTACGTAGACGAACGATTACCAGCCGAATATAAATTACTTGTACCCCAAATCGTTGTACATTAAATATATGTTACTTTAAAAATTATACAGAGCTCGCGGAAAAATAAAACCATTTGTATATGCGCGTAAATACGTTATTCTAAACAACAAAACTATAATATGTTTCTGGGTGTAGTTCGGGATATGGATAACAGATAGTGTGGATGGGTGTGTTGTAACCGAAGGAGCTCCTGCCCATCGCAAGATGGCAGCACATGGTTGGAGAGTCTGTAAACTTGAAAAAGGTTTCGATTTTTTCCTTACATTTGGATACGGATAGTTTTATTGTGCATCTCATTTTGAACACCTATACATTACTATTTTATCACGAAGTTTCGTTTCTAAAACTAAAAACTGCTGTTTTTGACCACTAAAAATAAAATGTATTAATTAATCTACGAACTCTTTCTTATCCGTGTATTTTCTGCTTGTCTGATGTGCGCCGGCACTGCTCTCAGAATAGCCAACGTAATATTAATTTCTGTTCGTTCGTGCATCAGCTGATACAGGATTTTGTAAATGGCGCGTTGTTTGTTTTCAATACGTTACGTTGCCACTCACTGACTGTTAGAATGTGGCCTCATTATATGAAATGAACTCTAATGCAGTATGTTAGCATAAAGTTAATGGTGGTGAACTGTAGGAGTGTGTACAGCAAACTAGAGGGCTTCTGTAGTAGGTTTGAAGGATATGGGGAGGATATAGTGATAGCTGTAGAGACTTGGCTGAATGAGGAAGTGCTTGACATTGAATATAGGCAGTATAAGTTCACCATCTTCCGAACAGACAGGGAAGGGAGAGAAGGAGGAATAATGATATGTGTAAGGGAAGGGCTGAAAAGGTCAGTAGAATGGATTAGTGAAGATGTTAAGGTGATGGAAATTAAATTAAGTGGGTGTAGTAGTATGAGGATTACTTTGCTGGCAGCATATAGGCCACCATAACAGGGATGACAGGCAATTGAGACGATAAAGGAGAGAGTTGATAGACTAAAGGACAAGCAGTGGGTTGTTGTAGCAGGGAATCTGAATATGCCAGGTGAGATGGCTAGAGGGTGCAGAAGGGATTAGCAGCATGATGCAGAGAATGGCAGTGCAATTATTCAACAGAGGCTTGGTTCAGGCAGCAGAAACACCTACGAGGTGGAATGAAGAGGGTGTTGCGTCAGTGCTGGATGTGGTGTTGGTCAGACCTGGGAATGCTATAGTTGGTACAATATTTTTGGATGGCATAAGCGATCATGATATTCCTGTTGTGGAGATTGGGTTTGGCAAGATGAGGGAAGAGCAAACTGCAGATAGGTTGGTGTGGCAGTATGGGAGAGGAGACAAGAAGGGGGAAGAAATCTTCCTCAGGGATAGGTTTGAAAAATGGTCTATGGAGGAAAGTGTGGAAGGATTATGGGAAGAATTTAAAAGAATAATAGAGGTTATGTTGGAGAAATCTGTGCAAAAGAAAATATTATGATCTGGGAGAGATCCACCATATTTAGGAGAGGAGATTCAAAAAATGAAGAGGAGGTGTAGAAAATTTCATGCCAAGTGGAGAAATGAAGGGACGACAAGAGCTAAGGAATTGATGAAACAAATGGGAAGGGGGCTCTAAAGGATACTCAAACAGACGAAGAATATGTTTTTAGGGAAGATGGCAGAAGAAGGAAAAGGAAAGGAATGGGGGAAATTGTTTAGTTATGTTAAGAAGGAATGGCGAGGAGAGGAAGGGAAACCCTCTGCTGTAAGGTAGGGATGGCAGGACTGCGCCAAATGACCACGAAAAATCGGAGATGCTGCAAGGCCGGTACTTGTCAGAGTTTGAGGCAAAGGAGGATTGGAATATGGATTGGAGGTTGTTTATTAAGTTTAAGATGAGGGAGTGGGAGATAGCAATGGTAATGGGGTTGAAGAACAGTAAGACAGTGGGACCTTACAGGATAGGGAACACAGCACTTCAGTTTGGTGGGAGAGAGTCAGTGAAATATTTGGAGGTGTTGTTTAGCAAGTCCTTAGGAAAGGGTAAGTTGCCACAAGGTTGGAAGTATGTGTTGGTGGTCCCAATACACAAGTAGGGAGAGGATAGGATGAGACCTGGCAACTACAGACTGACGACTCTCACATCGAGTATAGGAAAGGTAATGGAGAGGCTAGTGGATCAGTATGTGCTGAATGATATGAACAAGAGGAATTGGTTGTAGGAGTCACAGCATGTTTTCAGAAAAGGATACTCATGTGAGATGCAGCTGGCTGGACTGTTAGAAGATCTGGTGCATGCAGTTGATAGGTGGAAGCAGGTGGATGCCTGCTTCATAGACACTGAGAACGCATTTGATAAGGTGCCTCATGGGACTTTGATGAAGAAAGTGGATGAGCTGATTGATACTGGACAAGTGGGTAGTGGAATGGATTGAGGACTTCCTAAGGGGGCGAAGACAGAGGGTGAAAGTGGAGGACTTAGGAAGTAGAGGTTACATCAGGAGTGCCACAGGGAAGTGTGCTGGGCCCTGTGTTGTTTCCCATAATGGTAAATGGCATGGGTTTGGGGATTAGGGAAAAAATAAGATTGTTTGCAGATGATTGTGTATTATATGCAGTGTTAGAAGGGAGTGAAAACTTGCAGGCAGACATTAACAGGATATGGTTGTGAACCATGGAGAATAAGATGAAGATAAATGTTAGAAAAATTAAGGTTGGGAGGTTTACAAAGAAGAAGCTGTTAAGCAGGGACATAGACAGATGGGAGGAGCAAGCTATAGAAGAAGCAGCAGAGTATAAGTATCTAGGGAATGTATTGCAGGGAGACCTCAGATGGAAAAAAAAACACGTAAAGAGGGTGGTTGCAAAGGGAAGAAGTGGTTTTGGTATGTTGGGAAGGGCGCTGAAAGGAGTCAGTGTTGAGGTGAAGGAGAAGGCATATGGCACAATGGTGCAGCCGATGTTAGAATATGCGCCAGCAGTATTGGACTTGTACATGGAGGTGCGACAGCTAGAAGAGGTGCAAAGAAGGGTAGCAAGATTGGTGTAGGGTAGGTGGAGAAGACCGGTGCAGGATGATGAGGATTAAGGGAACTATAGACCATCAGTAATGACGAAAGAAATGTGATGGAGCTCGTTTAAGGACAGGACGAAAGTTGAAAGGCTTGTCAGAATGCACAGGATGGTGAATGGAGAGGGAGGATGGGGAAGTTTATGCTACTTGTTAAGTAAGGGGTGTTTAGAGGGAGAGGAAACAACAGTGAGAAGCTTCCGAGGGTGTGGAGAATGGATCGGGGTAGGCAGTGTATACTTGTGAGGTCTGTGAGGGAGTGGAATGTCTTACGAGCCGAGGGGTGAGGGGGGAATCGGTATTTGTATGGGTGGTTGCTAAGTTCAGGAAGGGCATAAAAGAGGAGTTTGGTAGAGGCAGGGGAGAGTCGAAAGATCTCACAACCTGGTGGTAGTTTAATTGCAGGTGTGGTGTTATTATTATAAAAAAACTATAATTAATTTCAAGGGTTTTTGCAGTGTTTATGGCATAGCTGTACCCAAGTATGTGCCAAACCTGCCAGTCATCGTTTCGGCTCGCACGAGGTTTGTGCTGCCTTATCCTGCTCTGGGCACCTTCATCTTTGTTTTACCAATCATGTAGTATGAAATAGTTTAAGATCCAGAACATTTTATTCCTTGTGCATAGAAATTGCGCTCTCAATTCCCAGTGGAATAGTATCAACAGGGGAGGCCTATTATCAATTTAAAACCTTGTAATCAAATGGCCGAATGCCTATGATTTTTGCAGCACAGCTTACCTTGGCATGCTTAAGCCAAGAACCACTTCAATTTGAATCGCATATGGTTGCACATGTAACTTTGTCCACAAGAAAAATATTTTTTAATTTAAGTAACTGTGTGTATTATTTCGACTGTTGCCTTAATGGTATGTGCGGGAACCAGACCCCAACAACCTGCCCATATCATGTCAGCTTTGGTTTATGTGAATAATTTCCAAATTCGTGTCAGGTGTGCAGGTCAGACTTAGAATAGGCCTGTAACATAAGGTATATAACTATAATGATGAGAGAGGAATCTGTGAGATCCCTCGACATCAGAGCCTACAGCAGTAGCAGCACCACGAGGGGAATGAATGTGACTGGGTGGTCAGCCACATGTCTCTTGAGATCCACCAACTTCAACTTATGTTATCGCGTACGTTCATGACTGGCGCTTATTCGGGTAAATTGTTAAAGTTCCAAAACCTGAAATATCACTTTCAATGTTACTGCTTCTAGCTTTAAGAGTGTCCTGGCCACTCGACAAGCTGACGTCACATAGCAGCATTATTATAATATGTAGACCTTAACCTGAAAGTGATCGTTATCTGCTTATCTTTTCTTTCATAAGAAATATATAGTTTTTTTTATGTAAAAATTAAAAATTTCACCAATTTAACACAATGCTGGTTTTTAAGGGCCTTAATCATAGTCGTTTTTAGTCCGGATTAAGGAAAGATTATCCTCCGACTAAAATTTTTTCTTATCCAAGGACCTGTATTACTGCTAGTCAAAGTATCACCTTGCCTTGTGGGGACAAACCTTTATCCCAGAATCAGGCTACAAAATTGAGGTATTAAAGTAAAAAAAGAAAAAACCTGCTGAACTTAAAGGAGATAGGTTTGCTAATAAAGTTTGGAAGTGGAAGTTAGATGAAGTTTACGAACCACAAAAAATATGTTTAAGGCTGATTCTGTCAATTTGTTGAAGCAAAAATATGCCGATTTATTGATAAAATGTTCCCTGAACAATATTTCAAAGGAAAAAAATAAAATAATACATAAATGCCAAGCTATAGCAAGGCCTTTTGAATTTCTGTGTCAATCAAATTCCTTCTCTGACAACTGATTCTTACTAGATGTGATAATAATATTTTCAAACAGAATTTTAGTACTGATCCGCTTCTTTATATAAATGTATTAATGAACATTCATGTAATGTGTGAAACAATAGGTAGAAGGCAACATTGTGGCTTGATGTGCACATCAGTTTGAATTTCATCTAAGTGAGTAAAATTTTTGCGATTTCATAATTTAATTTTGTTTTGTATTAAGCTCTTAAATTTAATTCATCATCATTAAAAGCTGTATTAGCGTAAAAGAAACTAAACCAGCTCATACCACCAGTGGAGAGTGCAATTCACTAGTGTATGGCACGAAAAATTAACAAATACACATGGAATAATAATGTTTGATCATCAAACAACTCTATCTATAATCTCTCTACGTTTGTAACGTTCCAACTTACAAGTTTTGGAAATGTGACTTTAATTTCTTGAACTATTTATTCCTTAGTCATCGTGAAGTTGTTCGTGCTATTTAGTCAGTTAATGGAATGACAATGTACACTGATGAGCTGGTTTGAAAATTAAGGAACAACGTTCTTGTGCAATAATGAAACGGAACACTGTTCTGTATGTTGTCATGGTTACTAATAATCTTCTTTGTGGATCACAAGTTATATTTTGATTGAAATACTTTATTTTAATACCCAAATTTTAATTGATAAAACATAATGCTAATAGTTAGTGGTAATGCATTTAATCTTAATGTCTAAAATTTGCTTTTATTTTGATTGGTCAGTAGAAAATTTGATCATGATAAATCAGCTGTTTTTGGATGTAGTTTCCGGTCATTGTTTATGTATTGTTGTGTTGAAGACTTGACGTTCGTATGTAATATTGCTGCACAGAATGACACCTCGGTTTTCTTTGTTGATGCCTGAATAATATAAAGTGCATTGTTGGAAACAAACAAATTTTACAATGCTTGACAATACTTAGCATTACTTGTAGATATGGCAAGCGGGAAAGGAGTAATAAATTTGAGGTTTAATCAAGATCAAGGTTGGTTTTGTCTCTGATAAACAAAGAATCTCGTTTTATATTAAAAGTAAACGTAATTTTCTATATTCTCATTTTTGTTGCATGACCAAATAGCTATTACGTGTTTGAATGTGATTCCTCCACGGAATGTTTTGCTGTTTTGTAGAATACGTGTTTCAGTCTTGTGTTTTGTTATAAGTTTACTTTATTAATTTTCTATGTTCTAATTTCATTTTTTGACCATATATGTTATGTTCTGCTGTATTTTTCCGAGGGAATGTTCTACTATTCTGTAGAATTATTGTTTCATTCTATTTAGACGAAAATATGGAAATAAACATTGGATACTGATCATTCTGTCAAATTAAATGACTACGAGATAGTGTTAACTTTATTTTTAATGTACTTCAGTAGAATTAAATCAGCCGTACGTAATATTTTTTTACTAATATTTTATAAATTTTCTTTTTGAGCAGATTATATTGTGTCGGCCAGTATAGATGCAGTGCAGTGAACATTCTTTGTGTAAGAAGCCTTTTATGTAAGTTATGTATTTAGAGTAATAAAGTTCTGTTATGACTGAACTGGGGAGCAAAAATAGAGCTGGAATAAAGCTAACTTCAATCTAGTCTGTTGTGAGGGTGGACCTAACTCGAAGACCACATAGCTCCTCGAGTGACAGCGTGAGACAGTTGTAAGAAGTGTGATATTTGTTATCCCCACACTACAATTTGTGAAAAAAAATACTGCACAAAAGAAAGCAAAACTGTTTACAAAAAATAATATAGTACTTACCATAACAAGGTAAATGAACGGTAGTCCATGTATTAAACAGCCAGTATTTTTAAATGATAAGAAAAATCTTTTAAAATTCACATTTTCACTAAATGTAATTTCTGCTCCTGAAGTATTGTGTTTACTGAAATATATTCCCTAGTTTACTTTAATGATTTTTTACTAAAAGTAATGGAAAATGTTTGAAAATAGTATTTATGGGCCAATCTGTCCTGAGTAATTACCACATACTAACATTTTCCACTTTATCTGGCACAATTTTTATGAAACTTGTAACCGTTATTGAGCCAAGGTAAATTAATTAGCATTTAAATTTACAGTTATGGCAATGTTGAATTGTTGGTTGAAATGTTAGTAAGTTATGCTCTGAATGCTACTTAGCATGTGGAGCATTGTAATGTTTGCCTGTGTACCATCTCTGTTTGACCATGTAAATAATTAAACATTTAGGTAAATGTTTTGTTGCAAAAATTTGTTTTCAGAGTTTTATTTTATAATATTAACTTTTTGAAAAGTAGACAGAATGCAGAAGTACTCACAGGGCGGTACTCGTGGAGAGAGACACACAAACAAAAGTCGGACGAACACATTTTCCACGCGAATGCGTGGTCGTGCGACATTTCACTGGCTAGTCCAGCCTCATCAGGTGGCGAGCGGTGGCACACACCACAGTCTGGTGAGCTGTGGTTGGCAAACAGTGAACATAGCGGCCAGGAGGCAAACCAGGGTGAGGCAGGAAATTTGAAATGTGGCGGAGGGGTTATCTTATGTTTAAGCCAGGTGTCTGTCTGGATTTGGTGATGTATTGGTGGGCCAGTTCCCAGCATCGTAGTTCTGCACTATTATTAGAAAGTGTTAGAGGGCACTTACCACTGTGGTTGTCAAAATGACTTTGAAGGGGTTAAAGACATTTTATGGTTTATCGCTGGAAATGTTATGTGTTTCCTAGGTTTCACTGTGCTGTGCACATGTCAGAATATTTTATTTAAGTATTGGTTGTGTGTGTATGAAACTGCTTTACCATTTCTCTGGGCCAATGAGAACCACTATAAGACTTGTTGTGATATGGACTAGGCCCATAAAGGAATATGGTAATAAGTTGTCAATGTCCCCTCGTGCCTCAGTGCTGAGGGGGCATGGCGAGCATGACCTGCGACAGGAAGCGGATGTGAGTCATGTAACTGACCCAGGGAAGTTATGTGTGTGTCGGTGATAGCCAACCGGCTAGCTGCGATTACAGTCTGATTGGCAAGGGATTAGTTCCACCGACGCCCTGAGAGCTCTCCAGCGATCTGCTTAAATAAGCGGGGTGGCGTGCCAGGGTTGAGGAGCCTCTCTTTCTGTTCATCCGGAGTGGTAGTTCCGCGATTCGTCCTGTAAGGTGTTTTCTTCGGTGCACCAGAGAGAAGGAAGGCACAGTAATAAGCTCCTAGGTCCAGCCAGGAGCAGCAGATAGGCGTGAGCTGAAGTACCAGGCACAATCATGACACTGTTTTAAGGATATGTCAGTAGGCGTTCTCCATATATTAGGGGCGAGGGAAAGTGTACCATGGACGTGGGAGCCAGGAATGTCCATTGAATAAACAGACTTGTTTCACTGCACCCATGGTAATAGTTATTTGTACCAGTAAGAACTTCTCTCCTCGTATGCCGGAATGCTAGCACCCATCCTGCGGAACCCGGCAGGAGTTTCGTCAAGCTCGCCTCCAGTCAGTCAGTGGGGAGGTGCATGCAGACTGGTGGCGAGCATACCTGGAGGAGCAGAGGCAGTGCGCTCAGGTGAGGCGACTGCTTCTTCAGCAAAGGGCACAAGCCAGGTGCCATCCTGCATCACGGCTGTGCGACGACTTTGCTAGGGCACCCGTCTTCTTCTGAGTGTCCCGGGACGGAATCACTGTATCCCCTTCCCGAGACTTCCCTCACTGATTTGGAATGGAGAGACGCTCTGATCTTAATTGACTGGCCTACGTGTCCAGCCCCAAACGGTAAAGATCACGATGCCAGACCACTGACCAACACTTTTGATCCAAGAAGACTAGTGGCAGACAGGGTGGAGAAATACTACAGACTGAACCTTTATGATTGGTCTGCAAAGGCCAAGCAGAGTTAAAAATGAATCGTCCAATCTTAAAATGATCAGGACGCTACAGTGTTTTAGAATATACTTTGGCTTAAAAATGTTCATGATTTTCCTGTGTCTCTAAATATGATACATTAACTTGAGCAATATATTATTGTTTGAAATTTTTTTGGCACATTTGTTAAGACAAAACAAACATGAAAATATCAGATAGGCAGATGTGGAGAAGGTCACTTTAGAGCCTTTTCCCTTTGAAAATGTATAGAGTTATAATTGAGAACATGCCATTAACACTCTAGTCTGTTAAAAAAGGGAGTTCAATGAGATATTACTATATAATCTTTGTTGTCTGATGTTTTTATCGAGAACTTTTCTGTTGAGAGAGAAGGTAGAGGGATCACAATTAATTCTGGATGTTTACATATAATAAATTAACTTATGTCACTAATTTTTGTGGAGGTGCTCACAGCTATTGATAGAACATGCATGAAATCAGTTGGCAGCAATTATTGTAAATAAAAAAATAATGGTTTATAAATTGAAAAAAGTACAAAAGTATATAATAGAAAATAAAAATTACCTTGTACTATGTGGTTTATGTCTGCCAGATTACAAGGCACAACCTGATTGAATGATGTCAAACAGTTACATGAGCTTTAGTCATATCTTTTACATAATTAGTTTTGAAACCACCAACGTACTACGTTGGCATGTTATTGATATTACATGTTTTGCATCTTCATTAAAGAATAGATAAATTTTTTGTGACATTCTTCTTACACTTTATTATTTATCATAGAAAACATTCCATCTCTTACCAGTTATTTGTGGCACCAAAATTAGCTATACCTACATTACATATAAGGAGGGAAACTAATAAAAAGATTTTGATTTTTAGAAAATTAATTTGGGCACTGCATTATATTCTTTGAAAATTGTGATCTGCCAAGGTGAGAGAAGTTTTGTTATCCATTTTTGCACCAGCATTTAGTATTTGGTTACTTTTTCAGTTGCTGTAGAGATACTAGCAATTAAAGTTTGTTTATTTTGGTAGTTTATTTTTGAGCTGGATTGTTGTTTACAATTTTAAAAGTAAATATTTACAACCCTACCCTAAGAATTATCTTGGAATGTATTTTCAGGACCTCACCTCAAAATTCTAATTTTGTTTTATTTGTTCTGATTTCAGTATTTATTTATTTTGACAGTTGTACCACTTAATTGCTACGTTCGGATGGACTTGTGTTATCTCCTTGCACAAAGTATGTACAAGCATGTTATCACCACAGACTTACCAGTGAGAAATGAATTTAAGACTGGTTAATTTAAGGGAATTTCGTATCAGGAAGTGATTTTATCTGAGATATCATCCGTTGTGATAGCAGCCCTGTGCGAACCCCGGGACTCTCTAATCAACAGCCACATGGTGCAGTCCTTCATATTTTCGCTCCTGCTAAAATTTGAGATTAATTTAGTGATGACAGTCCATCGTAAGCTAGGGAGGTGTACAGAGGTGCCTCAGTTTTAAGTAAGCGGGGCATGAAAAGAAGAGGCCCAAAACGCTTGCTTTTAGCTATTTTAGTGCTGAATTTGCGTTGCTGCCGTCTCTACCTCGAATCTAGCAGATTGAGCTTCGTCGAGTAAAGAAAATCTCAAGGTTACGTAATAAGGAATGCTTTCCATGTGCTTATTTTTGGATGTGTATTGCGAAAAATGTATATTGAAATTATTTTTTGAAAGGGCTATTAAGTTTTGTCAGACAATACAAGAAGCCAGCAGTATATATTCTCAAAGCTTTAGCTGCGCAAAAATAGTTTTGCAAAATTTTAAACTATTTGTGATAATCGTGCAAGTGAAAGGAAGATTTTTATTTTCACATAATTTATTTTATTTTCCTTAGCAGTTTTATTGAGGTGATCTAGAAAATAATTTTTTTTGGAAACTGATAATTTTCATTAATCTTCTTTTCACGACAGCATTCAGTTGGCTATTAAAAAATTCAGAAGTTTTCTCAGTTGAATTAAGCGGAAATTTCTGGAATATTATTTTCTTTACTGCATCATTCATTTTTTTTTCTTTAAATAAAATTACTATTTTACTAATTGAGTGTCGAGAGTGTATTTGTGTAGTTTTACTAGTATAGTTAGATTTTTCTCCTATGATTTATCTGTTCATACAAATTGTATGAAATGTGTAGTGTTCTCTGTCTTGTCTTTAAGGGTGAAGTTGAAGTGTCCTATGTTGTTTTGCTAGGGTAATGTGTTACCTATACTCTCTGAAAGTACTATCATTGGATACAAACCCAACACCTCCTCCGCTGAAAATGTTAATTCTTATTAAAGAAATAAATATTTCTCACGCTATATGTTGTATGGGAAAACTTTTTCTCTTTGTCGACACTACACACAAGCCTATAGTTAGTGAGCAAAGAAAAATACTGCCACAGTTCATAAGTCTGCTTTGCATTACATGTCAGCCTTTACCTTCATCTCAATAAAATTATATATTTCTCTAAAACAACATGATATCTTTTATATTCATAAATTTTTTTACACACTTATTTTTGTAAGTATTTAAATACGCAAAAAAATTACAACACACTGTAAGTACACCAACAAAGTGCAGTTATTGTCTATGGGCATAATTTGCAACAGTGATTAATCTTTTGGCCCTTGTAGATTTTCAAATACCCATGTATGCAGGTAATGTGTAGTTACTGCATTATTTCTTATTGCAGGATGTTTCACATGTTGCATGGAAAGCGGAATTCGTATCTACAATGTGGATCCTCTGGTGGAGAAAGCTCATTTCGGTAAGTTAGTTTATAGTCAAATGCATTTTTACTTAAAAATATTACATAGATGGTGGCTGGTGTAGAACAGTATACTTCTATGTGGTGCCCAGAAGTCGTCTTCTAGCACCACCAAAGCAACTTTTATGACTTTGCAACTCCTAAAACAATAAAAATTTGTGTAGTTTGTTGACTTAAAAGGAGTTGGTGCTACTTATATTCACTTCTGAATTTGTAATTTCTCACAAAACATTTGTGCTGGTATGTTGTGTTTTTGAAATCCAATTAGCAGTAGTTTTTGTTCACTTCAGGCATGGCAAATGTAGGAAAATAAAAACACTTGCAGTAAAGAAATTTACTCGCAGAGCAACAAACATCTCTGGGTTAGTGCTCATTATAAACTACGTCAGTCACACTCTAAAAATTTCGAATGTGTGGTGGAGTGCCTTTGTGATCTTAGCTACTCATGAAAATTGTAATGAAAAGACACAACAGTCCTAAAATAAGTAGGAGAGGATGATGGATGCTTGAAGCCACAAGTTAAAACTTATTTGCATATGTATAATGGTCGTAAATAGTGCAATTCTGGCCCATGCATACTTTTTCTCTTTCGCATGCTTGATTTAGTACTTTATCTTTTTACTGCAATTAACACATCATTTCTCTTTGTAGTACATTTGTAACCCGAAGAACATGGTTTAAAGGTACTACTTTACGGTGGCATAGCACACTGTTTTGGAATAGGAACATCCGATAGTGCAAATATTTTTCGTAGTGAAACAGGAAAATAATGTTGTTTTTTGTTTTTATGCCTAGGCTAGTTTTCAGTTTTAAGAATGTCAGAAACTTGGAAATGTACGTGAGACAGACTGGATACTTAATGGTACAATCTGGGCAGGAGACATGGACAAGACGTGCAGCCATCTTTTTCACTTCCTAACTATTCTAACTTCATGTTATGTAGGGGCCGCTGTGGCTGAGCAGTTTGTCTCCCACCTAGGGGAACTGGGTTCAATCCCCGGCCGGGTCACTCCGGATTTTCACAAGTGGGAATCGTGCTGGATGATGCCACTGGTCAGCTCATCTGCTTTCAAGACCTCGTTAAGAGTCGCTCAATTCTCAACTTCATGTTATGTAACTTGAACACTTCAACCAAAGGATATGTAAAATTAACTATTGCATTTTCAATTTTCTAAAAAAAATGTGTTTCTCGAGGATATAAATTCTACTAGTGGGCATTGAAACAATCAGAATTTTGTGTGGATAGGTATTGCGGACAGCAAAAAAGTAACAGAAAAATTAATTTTAGTGGTTAGTGTAAATAATTCTTTTTCATAAGCAAAAATATTTTATTAATGATTTTCCTTAAATTGAATTCAGATGATGCGTACATGACACTCAGTTTAACCTTTAAGGAGAATCGCTAATAATATTAAATGCCTCAAGGTCACATCCAGCCATTAAGAAGCATTGTGACAGCGATGGAAAATAGCATAAACAATCTTTGCTTGTGTTCTTATTCCTCAGAATTCTAAGCTGTGACTGTAGGGTTTGAGTAACAAAGTTTTTCAATTGACAACAAAATATTGACTTTCATTTCTGTCCTGAAAAATGATTTGCATGGAAATATTCCATAGTTTTTTAAAACTAGAATAGACACAACTGCTTACAGCAAGACCCATGTGACAACTAGACATAAAAAAATGTGTGATATGTTTTCTCCAGATATACTTTGTTTCATTTACGAAGGCCGTTTTTTGATAGTTCGAAGAAAGTATTGCCAGTGTTATTGTTTTGCTAATGTATCTCTCTGTCTCAGCTGCTTTGACACGTAGAAGCCATGCTGTTTGTTATGTCAGCTGTTGACATTACACGGGACTGCGATGTTATATGGACAGTCAACTTTTTTCCAGAAAATATGGAATTTTCTGATGCAGCAGAAACGGCATAATCCAAAATGTGCATTCGCAGAAACAATTTTTACAATTTTTATTGTAAATTAAAATGTTTGAAAGTAAAATGTATCTAGAGCAGTGAATCTTAAATGTGCTCATTTCTTTGGTGCGCACTATTTTCAGCAAGTGTTGCCAACGTGAACACATACACAAACATGTTACGAACCAGCTGATTGCAAGCATTGAAAATGGAGTAATTTGTTGTGACACCGTTACAAAGTTGGTGGTTCTATCTGTAAGAAAACGGCCTTCGTAAATGAAACACAGTATATTTGTCTCGTATGCATTGTAACTCACAATCATCAATGAATATGGATGTAAACAGCGGATGCCATGTCCAGTCCTGTACAAAGCAGTTCCTGCCCTAAACAGTTTGCACGATGCGCTAGCAGCAGTTGACAAGCAGTGCAACTCTTTGCCGAGAGCTACATTCTGTACGTACGGCCTGTGTTTAAGCACTACGGTGAGTGAAGGTGAAGGGAGGTGAAACCTTGCCACTACACAAACCGCAATGAGCGAGCAAGCACAAGTCTTTGTTGATGCACACACCATTCATTCAGGCTCTGCATGGACTCCATTGCTTACCAGTGTAAAGGACATGTATCAGTCCACAATTACATTTTATTTCTTTTTAAAAATTAATTTGAATATTATTTCACTTAAAATAATAAGTTTGCGCAGCCAGCATAGCAAGCATAGAGAATTCGTCACTGAAGATGAAATCTAAACATAGAAACCTACAAGGTAAGAATAATGAAGCAGTTTTATCTATTAAACTGGCTAAAATCCTTCTTAATTTGGCTAACACTGTGAAAAATAAGAAATTTTATATAACACTGAACTGCAATTATTTATCTGTCTCATTTTATGTTCTGAATGTTGTATCCAAATCAACCTCTCATGGAGGTAGAAAATGGGATATTTTCACTATCGCTGTTCCCTGCTGCCAAAGATAGAGGGAGAGGGGCATGTCGTCATTGTTAATCTCCCTGCCTGTTTGCTGGCATTACACACAGAGATACACAGTGGAGAAAGCTTAATCTCCCTGCCTGTTTGCTGGCATTACACACAGAGATACACAGTGGAGAAAGCTTAATCTCCCTGCCTGTTTGCTGGCATTACACACAGAGATACACAGTGGAGAAAGCTGTCATGTTAGTATATTGTAATTATCCCACCTTGAGAAGTAACTGAAGGCTGATGTACGAGTTATGGCTGTCGGCACAGCAGGCTTCTTGTGATTTCCATCTTGGCCGGGGTCACATGGAGGGAGACCTCTGCCGCTGCTCTGCATTGTCCTTATATCTGCTTGGCATAATGCAACATGACCTGATTCCCTGGCTGGTAGAGAGAACCTGCTTACCGTGGTTTGGGCAATGCGAGTCCCACGTACGGCAACTGGCCGTCCTGATTACAGCTCATGTGTGATGGCGTGTTCAGGCAGACCGTCGAATTAAGGCTTGTTCACGCTATCACAACAACTGGTTGTTCCTTGTCCATTGCCTACAAACATACTCAAATGAAGCACCTGCTTTGGACAGTCGGATCGTTGCTCAGGTTCGAGAAAAGTGTGAGGAGTAGCAAAACAGGGAGGAAAAACATTACTATTGGTGGTTGATGTTTCACGTGTATGGTGCAGAAAATTCACGTACAGTTTACATTATAAAATATTTATAATGTTGTTATTAAATATTTTTTAAGGGAACACCTGGCATCTGGGCATCTTACGATGCTGTGCCACTTCTACTTTAGGCTATAAAAGGGAGTAAGTTATGAGTTTTCTTATAATCTTCAGAATCTTACAGTTTGTTTATTTTGAGGTAAAATGGGTTCTTTGTTGTTGTTTGTGCTCTTATCTGATTGTTTATCCTATCGTAAATTTGCTTTTCTCAAGCCCTACTAAAGTTCTACTTCTAGGATATTCCTCCACCTCATACAAACAAAGTCTCAAAGGGACATCAGTGTAATAATATTTTGTATAAGAACTATTTCTTACTAGGTAATACCAACACACCTATTTTCTCTCTGTTTTTAACCATATTAATTAGAAACGTTATTATAATATTTTTTTTTTTATTGGCCATTTACGGACCACGCTATTTCAACTGTCCTTTTCCTTTCCCTGGCGCCTGGATTTTAACTTTCACCCAGTATTCCCATATTCATATCCTATGCTGTTTCTTCCTCGCTTCAGTCCATGTTTTGCCAGTTTTTAGTTTCAGTTTTTCTTGGAAACCACGGTGCTCTTATGGGTAAAATATAAGTAAAAGTTTAAGTTAACCAAAAATAGGGCACTTTTATGTTAACACAAATATAAAACACCCATGATACATGACATACTCAGGAAACAACCAAACACCTCATAAATGGCGTGTTTTTCAAAGGTTCAATTATAAAAGAGTGAAGAAACTGCGTATAGACTGTAGACTTTCAGCCATGCCTCATGATAGAGGTATGTCCGCCACGTAGACATGAGCACAGGGTTGTCCGAGTGTGCGTTTGACCTCCCGTTACGAAAGTTATCTCCCCTGGCACTTACAGCTATAGAGAGAATAAGATAAATACTGTACATTGAGACATACAGTATTTTTTGTTTTATTTGTTGGTTTTATTGTGATTTCAGACCTGGAGCTGACAGGCAGTGTGGCGCACTGCGAAATGCTCCACCGCACTAACTTACTGGCAATGATTGCAGGAGGACCGAGGCCAAAGTTTGCAGACAACACTGTCTCGGTCTATGACGATATATCAAAAAAATTTGTGTTGGAGATTTCGTTTTCTACACCAGTAAAGGCAGTCCGCCTGAGAAGAGACAAGTAAGTGCGAGTTAAAACTATTTTTCAGTGATTATTGATTGAATTATTTTTAAATACTATCTAAATTTAAAAAATCTTAATTTATGTTCCAAAATTAAATTTCATTGTAATTTTTGTAGGTTTTCTGGATATCACCATGTTTCAGTCATACCTCTAACCTAACCAGTTAGTAGTTCATGAACTATTAAAATGATTGAAATTGCTTGTAATGTTCGTTTTTACAATGTCCTTCAGTCACAAATTAGGCACCATAGTGGAAGGTGTTCAACATAAAAACAAAGAAACAAGTATTTTGTTAATGACATTCTTGATGTTATCTGTGTGTAGTTACAGTAGTTATATTTTCAGCTTCATAAAATTTAATTGCTTGGAAAATAATTAGACACTGAAAACAATGACTACATAGAGTATGATGTTTGTTATTACGGTTTACCCTGTGCTCCTGGCATGATGTTTTGTCCACCATCATAACAATATAAATCTGAAATAAATTGTTAGTTGCCAGCGACTGTTCTTGTCACCATTGTCATTGTTTTCAGTGCTCACCAACTGGGTTGGTGTTCTGCATAGAGGGCTGGTTACAGATTCGGGTTGCACTAGCTGGGCAGAGGAATGATTCCTTTTCCCATTGAGGGATTGCTTAATTTGGTCTGCAGAAGTTAGAGTCTTGAGTACATGCAGTATCCATGTGCTCGTCAGACAGCTATCACCACTCCTAATAATCATAGATGCCAAACTGTGCAGTAGGAGCACTGTGTAGTGAGGGCTGTTATATGGTGGCAGCCTTGCTGGCAGGAATGTGAATAAACTAAAGAAGATGCAGGGGTAGGAGCCACCATTACTGCAGGTAGTGAAGGTGAAAATGGAATGCTACCAGGATCCAGTGACTTGTAGCAGTCTCAACTACTCATTTAGTTGTAGCAAATGCTTCCCCGATGATGTCTCCCAAATGTTGATATTCTCAATGAGGACTGGCAAAGGCCATCCCGAGGTCTGTAAGCTCTACTTGAGATGACCGGGACCAACACCTGCAAACGGGTTTACCTAGCTGGCATGTTCTCAGGTGTCTGTGAGCCCTTTCATGTTTCCTCTCATGATGATGGGATCGGACGGTATGAATGAGCTGCTCTTAACTCTGACTGGATACCCAAAGAAGGGATGAGGAACAGTACGTATTGAGCAAGATCACCATCACGTTGTGTTGGCTATGTCATCCTACTTGCCACCTACATGTCCAATGTCTGGTGACACTCGGCTCCAATCAAAATAACATGGGGAGCTTCGAGTTCTACTATAACATCTAAAAAAAAACTGGTGAGCTGGAAAATCTGGAATGTATTATCTTTGTGACTCTCTATGGCAGAGAAGTGGAGGAAGAATGACTAATTGTAGCATCCCACTGAGCCATTCTATTTGTAACAGATGTTACAAATGCACTCAGACAAAGAAAAATACTGTATTTATTATAGTTTGTAATGCCACAGTTGTGCTGGGTGTGGCATTCATCGAAACAAAATAAAGAATACTAGCTGGAACTATGTTTTATTAGATAGTGGCAATTACGTTACTTTCAATAGCAGAATAGCACACTTCCACAACAACAAACAAGCAAGAATTAGAAAAAAAATTGCCGTATCAATTAATGCTGAATTGAAAAAACTCACTTTGCAAGGATATTTACATTTTACAAGTTGGGAGAGATAACTAATTCTCTCTCGGCACCCTATACGATCCCTCACACTGGTGGAAAGAATTTAGAAGTTTGTTGTTAAGTTGAAAAGAAGTAATTCGC
Organism: Clitarchus hookeri; assembly: GCA_002778355.1. Classification (NCBI taxonomy): domain Eukaryota; kingdom Metazoa; phylum Arthropoda; class Insecta; order Phasmatodea; family Phasmatidae; genus Clitarchus; species Clitarchus hookeri. The sequence goes on from NQII01001231.1 coordinate 170,760, forward strand.
AGGTGTGGCCAGTATAAGCAATAATCGCTTCTCGCTTGCTACATCTTGACTCGGTGAGAGCACAATACAACTGTTCCGTAACTTGAAAGTGATTTTTACAGAATGCGGATTGAATGTGTGGCAATGACTGTGTCCATTTCAAGTATCTACCGAAAACTTCATTACACTACTGTAAATTGGGGTCATATCTAAAAATAGAACAATACGCACTACTGTGATTCTGGAACCGTCGCAACACAGGCATGAGTCTCATCACTAAGGCTTAACACGACCCTTGTTATGTCTGCACATATGCCTTCTCATTCTCATTATATTGCAACAACCAACTGTGTTTCATTAACTTAGTACGAAAAGAAAATGTGTTACAAACGTACAACACATCATGATCGTTGCTGTTGTTTAACCACTAAAATAAGAATATTAATTTAGTAAGGAAAATTATATAAAATATGCACAAATTGCTACTGCCTTAAAGTTCCGAAACACTGAATAAATTACTTTCTGTGCCAAAATTATAGAAAAATAAATATTTTCCTTGAATATTGATTACCTACTTTTTTCCTGCATTATTACAATATTAATACTTAATAGCACTACTTGCCATCGTAATTTAATCATTTACGCAGATGGTTGACTACTGAAAGCAACAACCTAGAATTACAAAACACATTGGAGGCCCTTAAAAAATGTGGCTGTAATGGATGTGGCAATAAATGGAAGTGTTGCCTCATTTAGTATCATTTTCCTTCAAAATTCTGTCTTCATAGAGCACACATAATTTTGATTTTTCCTGTTAGTATTGAAGGTTTCAGATATGCATGGAAAATTTTGGATGCAAAATATTATTTTAATCTAAAGTAAAAAGTATTTAATTTTTCTATGTAATGGATGTTACCTGCATACTATATCAGATGTTACCAGTAAGTATCAAACACCATATTTACCAAATATACATATACAAATTGAGACAGGCATGTTGGAAATTATATAAGATCAAGTGATCATATCTAACTTCATAGTTATTAATGAATAAAACTTTTTGAAAACATCATTTGATCTGTCATTTGTTGTGAATATGCAACCTTTCCTGAATCTATAACTTCTTGCATCCACTTACTGAAGTTACATTTTCAGCTTACATCTACAGCATGATTCATGAACTTGTAAAATATTCCAGTTATCTTTGTTAGTAAAATTGTTAAAAATTACTAATTAACTTTAAAAAAGAACAATTGAAGGTTTGGTCCAATGTTCTTTCACTAAAAAAACATTATTAAAAAAAAATTATTTGTGTTTTCTTCTTTGTCATGGAATGGGGCCACTGTAAGAGGGAATTGCATCTTCCCTTCTTTTCCTGTCAGTATGGTACCTCCATCAATTTGTGCCAAATTTCTATGTGCATTGATCTTAGCAACAAGTAGTTCTTTACATCTTTCAGGACAGTACTTCTTAAGATGGCGACTCAGTAAGTCGTAACGCGTGGTTCTTGGTCCCCCAGAATGTTTCGTGGTATAGAATTATAAGAATTCTAAACATTTTTGGTCCTCGCTGAGCTGAATTATATCATGTTGTGCAACAATTTCTCATCGCTGCCTTACAATGTTGTGTCCCTCACAATTAGTTGTCGCTTATTGTGTTTATTACATGTGTGTGAGCTAACGTCTATTTGTTGTTTAGTTCCACCATCTGGTAAGTATGGGAAAATGCCATCTGATCATGCCCCTCCAGCAGATTGAATTTCATGTCTTCTTTACTCATCGAGGTGGTGTTTATTCTGTGTCTCGTTTGAATATCAACCTTTTTTTTTGTGTACCGCACTACCTAAATACCAGGCGCCTTTAGCTATATTATGTTTTTTTCCTGAAGTTAATCACCTTCTTTGTGGTTAGTAATACTGTATCTCATGAAATCAGTTCTGTACCTTGTTTTTTTACCTACAAACATCGTATTTGTGGTACCTGCACGTAACCTCATTTTCGCTTTGTGAATTTCGTTGTGTTTGGTTGTAGATATGTTATACCCAGCTTTGCATGCATTTGATAATAGGCAAAGTGAGTTTTCAAACACTTTTATCAAGTTTTAAGTTTCAAGAAGCAAAAATTACACACGTTAATCAAAGGTTTCATCTTTGGTTGTGGTTGCAAAACTTACAGTTAGTAAGACACAAACTCTGTGTATTCTTCAACTAACTGAACACAGTCAATGCCATAGTTAGTGATTTAGCTACAAGGTTTCTGCAAAATGATTCAATGCTGAAAGATTTCAATAAACCCTTGTTTTTTGAAATGCAAAACAATTTTTTGACAGTTATGTCAGATATCAGATCTGTGATTACATATTTTGTGCAGAGCACGAAAATTCAGCACACTGCCTATACTTCTGCAATGAATGTGAAATTACCAAAACTCAATCTCCCCTACATTCATTGGCCCATGAGGACGTCTGGCCATCATTCTCACAGTGGTACCAAGCCACCATACTTGTCAGACGTGGAGAAATTTCAGTACCGGGTTAATTGTTTAAAGGGTGGTACTGTAAATTAAGTCACAAATTTCCCTATTACTAGTGAAAACTATATATTGCATGGGAATTACTCTTTTAACAGTACCAAAATAAAAGAAAACTCACCACTCTTTATATCAATACAATTCTTGATTTAAATGCTGCAAGTTCTTCCGATCATAAATAAATCCGTAATTTTGTCCACATATTTAAAGAGAATGCTAGAGCGCTGGGATATAACCTCACTAAGAACAACCCTGTCTTCTCTATCATCCTTTGGAAAAAGCTGGATTCAGGATTGTATGTACAATCTGAGAAATCATGTAGCATGACTCAGGATATTCTTCCTGAAGTTTTCAAACTGGTGGACTTTTTGCAGAGGGAAGCCTCAAAAAACTGATAGTGGCCAAGGTGTGCAAACAAAGTTTACAAGTCAGAACACTGAAAAACCTCAGTGCCACTAAAAGCAACAAATACACCTGTCCAAAATGCTGTCTTTTTGTCAATATGTACTGGGCTTCATTTGTTTGGGCACGTCTCATTAACTTCTTTATGAAATATAACTGCAAGCACCATAACAATGCTCCACTCCAAATACTGTTGGCCACTCACTGCCTTGGTTAAGGTTTGTGGCACTGGTGGTAAACCTCATATAATGCACAGTTTACTTGATAGTGCTGCACAAGCATCATTCATCTCTGTAGCATCGACTCAGATTTTCTCTCCCATGCAGCAAGGTTGCTGAAAGGGCTACTGACTTGTTGAGGGTGGTGTGTGCCTCAGGGATACAGTAAATTGCAAGATCCAGACATTTGTGGAACTTTCATTTGTTCTTAATCATTCTCTTCTCGTTGTACCCAAAATCACAAATCATCTGCCGCAGTCAGCTTTGGAGCCAGGTGTTAGGGAAAAATTTGGTTCCCTTCCTCTGACAGATCCTGACTTTGATAAACCTGCTCAAGTTGACATCCTTCTGTGTGCAGATATATGCAAAGATTTGTATGAGTGGAAGAATTGCGCTGGGTCAGCATGCCTGTCTGGTTGGAGTCTAGACTTGGATGGTGTCTTCTTGGGGACTACCCTGAATCTTCTCTCAATTCTTCTGATGTGAGCTCTGAGATAGTCTCTAGGTTTATTGGCCATAGTGACTCTTGTGACTTAGCCCTAAGGAAGTTTTGGGAAATTGAAGAACCTCCATTTGTCAGTGCTGAACAAGAAGACGGCCACTGTGAATGTTTCTAGTTGATAAAAAGTGTGTGTGCCCTTTAAGGAACCATGTCTACTTCTTGGAGACTCTTGTGCCTTTGCAGAATGCTGTTTCCATGCCCTCAAATGAAGACTAGAATCCCAGCCAGATCTCAAGGCCCTCCACAGAGAATCCATGAATGATTATGTGCAATCAGATCACATGGAACCATACAACTATGTGTCAGTCCTTCCATAGATCAGGTTCAGCAGTAACATATTGTTTTCTTCCCCATCATTGTGTTTTGAAGGCTTCAAGCTCAACCACCAATCTTCAAGGTGCTTATGATGACAGTTCTGACTGACAATGGATATATCTAAATGACAGCCTTCTTCCTGGTCCTAAACTTCAGCTGAGTATAAAGGGTTTGAATTTCGAAAGTGGTGTAGCAATCGGCCTGATGTGTTGGACGTGGTGCCAACCACTAATTGTGAATATCCTAGAGCCTTATAATTCACAGTTGGGCCTGTAGTCAACACCCTTGGTTTGCAGTGGAATCCAGAAGTTAAGTATCAACAATGGGAAGGCTATCAAACACTTTGTGCTGTTGCAAATTGCCAGAATTTACAACCCTGTGGGTTGGTGGTCCCCCATTGTCGTGTGGGCAAAGATCTTGATGCAGTGTCTGTGGACTGAAGGACGAAGTTGGGATGACCCCTTACAGTTTCACATCATAAGAAAGTGGATGAGTTTGTAGAAGGTCTTCCTGAGATGCAGTCCTTCCAACTTTCTGGTTTTGTTTGTTCTGATGTAACAAGTGCAGAGTTGCATGGTTTTGCAGTTGTGTCGGAGCAAGTCTATGCTGCAGTTGTGCAGCCTTATCATGGCTGTTGTGAGTAGCTCGGTTGAAGTAAATTACTTTACCCTGGCTCTAATTTTGTGGTGCGTTGGCAAAATTGCTTCAACTAGTGTCGCACATTTCTTGCTGAGTACTTGACTATCACTGCAACTCAAGTGTGGTGTGATGTGATTCAAGTGTAACCATTACCTTCTTATAAATTGAAAATATTTGTCGCAAATTGTATTGCCCAGATTCAAGAATAATGGCTCCCAGTCATGCCTAGAAATGTGCTCTCAGTATACAACCCAGCTTACTGTGCGTCACGTGGAGTCCTCCCTCACCAACTTTGTTCCTTGGTGGCATAGGCCTCATTGGTTATTCTTACCTCCTAAAAATTACCAGTATCAAGTGATTTTCATTTAATCTGCAATGCCTCCGAACTCAAGTTATCTCAAACAGCTTTAGTTACAGATCATGATCACCCAATAACCCACCGAGTATTTTCTTGAATGAGGCTTATCCGTATTGTGGCATATGTGATGCACTTCATTCTCTATGCCACCAAGCATCAACATTTCAGTGGAGTATTCTCATCCCAGAAAATGGAACAAGCAAAGGTCATAATTAGCAAATGTATCCAACACAAAATGTTTTGAAGATGACATGCAACTGCTCAAGAAATATGAAACCTGTTCTACACTTACAACAATTGTTTCCATTTCTGGATGAGATGGAGTGATCAGGGCGGGTGAATGACTAGCTCACGTTGGCATAGATCACTCATATAAGTATCCCATCTTACTTCCTAAGAGTCACCTAACCATTTATACATCTACACATGTAGACTATTTGAATTACCTTTCTGCTGCACCACAAATTTTGCAATCTCTGTTGTGTGAAAGGATAGTTTTGTGGCTGCTCTAAATATGTTAGTGTCTAGGAGAGGGACTTTGTACTAACTAGTACTCCGATACCAACTTTGTTGGTGCCTCCAGACATCTTAGTAACATTTTCAAGATCTTACTCCAATATCCTGAGTTAGAAATTTTAGCTTGATGAATTCATGAAGTTTCCACTTTATACCACCTGCATGTCCTCGCCTAGGAGAATTGTGGGAAGTGGCAGTTAGGTCAGCCAAGTATCATCTAAGAAGAGTCATTGGTGACCAGGTTTGTGTTCTGAACAGTTGATTATGCTCTGCACCAGAGTTGAGGCAATCCTGAACTCAATCCCCAGACTTCAGCTGACCCTTCTGACCTAACTGCTCTGACTCCAGACCATTTCCTCATTGGTGTATCCATTGTTGCTGTGCCAGAGATTGATGAGCGCTTGCCTCACCAGATGTTGGAAAATGGTATGTGTCATGGTCAGTCAGTTCTGGAATTGGTGGCATTGTGAATATTTACAACAGCTGCAGCCACTAAAATAAGTGGCACACTGAACAACCCATACTGAACCCAGGAGACCTAATGCTTGTTGGTGAAGATAGAGCCTCTTCCCATTGTTTGTGCTTTGTAAGAACCATGAGGGTGTATGCACGCTGGACCTGATGGTGTTGTCAGAGTTGCAGACGTGCGCACACAAAGGGGATTACTGACTTATTCAGTGCACAAACTCTACAGTCTTCATGTGGAGTACCTGAAGTGCTGTGTGGTAATGTTAGATTAGTGAACTTAAACTATCAGTGGTTACCAGTGAAATTTTGATAAATTCAGAATACAGTCTTTTCATCATTTGTTCTTTGACAAGATTTAATGTTATTGTTAGAGCTCTTTGAGTCCTCATATCGGTCTTGCCGGGCTGTGTGTATGGTACCCCCGCCAACGTGTGCCAGATTTCTACATACATTGAGTTGGCAACAAGTAGTTTCCGACATCCTTCAGGACAGTGCTTCTCAAGGTGACCCAGTAAGTCGCAACGCGTGGTACTTGGTCCTCCGGAATGTTTTGTAGTATGGAATTTTAGGAATTCTAAACACTATCTTTCTCTCTCCTTCTACAGGTATTCACCTAATCCCATGCCCTTCACCTGCATCACGTAGTGATGGAACTGGACTTCCATGAGTATGACTCACCAGCCTACCACCCAATGGCATTTGCCTTGTCCCAGGTTCAGATTCCATCTACAATGGTTGCTGAATGGAGAGGGGGAGAGGTTTTCGTGGCCTTTCTAACAGGGCAGTACCTAGGTCATAATATGTTTGATACCGCTGATTGTTGCATTTCCAATTTGGGATATGCAGTAAAATGAGCATTTTTGAAATCAACCTTCGAAAAAGACACTGCCCACTAACATGTTTGCTACCGTACATGCTGGCATGCAGGCTCACAGTTAAGTTGGCAGCAAATTCAGTGATAGTTCTAAATATTGATGATGTGTTGCGAGTATAATTTATAAATTTATGGCACATTAAGGTGGTGTTATTTTCCATTGTAAACATTGGAGTACAAATTGGCATATTAGTAACACGTCTAGGTTCATAACAATTTCACATTTTCACTTGATTGACGCATGAATAAAGTTATGAGGTCCATGGCAATGTAAATGGTGCATATGGTGGAAGGATACAAAATAAGGAAAAGGTAGATCTTCAAGCAGGGTTTTCATTTTTCCATGAACAGCCTATGGTGAAAGTCCTGTTCACTGCAGGGGGTCAAGAACCACATTTGACATGGGTGCTGCAAGTGTGTGCAGATGAGCAGCTTCCATTCATACTGAAGTGCCATGATAACATGCAATTGGTGTATTATTTTTGAGATGAAAGCAGGGAAGCTATACACCATGTTCATCACTGAAAATGGTGGAATTGTAGAAGTTAGCTGAATACCTCACATTTTACGCATTTTTCTTTATTAAATTGACTTATAGTTTCATAGATGTGACATATTTTGGTTGGTTAGCATAAATTGAGAGTCTTGTGGTTAAAATATTTCCTGTGATAAGTGCACTAAGTATTATTACCTTACATCGTGTGTTGTTCACAGATTGGTGGCAGTGCTGAGTGATCAGATCCACGTTTTCTCTTTCCCGTCACCATGCCACAGGTTGTTTACAATAGAAACCCGCAGAAACTTACTGGGGCTGTGCGAAGTGAGTCCCATTCTGGCTGCGGAACGCCACTTGTTGGTGTTCCCGGGGCACAAGCAAGGCAGTGTTCAGCTTGTGGTTTGTATTCAAGGCTATGCTATTTCTTTCTGCTGGTGTCTTAACAATTTTTTTTGGAGTAGTGGTACCGTCAGTTTGCATGCTGTAGTTATTCTATGCTGTGGTGTGTAGAATTTTGCAGTAGAGGTTTGTGGTGGTGGCTGAAACACCAGATTCAGACTAATAAAATGTTTATTTCCAGATGCTATGTTAGTGTATATTGTTTGGAGTGAGTGAAGAGATTTGGGTGGTTCTTATCAGCGAGGTCTTGAGAGCCGATGAGGGTGAAGCGAGGTGAGTATGGAGCAATGCCGGAATGCAAGGGTGGGGGAAATGGGAGAACCCCGACAAAACCCACCCACAAGCAGCATCATCCAGCATGATTCCCACATGCAAAAATCCGGGGAGGGCCACACTGTTATTTGAAACTTAGTATTTGTACGTATTCTCATAAGAGCAATGTTTAATCCAGTGGCTAGATTCTCAGATACCCTGGAATGCTGTAGCATTCGACTAATCACTACTTATAAAGAATGTTTATTACTAATGCCTCTTGTGTAATGCGGACCAGCTGGGGTATGTATAATGGGCGCCACCATGAATTTTATTGGTGGAAAGAGCATGTGATAAGTTAGACACATTCCCTTAACGTGAATACAAATTGCACTCTAAAATTACCATAAATAGTCGTGAATTAACTTCAATTAAAATTTTGGTGTGTTTGCAGATCTCGTTGAATAGGAACCAGGGCATCTTGTTCTTTCCTCAGCTCTTCTTTTCTTGTTACATCTGCTTGTGTCCCTTATTACTTTACACATTAACTGTAACAGCAAGCAGTTCTAGAAACATTCCTAGCAGCATTATTAAAAACTTTATTGTTAATCAGCAGTTATACTTACCATATTTACCCGAATACAGAACAATTTCAAAATAAGACAACCCCCCACATTTTGATATTGTCTACAGGAGAAATTTATTTCTCCACAAATTATCTGGACATGTAATTTAGCAGGGTTATTTTATCTTGGCACTCAAATAAAAGTGTAACATGGCAAGATTCTTTGCGAATAATAATACACATTATACACTACACTTCACATATACTAAAACTAGTGGTGTACCAATATGACTTTACCAATTATTGGTTCAGCTATTGATTGTGAGATCAGTAATCAGCAGATACTATTTTGGTTACTGATTGTTACAGTTTAATAGATTATTAAAGTTGCCAATAATAAATATGGGCATTTCAGCAATTCCAGAATATTTATAGTAACAAAACTTTCACTTGGGAATACAGTATGAGCAAAGCATACAATATGTATTAGCAGTTGGTGCAAAGTGATAAGTAATTTAACAGTGTTTGTAAACTTTAACAATCGTAATCTGAAATGGGTAAGTTTTTGTTGAGTAAAGTTTTTACGTAACATACTGCTCCTTTTGTTCTGTAGAATATTTTGTGTCGAAGGAAAAAACCTTTTAGAGCAAACAGATTCAAGAAGTATAATCAGATATTAAAAATATCTTTGTTGAAGTGTGGATGACTATCATCCTTCCCCAAAAAACTATAGGATCAGCAAAATATTAAAAATGCAGCAAAAAATAAGCCTAATACCTTATCACTTGACCAAATAAGTACTATTTATTGGGTTCATGGATGAAAAGATTCCTCCCAACAAAAATATATTTGTATGCACATGACGTAGATGTAGAGATAAGGTTGTTTACACTATGGACTTCCTGAAAATGAAATAGGCAAGGAGAAGAGGTATGGAAAAGGTCCTGGATAGGCAGTGGGGTATTAGCAGGGAGAGAGGGTGGGAGGGATAGAGGGAGAAGCAGGAAATAGGGGGNGAGAGGGGGGAGAGGGAGGTTAGTCATCTGCTGGCAGAACAAACAAAACAAGACTCGAAGCAGGCTGCAAGCTGCCCTCCTGCAGGTGTGCCCCAGCAGGTTCCTTTTCTTTGTGACAACACTAAAACCATATAAATCGCTATTCTAAACTTCAAGACAGCCATAAACTTTCACATTTTGAAGCCTTCAAAATACTTCAAAGAATGAAATACTAGAAGTGTAACAAAATTTGGTAATTGAAACTCTAATCGGTAAAGTAATAATTTAAAGAATTGCTGGTTACCATTAATCTATGATTTCCAATATTCACTGTATTATTCATTAGTATCTGCATCTCTATGCCACTAATTAAAACATAAGGAAGTTACTCTTTTATTGTCCACCCGTATATTTTCCGAATTACTTATAAAGCACATTATCTTATGTTTTAAAGATCTTTTTATAAGCCTTTTACTGTGATGAAAGGTATGTATTGTAAGAAAACATTGACTAATGCATGCTACTACTCAAGCAAAAGCATTGAACTCAAAATTTTTTGCATGCAAAAATATGCTACATTTACTAGTCTAATGAATAATGCCATATATACAGGCTGATTATAAAATCATGGGACAAACATTGAGGGGTGGTAGAGCTCACTAAAACAAACAATTATTGTATAGGAATATATGGGCGGAAGTGACGCGTTGAGGCACAAACACAAAAATAACACATGAAATGCAACACATTGTTTATTTACAATGTCGCCGCTAAATGCATTTTTACAGCAATGCTTATAATAATTGCTCAAAATTGCTACCACCGACAGTAATGCAAGCTTGGTAGCGTCGGTGGAGTGATTGGCGAACAGATTCAAATTCGCCAGGTATTTCACGCACGCCACCATTGTCAGCCAATCACGCCATATGTAGAGGTCGCCAAGCATGCGTGACTGTTGGTGGATGCATTTCCAGCAACTGTTTTAACATTTTCTGTACGGAATCACTCGTTAAGTATGCTGCTAATGAACATTTTATGTTTCCGTTAATGTGTTATGTTTTTGTGTTTGTGCCTCAACGCGTCACTTCCGCCCATATATTCCTATACAATAATTGTTTGTTTTAGTGAGCTCTACCACCCCTCAATGTTTGTCCCATGATTTTAGAATCATCCTGTATAGTAATGTAGCATTGAAATGGAAGCTATCCGATATGAAATACAGACCATACTAAAAGAAAGACTCTTCACTTTAGTAACATTGCCACAATAGGAACAAACCTTTCACTTAATATATAAAAAAAGGACAAGTTCAAGTAGTCACATTCTAATACTTGTCAACAGGCACATACACAAAAAAGGACGAGACAGTATTCACGTATTTGCACGCTCGCAACGTTCCACTAGCTAGACTAGCTTCATCATGCGACGAATTGTAGGCACTGCAATGTGGTGGAAGGGTGCTTTTGGTAGTAAACCTAGTGGCCAGGTATCAAAGTAGGGTGCGGCGGGAAAATTGAAATTTTGCCGGTGTAGTTGTTTGGCGCTGTGATTATCTTATATTGAGGCCCAGGGGGGCTGCTTTGATTTTGTATAACGGCGGGGACACCAAGGGACGGTGCCTTCCGGCCGTCATGTTGGCAGTCGTGAAGCAGCAGCGGTGAGGGATAGATGTACGTCCCATAGGGGCCTGCATATTGTATGGTTTAACTGATTGGTTTTAGTTTCTAGCTGTCGTTTAATGTATCTTCGAACCTTTCTACGTCGCCCCCACATGTACCTTCACCATTCACAGACTCATTTAATTAGTTTTCGGGTAGAGCCGTGGTGTCCCCTGCTGGCCACATTTTTATAGGCATGCGGTACCGACCAACTCCGGAGTTTCTATCCATCCCGTATCCTGGCGAGTGGAGATTGTGCGGGACTCAATCTTTATGTAGTTCTAAGGGGTATAATCATAGACTGGCAGCATTATTATAATTTTTACAATAAGGGTAACATGTTTTATTTTTGGGTAGAGAACTGTGTTTTTTACCACGTGATGGCTGCGGTCAATAAAGCTGGTAAAAAGGTCAGCATTTGCATCCTTTATTTATTAAAAGTGCAATTCCATCCCTTATGGGTGTACGGTGTGACCCTGACAGCACTTCAACTGGCGCTAGTGAGATTGAAAGCCGTATTGTTTGTCGCTCTTGCCCGCCAGCCACACTGGCAGAATACTCCAGGTGAAGCCATCCGACCACCCCAGATGGCAGCAACCTACATATATGTTGATCCTACCAGCAGTTTTGTTTTATTCCTGTTATGACATTAGTATCCAGCTTGCTCCCCCCCCCCC
>NQII01001231.1:185307-236743 GCA_002778355.1 Clitarchus hookeri
ACCCTTAATCCTTATTGCGGTCGTCCGGCTGCGAGCTCCGCCAGAGCGTGTGTTCTGACTAATAAAATATAGGGACGCAGAATGCGTCAATATATATATATATATATATATATATATATATATCTCATTAATTAATTTTACTTACTTTGTGCTGTGAAAAATTTATTAGTGACAAAAATTGTATAATAAAATTTTGAAAGTGTTTTCAAGTATTTGCGGTAAATTTTTTGTAAGTATTATTTTATTAAGTTATACTTCTTTTAGCGCATTGAGGGTAATTTAATTATGTTCTTTAATCAAACCTTTATTAATTGTATTTAATGTCTTCGGTCATTTTATCATTTTCCCTACTTACATAAATTATTTGCTTACGTAATAAAATTCTATTTTAATCACGTCAAAGAAGTGTAACTTCTAACCCATGTGCATAAGTACACGCATCCATTTTTTTTTTAAATTTTATTCTTGCAAGTGCTAAAAGTAAGTTCTGAGGATACATTATAAAATTTTTTAACTTCATGTCCAATGATGTTCGCATTGTGTTAAATTTAATTTAGGAAAGAATATCTAGCACTTATGATTTATGTACTCCTGTAATGACTTGTACATGATGGAGAATAACACAGCTTGCTTGTAAATAACTCTAAAAGTGAAGTGACCAAAAATTTGTGAAAGGTTTTTTGTGGCAACCTCAACTTTAGCTTAATACAAATCCTGGTTTCACCATGTATTCAGGTGTATAGATGTGAAAATATATATTGTAGCCAGGCGTCACCATTGTGAATGAACCTGCATTTTTTTCCTTCCGAAATTTTATTTATTTTTACTGCAGTAACGTTATACGTATTACATTTAATTTTGTGTATCATTTACTAGTTTTGTAGGCTACAATTGGAGGTTGGTAAGGACAGAAAGTACATTTTTTGCATAAAAAAATGTTTTGTTATTATTTTTGAAAACTTGTAAACAAAAGACATACATTGTAAATTCCTAAGTTTAATATATTTGTGTATGACAAACTGCTGCCTTTTTTTTTAAAGAAGCTTTCAGTAAATAATAGTAAAAGCTGTTATTAAGGTAATTCGTAGGCCCTGTAAATTTTTAGTGAACAGTAAAATAATGCGAAATACAGAGAAATTATGTTTATTTGCAAAATTCTGTAATAATTCCCAGATTTGCAAAACATTTAACAAAAATGCTTATTTAATTGTACTAAAAACCACAATGCAAACTGACCTGTTAACATGAAAACTCTTACAAACATTAAGTTTTATGCGTGACATTGGTTGAGTCGTTGAGAGTTGTTAACTATGTAATTTTTAGCTTTAATTTCCATTTTAAACCAATCTTTTTCAGACACACCTTGAGTCTTAACATCATGTTGTAAGACATTGTAGCTGTTTTTCCCTTCCAGAAACAATTTCATTCCAAACTTCCATTTATCATAGTTTGTTCGATAAAATGTTTGAAGAATGAAGTCATCTCTATTTTCCGCCATGTAATTTAGTTTAGCTTGTTTCTTTCTTCACACTTAATAACCACATATCTCTGCTACCATGTTGGAATTTTCCGTTAATTAGAGTCATACATTCGTAAACACTGCTTTTATGTACTTATATTTATTAAATCACAGTTTTTCAACTTCTTTTACTTCATACAAGACTCACATATTCAGATGTAAAAGAAAACACAATAATCATATTTTCATAGAGAACAAATTCTCTTAGTACAGAAATTACTATTTTAACAATACACACACTTCAATATTTTATAGGGGACCGGTCTGTCTATGGGTTAAATTATCTTATTCATTAAAGATACGTTGGTTGGAAATTTTGTTGATTATACCAGATAGAAAGAAGTAACAAATTTTACATTAAATTTCTTAAGGTTATTTGTCTGAATGTTCTCGGATTACATTTTTTAAAATCTTAAGGTTAACACATGCATTTTTTGCTATAAAATCTGACGAAATGGTAAAATTTTAATGACAAAATCAGCTCATTTTCTTTACCGCAAAAGTGGGGTCATAATAATCAGTCGTACATAATTCCTAGTGCTCCTTTCCAAGTTTCAAATAATAGTTCAAAAAACTGGTATGCACTAATGATAAAAATGCCAATGCTTAAAATATATTTTTGTTTTAATTTAAGCTTCCAGCTAAAATCACAGCTACACAAATTGATCCACAAATGATAGTGCACATTTACCCAATTTGTTGCTTTATCAACTGTGAAAAGTTATATACTTCAAATGAGTCCAGCTTTAATGAAGACCTCTTTATTGAAACAGAGGCTAATGCTGAATGTAATTAGAAGAAAGTTACAAATTCCAGGAAGAAAATTTGTCTTCTTTGCACTTGCTTGCCTATGATCTGCCATAATTTTAGTGAGAAAAAACTGTGAGCTGACATTTCCATGCATTATGGAAGCAGGCTAATAGTAAAACCACTTTCTTGAAGACCATAATACCTGGCAGGGATTTAGGATGGTANACGTGTACATGCAACGTGAGATTCTACTTGGTGAACAAGAGTCTTTTGTACTGTTACATTTGATTTTTGTTTTAGTTTTGGGGAGTGGCAGCGAGCACATGCCAACTTCCCCGTCTCTCCAGAGTGTGCGTGCATCTGTGCTTTTGGCTCAAAGAGCACCATAACAGGTAAATATTTTTTTTAATTAACAGCAGATAGCATTATAATTATGTGTTGTTAGAAGTGCATATTATATTGTTAAAGAATGTAGTGGTTACTAGCCTCAGTTTCTTTTTTGGGGGATGTATTTTACAAACCTAAGCTTTGACATTATAGTCGTACCCCGATTTTACAAGGCCTCACGGTACCTGAAAATGGCCTTGCAAAATCGATGTCCTCGCAAAATTGCTACAGGTAGATTTTGACCCCCTCCCCCAAAAAACTCAAAAACTGCTATATATTTGCATTGTTCGCATTAAGTCAGTTTTTAATCATCTCTGGTGCAAAAGTACCAAATTTTTTTTTAGATGAAATGTTGAATTATTTTAAAAGACAGACTTCACCCAAATAAAATTACACTCCACATCAGATATATACGATTGTTCCTTCTCACAAAAAAAAGTAAACATTGGGTGCCGAGTTACTTTAAGCAAGCACGAAGTTCATTTCAAGTAGCGTCTTGCAGGAAAATCAGGTAATCTATTAATGAAATATTAATGTATGTCAATAAACTGACATCTTATGAATAAAATTAACACCCCAAAACAATATGTACAACCTTCCCTTGTCACAAAAAAAATGGAAACATCAGGCACCGAGTTACTTTAAGCGAGCTCAAAGTTCATTTCCAATAGCTTCTTGTGGAAAAATCAAACAATTTATTAATTAAATATTAATTTATTTCAATAGACAGACGTCTTCCGAATAAAATTATGCCCAGAACATGACATACGACTTTCCCTTTTCACCAAATCAGCGTAAACACAGCGGTGTGCACTCATTGTGCATAATTAAGTAGACAGCACATCGTCCATATTTAAACATTTATCACACTGGTGCAGTTGTTTTTATTGTACAGGTAGGCGTGATGTCTACCTAAGAAGTACAGACAACGTAAAATATTAGCAGTTACAATAGGCTCTTATCATTTCCCAGTTTAAAAAAAATTAATTTTGTTTAAAGATTTGTAGACAAACACAAATCTGTATAATGTATGTACCAAAATAAATGATACACAACAACAGGAAGTTCATGCAATAAATTAGTAGAGGTGTACACACCAGTGTGACACGTGACAGCCGGTCAGCAATGAAGTTCGGCGAACTTCCACCTCCGTTAAAACATTCACGCAAACACGAAAAAGGCAAGGGGAAGGGGTGTGTTTAAGCACTGGCAGTCTTTTCTGTTCTTTATTTGTAAACATGCACAAATGGAATTACACACGTTGTGTACATACGGTAATTTTTGAAACAGTACAGTACTAGAATGGCAGACATTTGTAAATAATGTGCACAAGTTATAATGATAATGTTTGAAATGTAAATTGGCATAGTTTAAGTTAGTCAGCCCAATTAATTTTTTGAAGAAGTCCTTGATGGAGGCCTGCTTCTTACGAAACACCCGCGCTACATAATGTTGGAAGAACTCTAAATTACCCAAAATGTCTTTAGGGGAGATCCAAATGATGAATACTTGGATATGGATACATGTAAAATTGACATCCTTTCATGGTTTTGCTTTTGTATTGATATGGTGATAAATTTTGATGTTTACTTTATTTCATATACAGTCAATTCTTGAAACTACGACCTTTCATGGTTCCCAGGAAAAGGGTTTTCATTTTGAAGGGGGTGTTATTGGAATTTGGACAGATTCTGACTCAACCGCTGTACACAAAAATTACAATAAATGTTACTTAGTGTATTTTTGCACAGTTTTAGTGGCAAAATTACAATAAATAAATAAATATATATATATATTTATATTTGTTAAATACAGTCAAATGGTTCCCATGAATTTACTTGTAAGATCAAATATGACTTATTTTGAATGAATTTGACCCTCAAACACTTAAAAATAGTGCTTATGTTAGGAGAATAGTTATGCCAATTCGAGCACCGGTACCAAAGCCAAAACCAGTCGGCCACCATCTTGGAATTTCCCTTTATCCCTCAGAATTACCATTTTATTCTCGAAAATGACTATTTTTACTATAAAATGTCCCTTTTTTTGCCCTTAAAATGTCCCATTTTTCCCTCAAAGAGGATTAATTCCCACATGCGCAAAAACGATCCTCCCAAGGCCCTTTCCATTCAATTTGGGNGTTTTTGAGGGCACAATAGTGGTGGTTATATATGTTTTATAAGCAAAAACTATGCCAAATCGATCCACTGGGATTTGATTACCGCCATGTTGTTTTCACCCACCATCTTGTTTCCTAATTACTTATTCTGTCACGTGTACTCCACTTGCTCGACTACCATCATGTTTCCTAATTATTTACTTCCACTCTACGGCCATCTTGGATTCCATATTGCTTAGTTACCTTTCCTTCATGCTCAGTCATTCCTTCTCATCTGCGGTTCACACCCTGTTATGGATTATATTTTTGCTTAGTCAGCATTCCTTCATGCTCAGTCATTCCATGTCAGCCATCTGGAATTTCATTTGTCTAAGCCGCCAGGTGAGCTGTCGACAACATATTTCTTTCATGCTCTGTCATGCTGTGTACACCATCTTTGATTTCATTTTTTGTAGTAACCTTCCTTTCATTCTCTATCATTCCTTCTTGATTTAGTCACCAGACCATCAAATTAGATGTTATTCATGCTCTGCCATTCCTCCTCGATTTAGTAGCCTGTGCTCCACCTGTCATCTTGGATTACATGACTTCCACAATCCTTGATTATGCCATATGTTCTTGACCTTTAACCATTGAAATCTTCCATTTAGTTCATAATTTGTGTTTACTAGAAAAATAACTGTGGTGTATTAGAGAAATGCAGAAATTTATGTAGGACCTCTCATCACCATATTCTGCACTGTAGCAGGTCTGGCCAGGTTAGACTCGAACTTTGCCCTCTTCTCCCTCCATGTCTCAGGGTCAAATTTCTACCACTTCAACAGTGTGTTTTCATGTCTGTTGCATCCAAACTGCTTAGAATATATTACGATGTCAATCCATTTTTGTTTTGTGCAATTCATTTCAACGTATACCTTTTTTTTTACCATGTCACTGATTTTGCACACCCAGTGATGGCCCACACAAGAAATATTTCAGTACTAACTTTCAAATCATCATATTTTGACACACCATTTCATTTAGTTTTTTCCATCATGCTCACCTACAGTACCGACATGTAGTAACAGATATAAAAACCAAGCTCCTTATGGGAGTAGCAACCACCTGCACATGTATGTTATAGTCATGTTATGTCAGCATCTACCAAATTTTTATAGGCATAGTTGTCTGTGGTTTACAAACCAACAGTGCTGGCCCTTTGAGACTTGAAATTTACAAGGCCAACTCGGATGATAAACAGTTTATCATTTGTGCTCTTCTCAGACATAAAAACTTCAATCAACATTGATCCTTCAAAATTCTTGGTTATCTTCCACAATCTNCATTTGTGCTCTTCTCAGACATAAAAACTTCAATCAACATTGATCCTTCAAAATTCTTGGTTATCTTCCACAATCTGTAGCAATTCTCACCATTCACCAGTAATCTACCTCGCCAATCCTTAACAATCTTCCTCGCCAATCGTTATTTGCAATCGTTACCAATCCTCAGCAATCGTAAGTAATCCTCCTCACCAATCCTTCGATCAATTTCCCCCTGCCCCTCCTGCTCCCTTAAGACTCTGACCCTCATCAATGTCAAGCAGGTAGATTGTTATCTAACAGCAGTGTGGAGCTTGGAACAAAAACTACAAACTGTTTGAAAAAAAAAAAAACAATGGAAGTTGAGAATCTTTTTTCACCGTGATTTTCCTTTCCAACTATGTGTAATGGTGGTGAAGGCCTTCCATACACCCTTACCCAGGAAAAGTTTTAATGTTCACAAAGGCAAAACTTTTAAATTATTTATACTGAAGAATAGTTCAAGTACAGCAACGTTTTATGCTTGACAAATTGGCGGAAAATTTTCTGCAGTTGCTACATTTTCGGAAGCACAGTTTCAGTCAACGTCTGCAAATTCGGCACAGCTGTACATGAAATATTAGGTTTTGTGTGCAGTAAACAATGAAGCTTCGGTTTCGTTTGTAAATGCGGTGCACAAAAGTATGCAGCATCCAACGTTACAGTTTTTGTAATTGTTTGGCAGCAAGGGAGGTCGCAGATTTGCTTCTGTGGTATCATTTTATTCAGAAGACATCTGTTTATCAATGTAAATTAATATTTCATTGAAATACCATTAAAAAAAATTTCAACGAGAGGGCGCCAAACATTTAATTTGTGCTTGGAAAAAAGTAGGACATGTTCAATGTTACAGTTTTTGTAATTTATTGGCGACAAAGGAGGTTGCAGATACCTTTCTGCGGTATCATTTTATTTGGAAGATGTCTGTTTACAGCTATGAACACCACTTGGAATGAAAGAGCTGCGTTCAAAAA
Source organism: Clitarchus hookeri (assembly GCA_002778355.1). NCBI lineage: Eukaryota > Metazoa > Arthropoda > Insecta > Phasmatodea > Phasmatidae > Clitarchus > Clitarchus hookeri. The sequence goes on from NQII01001231.1 coordinate 192,397, forward strand.
CAACACACATTTTTAAAGAATTTACTTAGTAATGGTGCTGCCTGATTGTTTTTTTTTTTAAGCACTGGAAGGAAAGTTTGAGCCATGATGTAATGTGAGTAGTAATTCTGTTGCAGAAAAAAAGATCAGAATGTTGATTATGAAGGTGCACAACTCTGAAATTTCACCACACATTTCTGTAACCATTTACAAGTTTGCTTGAGCTCCTTACAAGCTGTTCTTAGAACATCAAAAATTATGCTTCAGTGGTCATAATGTAATACTTTCCGATATCTGTGAAAAGGTCGGTCAGTCAAAGACATTTGGTCGTACCTATCCTTTGCTAAGAGTTGCATGAATTAATTTATCTGATTCAACAACTAATTGCTATAAACTCATTTCACAGCTGTGTGTTTGGATGGAACTTTCCACAAGTACGTGTTCAGTGCGGACGGGAACTGCAACCGGCAAGCATTCGATGTTTTCCTGGATGTGTGTGATGACGACGACTTTTAACACTGTACAAAGTAAGGCACCAAAGCAATGCAATACGCCTAACCATAGAATAACTCTTCAAAAGTATAACTCCAGAGTGACCAATCCAAGAGTTTTGTATTCATGTGTCTGTTACCTGTACTGTCTGTGACAAATTTGCTTTTTGTATTTTATGAGCATTGATCTTTTGAGTCTTACACTAAAATTTTAACAATACTATAGTTAGTTTATGTGGTACAGGTGAGTATAACAGAATACCCCAACTTTGAAGGTCTATAATATCAAAACCAAACAACCTACAACCTTGATTGACCAATCAAATGAACCGTGGAACTTTGAAGTTGGCTTACCATACATTTATAAATGTTGAATGTGACCACCATAAGCGGCCCGAACTACATCTACGCGATAATCAAACTCGTTCCACGCTCTTCATCACTGGCCCCCAAGCAGCCCGGATCTTACTCCGTGCAATTTTTTTTATGGGGGTATATAAAGGATCAAGTGTTTCGTCCATCATTACCGGCTAACATTGACGACCCCTAAACGAGAATTATGGACGCCATCCAAACCGTAACACCGGACATGCTGACAAGAGTGTGGAACAAGTTTGATTATTGCGTAGATATCGTTCGGGCCACTCGTGGTGGTCACATTGAACATTTATGAAGATATGGTAAACAAACTTCACAGTTCCACGGTTCATTTGATTGGTCAACCAAGGTTGCAGGTTGTTTGATTTTTATATTATAGACCTTCAAAGTTGGGTTATTCTTTTATACTCAACCTGTATTTTGATACCCATTTTCAAATTAATAAAAGAAATGTACATTTTGTATTATAGAAATTTTAAAAGTAACTCTTTTTGAGTATATAGCATACATGGAAAGAATGTATGAAAAGATGTGTTATAATTTTGTCATAATATATTTTTTTTATTTTTAATGTGTGTACCTTAACCGAGGCAGTGAAGTGTAAACTGTTGATTTAAACAGTGCCGAGGAAAATCTGTTTTAGAATAAGGAACAGATTTTTTTTATTTAAAAAAAAAAAAAAAATAGGTGTGCATTTTCTTGAAATGTGGCAGAATGACTTCTGTGTCCAATTTATTGAAAGTACAACTTGTTTTATTTATACAAGAAATGGGGTACACATGCATTTTCCAGCAGGCCTACACACACATGTATGTGCATACAATGAATCACAGTAGTGAATATTCATGAAAACATAAATTTCACTACTGTTGAATTTTTTACCACACAATTTGTGGGTAGCAAATAGTTAACTTTATTTACAGAAATAGGGAGAACTGGTAAGCAGCCAATTGTTCATTATGGTTCCAATTTCTTGCCATGAATTTTCTTTCATATTAGCATCTCAAAAGTCTTTCAATATTCTGTCGTATAAGTGAGGGTACCCCTTAACCACTGATGTGAGTAAATTATTTCTGTTCTGTTCTTCAGCATGCAGGAAACTCATTTCATGTCCATCTGAACTGTTGTTAAAAGACTTACAAGAGTAACAGTTTGTTAGCACTCATTTTCATTCAATTGAAAGTTCACTATAAATAATTAAACTGTGCTAAATAACATTACCAATAAAGGTGGTAGGATACTGGAAAACTGAAATTGTGTATTTTTCTTTGTTTCTCTAATGATCCTATTGGCCGAAACCCCTCATGCACACAATCTGAAATAAAGTTTTTACCAATCCCTACTACACATCTGCACGTCGGGATTTCTTCTTATACGACACGCATTCACTGGCCATGAACCGTATCGTAAAGACTATCTATTCAGCACATACTCATTTCTCATTGTGAACTAAGTTTTAAACTTCTCGCAATGGTGGTCTGCCTGTCATGTATGTCATTCTCCCATTTCTTCTGAACTGAGTCATTTTTTGAATAGTCGTAAGATCTCATTTTTGCTTTTTTAATACGAAAAGTCTCAAATTGTACAAGCAATTGTGTAGTTAGTAACACTAGTACTATGATCACGTCTGCATGTACATAGTTACAAGAATATACTTGCTCTATGCAGTAACAATAATCTGTCATTTCATTAATTATACATATTGTACAGTGCTAAGTACCGTAGATTACTGGTTGAGCAAAACTACATATAAATATGTATATAAAATTTGAACATTGCTTTGTGTACATAAAATTATAATAGCTGCAAGCAACTTACTTTTGTATACAGACAGAAATTTAATATTTAACATTAAAAATTAAAACTATTGAATAAAGTGTTTTGTAATTTTTAAATTTTAATTTATGTATATTTTGCATGAACTAGCTTGTATATGTACTTCACTTGTTCCTAACCAAACAAGATTTGGTACTTACAGTGTGTATGTGTGGGTGTGAGTGGAATATTGAAGAATCCTGTACCAGTGCATACCTAGTTATTTTGCATTTCAAGTCAGTAACTTATAATTGTGTGCAGTAACTTTTAACAGCTTGTAAAAATTTTATGCCATGCTGGAAGTGACACTTAATTTGTCTTTCAGATTGTTTGTGTTGTTATTTTTTTGGATATTTAATTTTTACAATATTTGTTTTGTACTTGTGAATACAATTACTACAAGTTAAAAAAAAAGTCTATTGATTCTCTTATAAATAAGTATAGTTGAAAAGGTATAAAATACCATATCACCATATCACAAAAAAAAAAATGTAAATGACAACTACACATTGGTTGGTGTAATTAGTACAAATTAGGCTTCTGTGAAGCTGAAAGCACATCTCACATAGAATCTTTTGAGATCCACATTGTTCAAACAAATAAAATTTAACTATAAAATAAACTTTTTTGCAAAATATTATCCTGTACCAAGAATGCCATTTTACTAATGATGTAAACTAAATGCATGGTAAGGTCAACATTTATGGTCAATTAAGGATGACAATTAGTCATCCAAAAAGTTGGTTTTTAAATTAAATTAATTTTGTGGAAAGATACCACTGCACTGCCATTCTCAGGTCATCCCAGTAGATAACACTACACAGCTGCAAATATATGTAGTTACCAGGAGAAATTTACAGACTATTAAAAATGACTTCATCCCCTTTCCCTCCTCGACAACTGCTCATTAATATGTAAAACAAATTTGACAAATAATAAAACCAGTGAAATTGCAATTAATAGTTTTGTCTCTCATGAAAATAAATCCACTGGGAAAATTAAATTTCCACTTCTTTAACATGAACTAATATAAGCGAACTTTGTGACTGTTCTTTGTGTGTTGGATTTAGGTTTCTTTTCTCATATGACTAAGTAGAAACTTTCTTTGATTACATACTACATATTGTTGACGTCAAAGTGGTTTAAAGCCTTAGTTAAATGTTCATGTTTTCAGGAAGAAAGAATAGTTATTACAAATGAAATACATTTTGGCATGCTGTTAAAAAGACCTTTCTTCACAAGTAATTGTTTCTGAAAAAGAATACGTTATTTAAGAGAAGATTTACGTGCATTCCCATGACTCACTGCAACAACTTTTGAAACAAAACCATTCCTTCCCTTTTTCTGGAGACAAGACCTTTTTTATTCTCTGGTTTCAGCATATCATATAGGTTATAACGAGTCCTCCAACTGTAGTTAAATCTCTCTCTCCACCCCCCCCNCTCCACCCCCCCCCCCAACAGTGGTTAATATTGTCAATTCAGTGGTCACCGCAGTAGCATCGGTACAAGCTGAATTTAAGCAATTTCACATTTTCCCTGGACCAATTTTGTTTCTTCATAATCAAAAATTGTTACTACACTACCATTTCACAGCATGAAGAGGTTTCTAGTGTGTTCGTATTGTTACTCGAATTATGTTTCACAACGTACCACTCAGATTCTGAGAATTCCTTCAGAGCACGTTTCCTAGAAATGTCTTCTTACAGTTTGTAGTCTATATGCACTGTCACATACAAGTCAGAAGTTGGTGGCGTAGGTAAGAAATTACACTGCGGGAATGTAGATTTTTCTAATTTTGAGTAATATGAATTCATAATGAATGTCAGTGAAACAGTGTGTCCAGCCATCAGGAAAAGCAGGAAATGTATGGAAATTTTTCAGAATGACTTAATGGTAAAGCACCTTCAATGCCTTCAAAAGTCTGAATACCACAGTCTTACTAATGACGTAAGGGTTATGCATAAAGAAAGAAGGGGAAAAAAAGATCCTGTCCAAGGAGTCACCTGCTGTGAAGGATGAGGGCGATGGGTTGGTTTATTGAGGCAGGGTCTCTGGGAGGCAGTGGTGCAGGAATGCCTGTCTTCTTCGCACCATGGCTTGAGCCTGACCGTTTCTGCTGACCTCGTAAATTGTAGACTTTTTTGTGACAAATGTTGTATGTGCGTGCACACGTCGTCACAGTTCTGTAATACTGTAATTCGGCTGCTTATACGAGTTTACTTTATGTATTTGGCAGAAGACTGACATGCTGATAAAATGAAGCAGATGATTCCGTTACAGTTATACAATGCAATGAAGTGTATTAATTTGGTATGATATGCAGGTATGTATTTTAATGTTTGCTCAGCTTCGGTTATAAATACCTCCTCCTCTACCTTTCACACCATGATCGGCTACACGTTTTCGTATTAATCGTATGTAAAAACCAGTAGGGGTGGGGCGAATCCAGTTTTTCCTTTAATTCGAATCCTTACCTGAAATTACCGAATCTTGAACCCAAAATTGAATCTTTGATTCTCCACGTTATATTTTTACATTGCAAAACAAACACAAGGCTTTTGTGATGTCATGTTTGTCCAAAACAAAATGTTCCCAAACATCTGACATCGCTGTCACAATTTGGCTCGTGGGAGATTATGCGGCATAATCGTAATTAATGGAATACATACCCAAACTTGGACAAGACCATGTTATTTACGCTAATGTTAAATAAATAAAAAATGCTACACTTTCTCACACAAGCTGTAACCTGCCAAAAAAAAAACCTTATCACAGTAGTGTTACAATTTTATCAATGTCAGTGAGCCAAACCAGGTTCGTTAAGGGATGGAGGTCTTAATTAAATAAGAGTTCATTATAATTTCCTAATTAATTTACAATAATTACAATGAAAATACTCTCGCCTCAATATCTCACAATAAATTGATATCTCTTGCTATTTACAATTAATAAATTCAATCAGTACAATTTACAGTTACCTCAAAGATATTAATGTAATTAAATAACTAAAGTCATTCCCAATAAACAGTGTATCAAAACCTACTGAATTACTTCATAAATTATATGTCCATATCTGACAGGTCCAATATTTACAATAAAGTTCGTATCACATGCTCGTACAGTCCCACCTCAGTTTAGTCCAGATCCCACAAGTCCGCAGTGTTCTAGGGTTCTCAGAGCGCTCTTGTGCACAAGTAGCCTTCACTTAACGGGTTTCACGCCTTCTCGTCCATTCACATCACAAACACCTCTTACGCCGTCGTCTCCCAATCTCCTATCGTCATACGTCCCTTGCCGCACTTGACTTTACTCACTTACCGCACTCAGCAAAAGACTTCTACTGACAGACCCCGATCCTGGGGCTGCTGCAATATTTATAGGGACGTAGGCCATCGCCCAGAAATTCCTCTAAATGCTACATTGCGCCAAGGATCCTAGTTCCCAGAATATTCTTGCGTATCCTCCCAAGTCGTTGGCTTCTCCAGCAGGGGGGAAGAGGAGCTATGACGCCAACCAGGTCAGCTGTCAGTCATTCCCTCGGTTACTGGCCACCTGGGTAACTCCAACGTTGATACTCCGCAGCTTGCTCCACCACCTCATGTACTGGAGCTCTGCCTACCGCCTTCCTCACGAAGGACCACCGCTACCTTTCAGAAGTCTTGTAGACCCTCACCCAGCAGTCCCCGAAGAAGTCTTCGTTTCCCCCCTTTTACACTCACTACCGCTGTGGTAGTGAACCCCAAGTCCCTTCTGTACAACAGCATAGATTAGTTAAGGTCAGTTGTTATCATAGCTACCTAGCCTTTTTCTGCTCTTGTTTAGTTTAACCCCAGGTCCCCTTCACCTGGTTTACCGTAGTTTACTTCCGTTACACTTCATTGATAGTAAGGAGTCAGTACGGGCCACCATGTCTATTCCTCTGGGGAATAAACACGTGATCTTACCTAACCCCGAGTACTTATTTTGAGAGTGACTGGGACTTCCATCCCAGTAGGCTCCAAACCTACTAAGGAAAAGCAGGAGACAGCATCTTGAAACCTCTTTGCTGAAAATAGTGTAAGATTGAGGGCTCCCTTGACCGAGCGCACATACGTCACAATACATACCCATTAGACGGTCACCCATACTGTGGACCAAGTATGCAAAGGTACCTGGTGCGCACGTATGGCAGGGCCCCAACTACTAGTAACACAATCAACGAAGCTGGTAGACATCCAGATCGGCACACCCACTCTATCCACCGCGTTATCTTCACCGGTTGGATTGGCAGGACTGGTTCTAGCGGCCTGACCCTTTCTGAACCACACACTACGACGTGGCTAGACATCCCGATTAGCCCACCACTCCATCCACCACAGTATCAACTTCACCGCAAGGTGGAGGGCAGCTACTGCCTCTGAACCTCGCAATTATTCTGCAGCCCAGTGCCGTCTACCCTCAGCAGCCCCTCCTCACAGGACTAAGCTCACGCCGCCCATAAACTGGAGAGGCCTTACCTCCCAGTTTCCCAAGTTCCCTCTTTCAGCCGCCCCACAAGATCGCAGGCGAGCGGCACCTGCTCGTAGTGCGCATACGACTGGGTCTTCCAGTACCAGTGGGCATCGCCAGCCCATTCTTCAGGCCTACGAGAACCGTGGGAGCCAACCAGCCCCACCAGCAGCCCCACCACCCCAGGATAGGGCACTAGTTCCACCCACTGCAGGTAAATGAGCGTATCTACATCAACAGTGCGGAGAGCCGCTAACCTGACACCCGACTTTGTACCGTGCCATAGGGCCACGCGCCCCAACCTATACTGCAGTCGGGGACCAATCAGTAGCCAATAAACCAAACTTCACCACATCAAGTTAGCCCATGCCTCTGTCTGGCACTGTAGAACCCATGTCTGACAGTGACGTTGCAGTCAGTTCAACCGACACCATGCGTGTCTGTGTATGTATGCACACTGAAGNTACACTGAAGAGCCAAAAAAACTGGTACAACTGCCTAATATTGTGTAGGAGCCCCCTGAGCACGCAGAAGTGCCGCAAGACAACGTGGCATGGACTCGACTATTGTCTGAAGGTATGCAGGAGGCAATTCACACCCACCACAAATCCAATCTGTGCCAATTTGAGAAAGGGTTGCACATCTGTCACGTTTAATGATTCTCGTCAGTTGTCGTTTGTCCCGTTCTTTCACGATCTTTTTCAGGCTGCAGCGATGTCAAAGATGTGATGTTTTACCGGATTCCCGATATTAACAGTACACTCGTGAAATGGTGTCGCTACTAGGCCATCTGAGGTATACAGGTTGATGGCTAGTAGGATACTTAGTTAATTTACTTAGGTGCAGACATAGGGCACCTGTCGTTGTTGCGTTAGGGGTAAACAAATACTCGTATTCTCAGTTATTTAACACACCAGTATTGTATTTGTCTGTAGGTAACATAGGTATTTACACACACTGGCGAGACTGAGCCCCCCTACAAGTTGTAGGGCCTGAAGGGCTGGTGGGTGGAATTCTATGCGTCGGGGAAGGTTGTTTGAATTGAGACGTTTCTCTACTTATCTGTGACTGCGACTTTTGGTAAGTTTTCTTCGTTGGTAGTTGAGGCCTGGTGAGTGGGGTGGCCTTTTTCAAGGCCCTCGGACTGGCTCTTGTTGGCGTGCTGTACTCAGCTGGTTTCTTCCTGCGACTTTGACTGACTCTCTGGTAAGTCCGGGATAGTTTCCCGGGGACTTGGAGTGTGTGAGAGCTCAGCTGGCGTTACTCGTAGGAGAGCGCGTCTCCTTGTCTGCGTCGACGTCCGCAATGATCCGGCTCGTTTCTGATTTCCCCACCTCGGAAACTGCCACTACATTTTCGGAAATAAACTCATAAGTTCTCTGCCACTTCTACTTGGTTTGTCTCGGAAATTTACACATGAAGTTTAGACTGTTCCTGGGGTCTCTCCCCGGTGACGTCACAATTGACTGACTGACTGACTGCTTGCCTCGTCGCCATCCGGCGCACGACTACGTCTTCTTGGGGAATGACGCCTCTCGATATGGGGCTGCCACTCGNGCCTCGTCGCCATCCGGCGCACGACTACGTCTTCTCGGGGAATGGCGCCTCTCGATATGGGGCTGCCACTCGTTTCTGGGAATTTACTCAAGTTCTCGGCACTGTTCCCGTCACACGACTGCCTACTCCAGTGTCTCCTTTGCCTCCCGTCTCGGCCGAACACCTAACTAGTCTTGCGGCTCTGCCGCCGAACAACTCCCGTCTCGGCTGGCGATAATTGGCTCTGCCGGGATCCAAACCCGGCCTCGACTGTCTCACCCAACTGCCGCCTCTCTGCGTGCGATATGTCTGCCCGACTGATGATTCTCCCAACGGCGCAGATTCAACTGACTCCCTGCCTTGGCTACGCCTGAATTTAACTCGTGTCCCGCTATATTCAAGTTAGCTGTCAGCAGTTTCTCAAGAGAGAAATCGGGAAATCCCCTGTGTACTTGGCGCGTTTTTGTGCATGAATTTGTCTCTCGTCAGCTGCTTGTGCACCCCTATGAGGGTGGAGGGAGAGTGGGGTTACTGTGACGGGGATTCCTACAGAGCTGGGTCTGCATTAATTCTTGACGGGGGCTCCCCTGATTCCTTCGTCGAGGGCCACATATCAGCTATTTCTTGGGACTTACCCTGTTTCTCTCGACTTCGGTTCTTCCCCACGTGTCCTTAGGCGTCGGGACTGCCCCGATGGTGTTTCCCCTCCGGGTGTGGAAACAGCGCAATGCCTATCCCATGTACCCGCCACGCGTCAATGGTCGTACGCGAACATCCAAATGTTATAGCTACCTCGGAAATGCAATGTCCCATCTCTCGTGCGCCGACTATAACACCACGTTCAAACTCACTTAAATCTTGATAACCTGCCATTGTAGCAGCAGTAACCGATCTAGCTGCTGACCGCATTGTGTTACTCTGATTGGTTCCATACCTCTGTTATTTGCATACACACGCCTATACGTTTTTTTTTGGCTCTTCAGTGTATATCCCTAGTAAAATGAAAACATAAACCACAACTATTTCACAGGGCCACGAGACTGTACACAAGACATTGAAACATTCATATTTCTTGCTGCAGAAGCAAGCCTTAAAGTGAACAGGGGATCATTATTCCCTTGTCTGTTAACAATCTGTTATGTCATGTTGAACGAATCCTGTAAGGATAGGCTGTCTCTTGTCTGGGAACTAGAGGTCTGCGAGATTGGGATTTTCAGTTTGTAGCGAGCCTATGAAAAGTTCCAAAGTTTCAAGCTTGAGTTAAAGCTCTTTTACTGCAGACAAAAATATAACTTTTATAATAAAGAGTATTATTAGCATTTTGAAGGTTACCAGTGTTTATATCTGCAGTTCTGAAGAATAATTTAACAGAACATCGCTATTTTATAAAATATTGTTATATTTGTGAATAAATTCACATATCTTTTTCTGTGAAATTGTTTCCACAATTTCTTCAGTTTAATGAGGAATTTTTTTTTTTCCACTTATTTTTTAAAAATTTTATGGAATATTTCTATCATTTTTTAAAAGTTATACAGTATCATAAACAATAAGTTTGTGTACAATTAATTTTCGTTCAGCAAAATGTTAGAGTGAAGTACTTAATTTTATTGATTGGAGGGGAAGAGGGATCACGCCCTCTCATCGCAGACATGACCAGCACTCACCGAAGTTGACCAAATCCAAAGCCCTGACCTGATTCATCAGGCCGAACCGAGCATAGCCACGATCTGATTCACTAGATCGCATCGAACATGTCCTACCACAAGGCCTGAGATCCTAGTACTCAGTATACCAAGCGTGTGGTCTAGCCGGAGCACTACCCACACCCCTAACTAGTCATCTCAGAACGCTACCGGAGCAGGTGCCTGCACACCACCTGGCTCTTCATCATGAGGGGGAATCTCTCCGAGCCTCCTCCAGCATGCGGAGTCAACCACTGCCAGCACGAGTCCAACCTCCAACAATCCGTACACCAGAGAAAACCTCCGGATGGGTCAACCGGATCATCCCGTGCTACCTCTTATTTTCCATGGCACGAATGGGTTTTCCCATGCCCCACCGCCACGGCAGCCACCCAAGGGCAGGGAGACGCGGAGTCCCTCTGAAAATGGGTGGGTACCGTCATCCTAGTCCGGTTTTATACCCTGTTTTGTTGTCACCGAGAGCCGAACTTGCCACGCCGCCCATAAGGCTCACCCCGCTGACATCAGACACTTGTCCTTTACCATACATAGAATTTCTTCACAGGGAAATTCTTGTTTTGGGACCCAATGGCCTGAATGCCAAGAGGTTCAACACCCCACCAAGTGGTCGGGCCTAGGTACTATCGGCCCAAGCCATCACGGCAGATACCCCTATACAGCCACGAAGCTGATATCCCATAGGGCACGGGCGCCAGTCACAGCACTACCTCCGCCCAAGGACTGAGCACGAGTTCCGGCCAGCTCCAGAAGCGACAGTCAGGAGCTACCCCAGGCCACGCCAAATACGGGTAAACCAGTGCCTGTGTGCAAACCTGTAGTATGAAGGACAGTGAAGCCCACAGTAGACTGCGTGGTGCCGTCAAGCCACGCACCCCCTAGCTTATATACCGGCCGGGGTCAGGCAAGCAGCCAATAAAGTCAGCCCAGTCATATTGCCTGTGTGTCTGACCGACAAAACCTTGCCCGACCATGACGTCGTCAGTCATCCAACGTCACGCATCAAGAGTTTTCGTGGCGCCCAATGTGGGGCCATAGCGCTTAATTAACTAGTGTGATTAAGCAGAACTAGGCCAGCACGACCCCAAGAACCAGTTAATCTAGCCGGGAGTCAAACCGAAACCAGCCAGACTTCGGGGAGTCTGAAAACACCCTGTGACACTCAATTGTAACTACCAGAGATGTCAGATGCGGAAGCTAGCATAGCTAACCAAGGAGATGCAAAAAACACCCTGGCTGAGGCCACAACTGAACAACCCGAAAGGTGCCATACAGTCACTTGCTCTAGCACAGGGGTAAATACTATCATATGCGCACACTGCCAACACAGCTTCCATTACCTCTGTTTGGGATGGACAGACGAGCCCAGGTACAGATGGGCTAGAGTTTAGATGTAATGACTGCCGAACCCTCCAGACTGGGTGCTGCGGCTGGCTTACTTGTACTGGGCAAGGAATTAATACGGTATGATACATTGTCTGTGCGCAGACCGGGCCTCATGTATACGTGTGAGGTTTGCCAACGTGTGGAGGAATACAGACTGAAACAACTTACGGAATTCACACGAAGACTCGATAACGTTTACCCTAGACTGCAAAAAGTAACCGCACGTTAACGAGGTTCCAATTAAGCAATGGGTTGGGAGGATCCAGAAGCAATTAAGAGGAAAAGCCCTAGAATGGTGGAATAAATACGGAGAGTTTATCACTGAGTGGGGGCAACTGTGTTCACACCTTGCCGCTCAGTTTTCAGGCAAAGAAGTAGTAGCCACTTAACCACCGAATTTCATAGCCGAACCCAGGCCGCCGAGGAAGAGGCCGAGATTTTCATCAGACGAAAGGTGCAGATGTATAAAGAAATTTTCCCAGAGGGAAATGAGGAAAGCTGTATGCGCCATATTACACGCATGCTACTTCCCAAATTGTGGAATTTATTACAAATTATTGAACCGCAAACAGTCGAGGAGCTAGTGGAAAGGGCGCGTGAAACAGATAGAAATTACAAGGCACAAGTCCTGCTAGACAAGACATGCGCCAGTAAAAGCCAGGACACTGATAAGCAGCCTGAGCAAAAGGGGAACTCTCCCCCTCTCGCATCAAAATGCTCCCTAAGTGCTAGTTCTTTCCAGAACGGCACTTTAACCAAGATTGCCCAGTCAAGCAGGCAGACCGATGGAGGGCGGGGGAAGGTGGAACAACAAGGGCGCTTGACCCCTCGCAGAGATGAACAGAGGTTAAAGAAAACCAACCTAGCGGGAAACGCCACAGCCGGGGTGTAAAGCAGGCCACCACCACCACCGGGAGCCATGGGCCGGTCTTCCTCCAGAGAAGCTGAAGAAAGCGACCCACCAGAAGCCCTGCATATAGAGTGGAAATCAATGGAATTAGGACACACCCTACTAGATTCCGCTGCTACTGGGAACTTTATAAGAAGTGACTTACTCATTCCTGCACAACAAGCTTCACTTCGCCCACAAAACCGGTTGGTGTACATGCCACAACACGATCAGACTCCTAAGGTCGACGGCCGGGCTGCTCTTGACAGTAGGGGTATACCGTCAAGACCACTCAACTGAATTCGTAGTCTCGCCGAATATTACTGAGGAGGTAATATTAGGTCAGCCATGGCTAGGTCAACAACAGTTCGTCGTGGATCACAGCTAGTAACGGATCTATATTGGTCATAAACACAGGATGACAGTCAACTAGGAACACTGCACAGACGTGGCAATTTCCCTTCCCCTTCCCACTTCAACCAACCACACCCGAAGAAATTAACCATCAACTCATGGAACCAGAATTCGTCCAGCTTCGTCAAATATTGGACGATCATGCTGGAGCTTTCGGCCAAGGGGGTTCGCTACGCCAGACGCGTAGCATCCAGCATGATACTTGGCCCGCCACCGATATGCCCGTCTACAACCGACCATACTTAGTGTCCGCCAGAAGGCAACATCTGATTATGGAACAGGTGAAAGCTATGAAAGAACACAGGATTGTGGAGCTGTCTGACTCACCCTACAATTCCTGGGATGTTTTGGTCCCTAAAAAATATGGGCAACTCAGATTTTGTGTCCATTACAAAGACTTGAATGATGTGACACATCCTATAGTGCCACTGGCAATTAACCGTACGCACTCTCTCCGGGATATAGGGGAGGCAAAAATCTTCAGTACCCTAGACATGCAATCGGGGTACTGGCAGATCAGTGCACTCAGACAGTTAAAAGTATACAGCTTTCACCACCCCAGAAGGCGAAACCTTACAGTTCCGGGTAATGCCCTTTGGATTAAAGAATGCCCCAGCCACCTCCCAGAGACTAACGTCAGCGGAGGTCTTCACGGGCTTCATCTGCCAATTTTGTTTCGCCTACCTTGACGACATAATTGTGTACTCCAAGTCCTGGGAAGAACACTACGGACATCTCCAGAGGGTACTTGAAAGGCTAGAATTGCACGGCTTGACCTGCAAATTATTTAAGAGCCATTTCTGGAAAACCACCACAGATTACCTGCGCCACGAAACACCTCTGAAGGGAACTACCCCCAGGCGACGTCAATACTGACTCTAGAGGAGGCAGAATAGCCCACTAATAAGAAACAACTACGTCGCTTCTTGGGCCTGTGCAACTGGTTGAGACACTACGAACCAGATATTGCCCACCAAATGCTACCATTTTTGCAGGGGCAGGGGGATGAACTATTTCAGCAGGACAATATCCGTCCACATTTGGCTTGTGCAACCCAACACGCTCTTCAGGGTGTTTTAACTTCCCTGGCCAGCCTAATCAGTAGATCTTTCCCACAGTGAGCAGGTGGGGGACTGGGTTGGATGTCGCCTGACCCGATCTCCTGCACATTTCATTCAAAACATTACAACAGGTTTTATTTGCCTTTTTATCACACCAGCACATGGAACACACATATATCCAAAAAAAAACTTTTGGGATCACTTATGGAGTTTGTCTACCTGGAGCTGTTTTTCACGTGAGGCCGAGAAGCGTTAAGGCGAATCCCTAGTAAAAAATGTTAAATGCCTCAAGGTCACTGGGAGCATTGCGAGGGGCCCTCCCAAGACTGCCCTGTGCATTCCTAAACAGCTGAACTTCTTGCAAATTAGATCTGTAACTGTACATTTTTATTTCCCATATGAAAACTGTGCAAGGAAGCCCATTAAAATTCTGATTTTAAACAATTTCACTATTTTTTTCCTTGGATACATTTAATAGGATAAAAGTAAAAAGTGCCAGCTGTAGATAATAGTTTTTCTACCTTTCCTGGAAAACAATTGTATTCCCAGAAAATTTATTTACTGATTTTACAAACAATATTTTACTAGGGAACTCCCTTGAGGGTGAGAGTGCCACGTGCGTCAAGTATGTTATTGCCGCTACGCACATGGCTCTGAACTGGTGTGGAGTGTTCTCATCGTGCTGTGTGTACCTATGGTTTAAGCTATGACCATATTTTATTGGTAGAAAGTCTGTAGCAAAGTTCAATGCAAGGCCCTTTACTAGTTTTGCAGGAATTTACCCAGAATTAAGTTGTCTGAAAATGTATTTATTTGGCCATGTCAGAGAGTTTCAAAATAGTGTTTGTGTTAAGCTGATCCATTGAAAGTCTCTATTATTCTACTCTATAGTCTGAAGTGTTATTTATTTTAGTGTGCAAACTGATTTATGTTTTGTTTTAAAAAAGTGTATTTCAAACACACTACAAACCAGTTAGTGCACCGGGTAGACAGGCATACTGACGCTGCATTTTTCTATGTTGAGTATTAAGAAATTCAAGCTTAATGGGTTGGCTATTTAATATTTTGTTTGCAAGGAGTTTGCATTAATTAATTTGCACGTGGGCATGCGGAGTTGATAGAGTTACAAACTTAAATTGAACATGGTTAAAATTTTTGACATTTTTTGTTATGCCGCTTGCTGATGCTGACCACAGTCACATTTGGCTGCATAAGCAGAGATGTCGCTCTGCAGGATTACAAAACTTTAACACTGTGTCTTTAGTTATTGTAATTCGGCGCTAATATAATTGTCATAGACATACACTGAAGAGCCAAAAAAACTGGTACATCTGCCTAATATCGTGTAGCCCTCCCNCACCAGCACGCAGAAGTGCTGCAAGACGACGTGGCATGGACTCTACTAATGTCTGAAGGTATGCAGGAGGCAATTCACACCATGAATCCTGCAGGGCAGTCCACACATCCAATCTGCACCAATTTGAGAAAGGGTTGCACTTCTGTCACGTTTAATGATTCTCCTCAGTCGTCATTTATCCCGTTCTTTCACAATCTTTTTCCGGCCGCAGCGATGTCGAAGATGTGATGTTTTACCGGATGCCCGATATTCACGGTACACTCGTGAAANTTCCGGCCGCAGCGATGTCGAAGATGTGATGTTTTACCGGATGCCCGATATTCACGGTACACTCGTGAAATGGTCATACACAAACATCCAAATGTTATCGCTACCTCGGAGATGCTATGTCCCATCTCTCGTGCGCCGACTATAACACCACGTTCAAACTCACTGAAATCTTGATAACGTGCCATTGTAGCAGCATTAACCGATCTAGCTGCCGACCGCATCGCGTAACTCTGATTGGTTCCATACCTCTGTTATTCGTATACACACGCCTATACCAGTTTTTTTGGCTCTTCAGTGTATTCTTTTATTATTATACGTAAGTTAAAAAAAGTAAAATTTCTCAACTGTTAAGAACGTTGTTTTCTTGAAGAAAAGTAAAAATGTTCCAGGACCTGATAGGCCCCTTAGTGTTGTGAGCCCCTGGATATTTTCCAGTCCAGTCACCCCCTAAATGCACACAACCTTCTAAGGTCTATTGTGAACCAACATATTGAGCAAAATAGTTTGTGTTCTCCTTCACACATCACAATTCTTAAGTTAAAGCATAATTTTTCGATTGTAAACCTACCCTTATCCAGGATAGATATGTACAGGCTTTTGTATCACAAACCTACACACTACCTTCTATATCACAAGAGAAGACATCTGTTGACGCAGGATTTAAAAATTGATGTAAGCTGATAATAACTTTGTTCATACTGACAAAACTTATCAGACTGAGCAACTTAAAATATTATTTTTATTTTAAGATACAAAACACTTACGATTAATCCTTGGGTGATATTTATCTGTTCATTGACAGCAACTCTACATGGAACATTTGAAGCAAGTTGAGTTGAGTTGTGAGTTTTGGGCGGCTATTAACAAGGTCGTGGGAACAAGATGAGGTTGAAATGAGGTGAAAATGAAGCACTGCCGGAATGCAAGGGCGGGGGAAATGGGAGATCCCCAAGAAAACCCGTTAACCAGTGGCATCGTCCGGCACAATTCCCACATGTGAAGATCCGGAAGTGACCCGGCCGGAGATTGAACCCGGTTCGCCTTGGTAAGAGGCGAGCAATCTAACCGCTCGGCCACCGCGGCCCCCCATTTGAAAGTGAAAGTATTCACAAAACTATCTTGTGTTTAGTCAAAATATTTTACACTGGGTATTTTATGAACTGCTTTAGACCCGATGATATCTTAAATAAGCAAACATCTGACAAATAATTCTAAAATATTGGTATTAAGTGTTTACAAAACAAATGGCATTGCATTTCAGGTGGAAAAGACATATAGAGATAATATAACTCAGCTTTGATTAATTTTTATAGTTTTGACATTATCTGCACATAAATTTGTGCTATGGCTAAATAGGTTCAAATAAACAAGGATTTGTTAAAAACAGTGTGCTATAAATTTTGTAACTTGAGTGGACTCCTCTCCTAATGCATGCAATTATTAATGTTATGTTGAATTAGAGAACAGTTGTAAAGTACATATTAGGGTATTGTTGAAGTACTGTTGTAGAGCCCATGTAAACCATAATTTTGTAGTCTTTAATAGCAACAGTGACCTGCTTTGTTTTATTGGAAGGTGGTCTAAATTTGTTACATTGTGCCACACATCTGCAAGCTGCTTATAACATCATTATTATGAAGTAAGTTAGTGCAAAAGTCTTCCCTTTATCACCTGAAGATACTCGGGATTCTGAGTCATTTTCACGCCAAACAACCAGCCATATGCATTTTAGGTGAATTGCAAGAAGATGCACACTTCAAATAAGATTAAACGCAGGCCACGGGGCCCAAAGTGTGTTGTGTTGTGATATACTACACCGTAATTACTGTTGATATCGTTAACAACTGGTTTCTTGTATTTTGCTGATTTCCTTATTTGCCAATACACATAGCTATTCTACAGTGCAGTTCCGATCAGCTTTGAGTGAGCACGAGCTACACTTACACTAGGCTCTTGCACGAAGATCAGTTGATTTATTATTTAAATGTTAACTTATTGTCAATGGCCCATTATTACCTGGTCCTTCGCAGGCGTTATACAAACGACAAATGAGTGGTAAAAGATAGATGTGCAAATGCAGTTGCAATTAGCATGGCTCCCTTCGCAATCACTCTGGCAAAGCAGTGTCTGATCTGACCTTGCCAAGGTGAATGATGAGGGGAAGGTAGATGGCATGCATTCTCACCAGCGACAAAGATATAGTCGGTTCACGACGGGAAGAAACTTTTGAAAATCAACATTTGAAAAAACACCCTAGCCGTTAGCTACATGCATATAACATTACAAGCAGCGGCGAGCGCGGATACAGTTATGCTGTCAGGTTGCCAGCACAAAGAGAGTAAATAGTTCCAAAGTTTTAACGTAATTGTTAATTTATCGCTTACAAATGGNATAATATATACATGACTTTTATAATGGGTAAGTGCATGTACGAACACATGTACACACACACAGTGGAATGTAAACACTGTCATGTAAACATTGCCATGTGACTGCCACATGGCAATGTTTGTTTACCTTTGGTGGAAGGATACAAAATGGGCTTGAAAGTAGATTTTTAGCAGGGCTTCAAGAAAGTCTCTTCCAGTCGTGAACCGACTATAGCTGCGCACGCATCCAGTCCGATCAATAACTGTCTGCATTCTGCCTCGCCACGCCTGGCTTTCCATTCTCCGCATTCACAGATTCACACAGAAACTGCGCCTAGTGACTAGAACAGTGTGTGAACTGTCTCTCGTAAATGCAGGGTGTCCAGTGTTGTTAGGGAAAAGTGGTGAATGTACGGGATTCAAAATGCTGCGGGCAATGGTGAGAATTTTTTCTGGTTTATGAAATCTGCATTGAGATTTCAGAAACTGCGCCAAGACAACTTAACAGTAAAGAATCTGCACTGCCTTTTAAAGTCAGAATACCATCCATAGTGCATTACTCTAAACAGCGCCAAGGTCCACGGTTTAAAGGATGAGGGTGGCAGAGCTGTGTTTACTGCTTCATGGAGGGAGGAGGTGGTGTAGGAACGCCTGTCTTCGCACCAGCACCTAGTTTTATTCTGCAGATGTTTCTGTAACGAATGTGGTTTGTGTATGCGCAATGTTGCGGTTTTATATTAGCATAATTTTGTTGCTTATGCGAGTTTACTTGATATCTTCGGCAGACGACTGGCATGATGAAGAATTGGAGCAGAGAATTCCATTGTAATTATACAATGCAATGAATTGTATTAATTTGGTGTGATATGAAGGTATGTGATTTAATATGTTTGTCCAACTTCGGTTTATCAATTTCTCCTCTGCCTTTCACACCATGATCAGCGACACGTTTTCGTATTAATTTTATGTAAAATGACAACAAGAAGAACCAGAATTATTTCACAGGGCCGTGCAACTGTACATTAGATGTTAAAACATTCATATTCCCTGTTGTAAAAGCAAGTCTTAAAAGCAAATTGGGGAGCAGTATTTGTTGTCTTTTAACAGTTTCTTATGTTATGTTGAATGAGTAATGTAAGGACAGGCTGTATTTTGTCTGGGATAGAAAAATTTAGCTTTGGACATAGTCTAATTTGTGGCATCTGGGGATTGTCAGTCTTTTGTGTAAATAAATGTCTGTACATGTAGCTCTTTCCTGTAAATAGATTTCATTTTACACGGGTATTGTGTAGTTTCATTGCAACATTTACCATCATATTTTAAATAAAAATTCTCAAGCCATCAAGTTTCTGGTTTATTTTTCCCCTCCCCTTTCATCCTTTGTTTTATCTCTCTCACACACATCTCCCTACTACAATGTACCTTAGTTGTACCTCGCTCTCGGCCATTNTCATCCTTTGTTTTATCTCTCTCACACACATCTCCCTACTACAATGTACCTTAGTTGTACCTCGCTCTCGGCCATTAAGTAGCCAATTACAAATTGCTTACAGCTGGCTGTGACATTGTCTGGCACAGAACACACTTCACAAAATTAATTCAAAATAAATTAATCATTCACAGATAGGAAAACCAAATTAAACACTGTGCGGAACATATTTTATGCTAAACAAGCTCTTTCTTTTTAAAATGTAAATAAAGTCTCACATTTTCCCAAAGGTGTTTATGCACAGTTCAAGGCATACATTTTTTCCACTGTAATTGAACTCTGCAATTTACACTCACCAAACTCGTAAGANTCATCCTTTGTTTTATCTCTCTCACACACATCTCCCTACTACAATGTACCTTAGTTGTACCTCGCTCTCGGCCATAAAGTAGCCAATTACAAATTGCTTACAGCTGGCTGTGACATTGTCTGGCACAGAACACACTTCACAAAATTAATTCAAAATAAATTAATCATTCACAGATAGGAAAACCAAATTAAACACTGTGCGGAACATATTTTATGCTAAACAAGCTCTTTCTTTTTTAAAATGTAAATAAAGTCTCACATTTTCCCAAAGGTATTTATGCACAGTTCAAGGCATACATTTTTTCCACTGTAATTGAACTCTGCAATTTACACTCACCAAACTCGTAAGANTTTATGCACAGTTCAAGGCATACATTTTTTCCACTGTAATTGAACTCTGCAATTTACACTCACCAAACTCGTAAGAAAACTTTTAGATAATACAGTGTATTTATTCCTCCAGATATTAAGACAACATGCCCTAAGAAATTGTTTGATGAACGAAGAATTATGTTCAATAACATTTATGAGTGACATTACAATGCATAAATACCTCACAAATCAATATTTCATACAAAACTACACACAAGCAAATGGTGGGCAATGCTTTTACACTACGATTAATGAAAACAACTGCCAGGAAATTCAATGGCTAAACATAATTAATCCCAATTTTTGACAGCATATTTTCACAGTAATATTTGCCACTCGATGCAAGTTTCGTGAAAATTCACCCAGTCTCACTGTTTACAAAGCACATAACACTAATGTTTGCTAAGGCAGATTGCTTTGCTTACAAAAAAAAAATCACGTTTTGCTTATAAAATTTAAATGCATTCACTAATATGAACTAGTAACTTCGCAAGAATACGAAAAACACAATACCTAGCTGATGACAAATGTTTTTCGTGAAACTGCATCCAGACATTTAATTAAATGAATGCAGAATCTAATTTTGCCCCAGATTATCTGCAAGGTCACGAGGGAATATGCATGATGTTGAATGGTTTCTGCTGTCTGACTGCCTGGTCAATGACTTAGAAGTGAGTGCAAAACATCACTGTTCATGATCCCTTCAAAACATTGATTCTTGCTTGACCTGCCTAACTTAATCTACCCGATGGTGACAAAATAAAATATTATGACCACATCACTGAACTGACAGAACCATAGGCGTGCACAGGGTAACGTAACGAGGGGTACAAACTGCACACATGAAAATCCACCTTTATGAGGTTAAAAATACAAAGTAACGGTACATTTAAACACATTAATCGTAAACAGTTTACACCAAGTACATTAAACTTAGTTTAGGTGTAGTGGCCGTTTCAAGCACGCAGAGTCTTTTGAAATTACAAGATTGGCAAGATAATTTCTTATTTTCCTAACAAAATGGTTGTAATGCAGGGTGCAACTACACCCTCCCTGTGTACGCGTATGCTGAGAACACACTGACAAGAGCCAATTAAGACGCTTGAACCAGAAGTATGAAGCGAGAACTTCAGTTTGATGATAGTAGGGGTTAGAAACAGTGAATGAACTTCCTCCTGGGGGAAGTGTAGGTTACGAGAATCAGATTGGTCTGACCTAACAATGTTTCCCAGGAAGTCATAGACCAAAAAAATTTCCAGGATCCCAAAGTTACATGGATGTGGTACATGAAGTAAAGCAGTACTCCTAAGTTACCCCACGGGGTTCAATTCTGGTAGAGTGGTAGATTAAGGCCAGGAAATGTTCACAGTCACANGGGGGGGGTAATGTCAACTACATGACATGTTTAAAATAGCGGAGAGGTTTGAGGGGCTCATAACACAGAGGCCTTGAGAGCAGACAAGGGTGAAGTGAAGTGAGTATGGAGCAATGCCGGAATGTGCAAGGGCAGGAGAAGCAGGAGATCCCTAAAGAAATCCATCAACTAGCGACATCGCCTGGCATGAATCCCACGACAATATCTGGGAGCGACCCCCCTGGGAACTGAACCAGTTTCATCTACAGGGGAGGAAAATAGTTTGGTCACCCCCACTTTTTTTTAAGTTCCTAGTTTAATGTAGTTGGCTATCAAAACTACATATAATTTTATTGTTTTTGTGGTGTAAATGAAAAATAAAATAACAAATAAGATTTCAATATGTTAAAAATGCAGCAATTTTTTGAATGACTGAAATAGGATTGGCACTATATATTCACATCCAAGACAATTTTATCAATGGTGCCTTGAAATTAACTTAATTTGTCTCCGTAGCTAAGGCTACACTTTATTAAATTGTTGGCAAGTTAACAAAATAATATTTTCTTTTTGCCGAAACAAAAATCTTGTTTCAGCTGAGGAAGTAAAGAAAACGTGTTTTCTCCATCAGTTTTAATATAAAACTTTATTCCTAATATTTACACCATTTGAAACTAATGCAATATCTTGCTTGTATACAAATACCTGTCACAACTACATTCCAGATGTTATATCAGAAAAAAATATGAGCAGCAAATCAGTTTATGATGAGCAGTGTTATCCATGAACTATTTGTAAAAACTCTGGCTAGTGTCCACTACGTATATTATTTTTGTTTATGCATTCACAAAGTTGGTTTGAAAAACACAGGTAAAATTTATTTTATACACTGGGAAAGCTAATTCCTGCTCAATAAAATATGAGGTATCAAACAAACTCTCCTTGTACTGCTGGCTGGTGTACAATACATATTGAGTCGCAATTAAGTTATTCTCTTCACAGCCCAAAAACAATGTACGGCAGCAATAAATCTGTGCTATTTTCTTCTTGAATTCATTTCCTTGACTCAAATGGATTAGACCACACCCTCATATCTGAAAGCAATGATTTGTAACAATAATCAACACTGAAAGTAGAGAGAGTTTACTATTTCATAATTAAAATGCCTATTCAATTTCTTACTGCCTGGTTGAATTTGTTCTTGGTCGATATCCTTTCGTGTCACCGCCTGAATTTTTTCTGCAAAAAAAATATGAAGAATGTTAATCACATGGAAACTTATTCAAGAATATTTGGTGCTGAGGAACACTGGGATTGAGGTAACCCGAAACTAAATGGTTCAAAGTACGGGAAAAATAATAATTTGAAGGTGGTGTAAATTGTTTTGTATGATGTGTGTCTACTACCTCTGAGTAAACTTTAGCAGGTAAGTTCACAAGGTATGCTGGCACATCCCTGAGTAGGCTGCCATATTTACCATAATATAAGGCAATGGATTATTCCAATTTTCACCCACATAACACTGGGGGTCGCCTTATTTTAACATACTAAAAATTGTCAGGTTAATGTTTTTGCTTCAATCGTAGCAAGACATGGTTAATGTATTTGTCTAAACATGCTTCCAGTAAAAACCACTTGATCAAATCTTAAAAACATGAAGAGACTGTTTTTTATAAGCATAAAAATATATATCAATGGATAAAAAGTGTGACTTCCTTATATTTTAATGCATATTTGTAGTGCACCACATATTGTTTGTTCTTAACTGCAAAGAATTTGCTTATATTAAACCATTATTTAAGTAACGCCATTCAACAATTGTGCTGATGTACATAACCAAATGATTTAAGGAGAAATAAGTTTTTTCGGCAGGCTAAACTAAAAATAGTTTACATTAAGGGGGCAAGTGGCGTGGCCTTCCAAGTTCTGGTCAATCATACACTCTAAAGTTAAAGATGAGATACAGGAGAACAAAAGACCGGTGGCAACTGTCCAGTTCAGAAACTTGGTAATTATGCAGTTTAGCGGCTTTTCTGAACGAAACGTCCTAGACCTACAAAAGTAGCATTAATGGGTTCTGCACAGCTTACCTTGCTCATATTTAGGAGGGGGTCATGTTAAAATAAGTAGAACGTATCAAATAAAATAGTTAAAAATACGAGTAATCCGCTGCTTTGTTTACTGTGGGTGCCATGATTTCTGGTGACAATGATTCCTGCCATCACCGCATTGACTCCTGGGTATTGTTACGTCACCATGTGGCGTTGTTAACGGAAAATTTTGAACTTCAGTAGCCATTGCGTCTTTGCCGCAATGAGTCGTAACATCCCAATCCGGTGGATTTAAAACGGAGAAAGAAAAAGTGAGTGCTTCTGTGCGTTATATTTACCTATGAAAGAGTCTTCAGTGCGTATTATTCAGTTATAAACGAGTGCTCCAGTGCGTAATATTCGTGTATGTGGCGTTTTAGTGGGATTAAGGTGTTTCGACGAGTGAGGTAAGGTAGAATTGGCCGTAGACAGAGGGATTATACCAGCCTCTTGCCTAGGTCAGTAAATTGATATTCTTTTGGTGTGTTTTACGGTTCCTTTAAATCCCTAAAATCCTAAATTCGTAGTTTAGTGTAAAACCGTAAAATCATAGGTTAATGTAAAACCCGAAAAATCCTAGGTTAATGTAAAATCCTACAATCCTAGGTTAGTTTAAAACCCTAAAAATCCAGGGTTAGTGTAAAACCCTACAATACTAGGTTAGTTTAAAAATGTAAAATAGTGATTCACTCATCGTGGGGTTAGGTGGGCACATATTACGAAATTAGACAGGCATTTATGACCCTTGTATATTTGTGTTCTGCGTTATTATTAGAGTGGATATATACCACTTTTCGGGGATTTTTTTTTTTTACAGAAAAGCCCCTAAACTGCATAATTACCCTATTCATTTATGTGAAAACAGAATTATAAAATTATACTACGTTGGCTTAGGTTTTTATCTGATGATGGCAACCCAAAAGGAAATATTTTTTACCCGATAGCCAAGAAGTAGTGTATTGTTTTTGGAGTGTATCTGAGCAACTATCGTGCAGTTACCACATTTCTGCTTTCTAGGGTCGATGTATGAAAATCAAAACGTGAGTTTTGTCAAGTTGTAGCTTCAGAAATAAGTGTACCTAGGCACTACTTTTTGAGCTTGGCTGAAGAGTCTTAATTGATCACCAAGGTTACGCAACGTTCCCAGCGGCACACATTTGGATAGGTGACATCTGAGCGATTCAGGGCTTCGGAGGACACGTTAAATATTCGGTACTGGTTGTTATCGATTGGGCCTGATAAACTCTGACACCAGAGGAAAAAATATTTCAGTTACGTTCCCAGCCATTGCAGAATTACGTTTTGTTGTTAAGGCACAGGAACTGTACAATTTTCCGGTATAAAAAGTATACTATTCCAGGACCTAAAGTACCTACCTACATACCAAATTTAATCAAAATCCGTTCAGCCGTTATGGAGCTGGGTGGAAACAAACACACAGACTTTCGCATTTATAATATTAGTACATTACAGTAAATATTTGACTTTGACATGTCATTTTGCAAAGGAAACCATGACATCTAAAACAATATTGTCTGAGGAAAAAGGAGTCGCAGATATGTCCAGGAGTAAAGCATACAAGTCGCTGTCTATGACGTTCGGATTTTTTGACCTCTGCGTCAGGGGTGCGACGTCATTTTGTGTGTACAGTTTGACTGCGTGGAGAGTGTACTCGACTTTCGCTCAATGACTATCGTGTTTTCATGATTTTGCTGTTGTGTTTAAGATTTTCGTTGTTTTTCGAGATTTATTGCATTTCTGGCTGTACAGGCTTAGTTCCTAAGGTCAGGCGTATTTGCGCTGAATTAGATAAAAGTAACTCCAGGAAACTCGTCAAACGTTCAGGCATTACACACACATTGACGTCGCACACCCGCCGCAGAGGTTCAAAAATCAGAACAGTCACCAACGGCGTCTACAGAACTTTGCTTATCGTTATAACTGTGAATCTATTAATAACATGCCAAATTTACCCTAGGCTTTACTCGCTTTACGCGTTTTCCCTGGACCACAAAATGCTCATTTTGTCGTGCAATACTTACTATATTTGTCTACGTTTATCATTGGAGAAATTATAACTGGATAAACTGCAAGGCCTATCATGCCTACGACACCACCAATAAAAGCAGCATATCTCCAACCTTTCAGTATAACCATAGCTGAACTACATAAAACTTATAATACGACGTCTGTCTGTACTGTGTTGATTAATTGTTTATATCTCACGAAAAAAATTACAGTACCACCAATACAAAAAATAATTCCCAACAATTACCAAGTAATAACAATTTCTATATTGATAATGTGGGAGCCCTTCACATCCATCACCACTACAACTGCCAAAAGTATTAAATAAATTATAAGAGGTATTTTTTACAATTAAATTTTAACAGACCTTCCCAAATAAAGAATAAAAAAAAATAAATTTCAATTCCCCTTTGTCGCATTAAAACTAGGTTAGCGAAAGTATGTATAAATAACATGGCCATTTTCTCCCCTAAAATGGAAAACTAGTCAGATTTATTTGTGAGTAGGTAGGTTGAAAAAAAACCTGTTATCAGGATTAATTCGTATATAACTAAGGTATTTTTATAAATATTTTCAGAAGAACAAATTTGCTTTAATACATCAGGTGATCTGACATCCGATAGAGACGGAGTGTATTATTTTTATATATGGATATTTTGTTTGTATATTAACATAAAACGTACATTTGCGTTTAGGCATCGCAATTCGCAAAAACACGTCCAGAAAATTGAGCTCGTAAGTAAGTATAAGTAGACAGACTCATGTGCTTTCGCTGGAGAACAATCGACGAATAATTCGTACATCCGAGAGTCACGCTTGCTGCGCAGGAGGGACGGAACCACACCACCTGCCCGCACATCACGAAAAAATTCGAGCGAGAAGTCACTTGACAACCGCGGATAAAGCAGCATTCAGACGTTTCAATTTGTATTGTAAATTTACAATTTTGAAACGATTTTTATGAATAGTAAATAAATATTTTTGCTAGCTTGTTAAAAACGGGACATTTGGGTGTCCCGAAGCCCTCATCGGGGACAACGGGACAGGGTGCTGAAAAACGGGACTGTCCCATTCAAAACGTGACTGTTCCGTTCAAAACGGGATGAATTGTCACGTAATGTATACATCACAAAGCACTTATATAAAAAAAAGTTCTAAATATAAAATCCCACCCAAATAGGTCACCCACAGTGTTTTTGATAGTACATACTACGAAAATAATTGGTTAATGTTATAACACAGGGTCGTTAACGCACATAATGACTATTGCATTTCATTTTCCTTTTAGGCTATTATATAGTCTCTTTTCCAGTTTCTCTATATTTCCTTGTATATAAGTTATGACAATATGTACTTTAATTATCTTATGTTTCCGAAGCGTGCAGTTAAGAAACAGGGGAGTTCCCCTGGTTAAGGTTAATTCTACTTATGAAAAGATCGTTGGTAGAGATAACATTTTCTGTACAGGCTCGGGCGGAAGCTTCTACGAAACCTGTTATCTGAGCCTGCATAAAAGTAGTTGTAGAGGGTTCTTTGGAATACCTTATCCAAGAAAACTTGCTGCGCAAGTAAAGACGAGTGCATTATTTTGTGATTTACTTCTGTAAGTGTGGTTCAGGAACAATTTTCACTAATGACATCAGAATTATGTGTTTATAAAAAGCATTTTGTTGTTATAACTGATACTTTTCTGTTAATAAACACGAATGTTTGCCTTAAGTTTCACAAAATAGATTAAGTAGATATTTTCCTTGTGTTTTATATACTGTTTAAACGCGTTTAATAATTTTACGCTTTTTCAAAAATAAACAAAATGATAACCAACCTTTCTCTGATTGGCTAAAATTCCTACCTTGTAGCAAACCTTCTATCGGACATTGCACATAACCAATTCGAAAACGGCAAGCAGTCAGCCAAATCTTCCTAAATACAATCCATACAAGCTGCCATGCAGGCTTGCATTAAATTGTCCACGAAATCTTCCAACGTGGCATACATGCCTTAGGAATAAAATGAGTTTCCTTATGAGAGTTTGGCATAGGGAAATTTCAGTCGATAGGTAGGCGCTAGTATTCCAAAGAGGTCACATGAAATTAAAATTTAAGCTATGTTAATAATAAAAGAGTAAGATTTCTCTTAGGATGTTATTTTTTTTGTTTATATTTAATGTGAATTATTTTGTTTTTTAACATATAAAAAATTTAATAAAGGTACACATGCGACACCTGATTAGAATTAATCTTAAATACGGTAAGGTTGATAACAGGTTAGAAGAACAAAGTTTGTAAGAACCTTTGTGACACTAAAGGATTTAACTATAAAAAATGCGGCTAGTTTTAAGCATTCAGCTGGAAAGAGAAGAGCATGTTTACATCTACACGATTATTAAAGATCGTTTCAAAAGCCATCGCCCTTAAGATCCCAGTGAGGTGGGAATAAATGTACACCACCACTTTGTTCAGAAAAATACTGGTTATATTTATCAAAAGCCAGAGGAGCTGGTACAACACATACACAGGTGTGTGGCACGAGGCCCTGCACTGGCCTAAACAGAAAATAAAGGTGTCAACGGACTCGACAAAAGAATGAAGTAGCGAATTATGCTGGAGAGGCCGTGAGTGTGCTCCAGAAGGGTTGGCATATTCGGGGGTGCACGCTGAAGCTCATAAAAATGTTCCATAATATTTATAAGTATATTGCAGCTACGTGGTTACAGTTCAAAAGTTGCTTCTACCCCGATCCACATGACACGACCTGCCCTGCTGCCCACTACTCTCATACTAAAGAGGTTGTTGCATTGCAGAGGTAATAGAAGTTGACCACCGCCCCCTTAAAAATGACACTTGATAAAAATGAGTTGGATGAAATGGAGCATATGCCCTTGAGAACTACATTGTACATTATGAAACTCGACACTTTATGTATACATTAACATACACAACAATTTGGCAATAATTTTTATAGCATTTTAAATATTTTTGAAAAGTGTTTTTTGCTGTTGCCTGCAAAGAAAACACACAGAACACTTTAGAACGCATAGAGAATGACTTTATATTAATTAAAAAGTCCTTTTATTAATATTGAAATTTACGTTAATTTGATATTGTAATTTTGCAGTGGTGTAGTTAAAAAGACACATGTCTCTAATTTTTTATCAACTGCAAATGGTTAAAAATATAAATACTTCTTACAGTGTTTCTTTATTAAGATGGTGGTATATTGTAAAATTTTCCCTGCACATATTGCACACTCGCACTTCTCACTTAATACACGCATGGAGGTGTGAAAATAGAATGAAAACGGTTCATGAGGATTATTTTCATTATGTAGACTACTGTGTCACCCGCACCTTATTTAGTTTCCCAGCGGTATTATTACTGGGATCTCTTCTGGACTATCTCTTCTGGACTTAGTCAGCCAGCCCGAATTTTCATAGACTCCAAAGATAACCTCTTGAGGGGACGAATGTTGGATGGCCATTTAACTTGAGTGGTCTCATTGAAGTATACTAGTGGTGTGCACTTCCATTACACTGCTAAGACTGTGAAGTCGAAAGGAGTGGCTGCCCGCTTTCGGGCGTGGCTAGTCCCCAGTAGAGGACACAGCTTAGTTGCAGATATTTGCAGGACGAATTGGCCAAAGGAGGAGGGATGTGGCACATGTTCGTAGGCTCAAAGTTGGCAACACCATCTTGTCTATATAGTGTATTATTTTTTACCATAGAATGTATTTTATCAGATGTGTCAATTTAGAAGGGCAACTCCAGCATAGCCCCAAATACCCTCGGAATCCGCACCTGCGCACACTTTTAAAAACTTTAAATGTGTGGGGCTGTGCTGTGTCACTATCGATGGGTACAACCTCAGCATATGTAGTGCGCAAGTCATTAGTTAGCACGATATCCAGTATGTCGGGCTGGAATCGCTGCTGAGGCAGGTCATATATAGAAACTCTTGCAGGGCGTGCACAAAGTAGTTGAAATACTCCTGGTGGTGGAAGAGGGTGGAACCATTTTGAAGGCGCTATCGCCACTGCCAGGATGGATGCTTGATATTTATATCGCCTGCAGCAAGAAAAACTTGGGTTATGTTTGAGAGCTTGTCTAGGTAGGCACTGTTAAAGTGCGACCTGGAGGGCAGTATATTGGGTAAGAGACTATATGTTCTGTGTTTGGTTTATATCCAATGCCCTCTGCTTCAACATTGGCGAGTTAGGGATGCTTGTCAGCATAGCACTTAATTGAATTATGTACCAGTGCAAGTACATACTCCTCTTCCTCTGTATATTTATCTACCTGTGCGGAAAACTGTGTAGGCCGGAACAGAAATGTATGCACTGACTTTAAGTGAGTCTCACTTATTGCGGCCAGGGTTATTTGGGGCCTGCTCAATTAACTCTTGTGTCTTATGGGGAATGCCCTTTACATTCCATTATTAAAAACGAATTCATCTGAGTATACTCCGACGAGTGTACGTGTCAGAGTATTAGACGCCATTTTGTGTTGTTTGTTCGACCACATCGAGTTTGAAACTTACAGTAGCCTCGGTTTTCGTGTGGTAGTTGTTATTTGGATCCGCGCATATTGCATGAAATTTTAGTAGGGGGCCGAAGAGTGCCTTAATAATCAAGTAACTTTTAATGATATCATTTTGTGAAATAATTCCGGTTATTTCATTGAGCAAATTTGTTGGGGCACTGCCTTCGGCGTTGTGTTCTGATTGGTGGTGGGTGCGCTGTGATTAGCAGGTGCCTATGTCCTAATCAGGGCAGGCTGCTGAGCGCTCGGCTTTTGATATCTCAGGGTTCGATGTGTGAGACACAGTTCTTAGGGCTTTAATTCTTTCGACTTGAATATTTGAATTCAGCTTGCCTTTACCAGACATTGGTCACTGTCTGTGGTGACATGCAAGGGTGCAGATTCTTCGCCAGTACAGGAAACTGATTTTTATACACTCGCTCGTATGTCAGCAAATTATGATAGTTCCAAGTAGGAAATGGCCTTTTTTGTACATATTTTGGCACAAAAGCTTCACTTCGTGGTCACCCTTTCTTGTCCACTTGCATCCACGCATGCATTCTATGACAGCTTGTTATTCCGGGCAGGGGAGTTGGCCAGATGCACATCACGTTTTAGAGTGTTGGTACTTGGTTCGAGCTGTGAGTAGCTTCTATCTCGCCTTGCCTACTGGCCTCTACGAGGCATTAGACTTCTTCTGGTGTTCCTTGTCAGGGTAAGTTGCATCACTTTTCATTCTTGAATTCTCGACAGTCTTTGTATTTAGTTGTAGGTGGCCCATTACACACCACACCTTTTATAAAAGAATAGTTGGTTTTACTTGCATTCTGTTGTAGGGTGTGGGCATTCCATTGAACCAGCATCTTATGCTACTGTTACAGCCTGATGACGTTGGCGAGCATGGGGAATATGGTGGTGATATCGTGTATGTACAATATGACGTGTACGTTTCTGGTGGGAAAACACTAACCAGTCCAGAGATGTCTTGTATATACTTTACCAGCTGCTCTGTTGTTATCACGTATATGGTCGATCTCCCAGGTAGCCAAGATTCCCCTTGTATTCCACATCGTTGATGAGGTAGTAGTTATTGTGTAACATTTTCCTACTAGCCATGGGCAGTTCGTGGTCGGCTCAATTAATCCACGGGTGCCCATGGAGGTAATTTAATTAACTGATCTCATTAACATTGAATTTGAAACATATACACACAAAACACTGAAACGTTTTGAACGAGTTTTTTGAATTCTGTAGAGAGTTAAGGGTTCTTAATTAAGAACTAATTTACATACAAATATGATGATGATGTGCCTTGCAGAGCACCTGGGAAATTTAGGTCTGTTTAGTTTTAGGGCACTTTACGACGGGAACGGCTGAAAGAAAGACAATTTATATCCCACGTCACTGATTGGCTTGATTAGACACACAGTCACACTCGGAAAATTATATAGAACACTTCAAATACCGTAGCCTTGCTACTTTACACCTCATTAAATATTCATGTAGCGACTGTGAGCCGATGACGTGAAGACAGTGGCAATGCCAGACTACGCAGGAGTGGTCCACGTCAAAATCATACTCTGTTGGTGAAAACGATGTTAATTCAATAAACTGGGTAATGTCCAGGTAACACCTGCCAATTTAACGACTATCACACACAGAAGCAGTCGTTCTTGCACCCTCCATTCTTAAATCACAACCCTTCACACTTTCTATTTGGACGTCAAAACTCATGCGCGCATCAACACTGCACTCGCCGCGAAACACGCATTATTGCTTATAGCGGTCAACTAACTTATAGTAGCTAATGTCTACACATCAACATTTGCAAAGTTGACTGCCATCCACATTTGCTATCTTAACTATAGCATTACAGGACTATAAAACACATGGTTTCTGACGAAAACAAAGCTGCTGAACTCCTTTTATTTTCGTTGTTCTGCTTATTTTGTGTTTACACCCTTGTAAATATCAAACATGTAAGCTATGTAAAACCTCTNTATATATATATATATATATATATATATATATATATATATATATACATACATACACACACACACACATACACAAACACACTCATATAACTTTTGTGGACTTACTATGCCTCCTTAAAAAAAAGTATCTATTCTTTATAATTATCACTCATACCAACGCCAGTACTGATTTTGAAACACGTCTCTAAATCTCTACAGAAATTTAACAATGTTGTTTCTTTCAATTGTTCAAGTGTACTCGCTGTGGAATAGTAATCTGTAGTATCTGCACTACATTACACCGGCTACACTATTTATGGTGGAATGAAACATAGTTATTGATAGAATTTTTGTGTGTAGTTGTCTTTGTTAAGTTGACTATTTTATTCAAACATAAAATTAAGGAAACTTGTCCATCGTTGTTCCATATAAATTTGAGTCCAATAATGAGTGTGCTTGAAATATTTTGTTGCCATAATAACTAAATGTGCCGGAAATGGGAATACGGGATATTCGCTGAAATCATCGTGCTTTAACGTATTGTGATAGTGATTGTTAATATTTTACTACTTAGAAGTTTATTGTTTGTTGTGCTCTAATTTTTAAAATATTTTTTGTAGGTATGACTCTTAAGTCATGTGTTTTTAAATCATATTCTTAAGCGAAATACAGAAATACAAGTTTTGGTGCTGTGTGGACAATTTTTCATCACTTTTTGATAAGGATAAAGTAAGGTAACTTTTTTTGGAATTAGTTTAATAAGTTGTAGTTGGTGTCATGCCTAACATTTGTGTGTTCGAAGTTTTAAATGCTTGACTGTCAAGTTATTCTAGGCGATTGTGCAGGTTAATTTTTTGCTTGTTTGAATTATTGTTATTTGGGCATTTGTGATAAATTTAGAATTTGAGTGAAGGGCACTGTTCTATGTGTAGAAGTTTACTTATAAAAAATCCCTTATTATTTAACATACCAGATTTGGGAGGCACTTTTCATGAACTGTCTTGGTCAACTCAAATTTAGGTTAGTTTTGTTGGCTTTAATAATATATATAGAATGTTTACTTTTAATGCAATGCGTGAAATATAAAAAGGAAAGGCAAATAACTCTGTTGTTTTGGTTATTGGGGTTTACGTGTTATATGATGTATTCACAGTAATTATCAAGTTTAGTGACGTTTCTGTATAAAAAAAAACCCGGAGAATGGTATATTTCCACACTGCTAATGAGACAGAACATGAATATATGAGGGGAATCAACGTATGACTAATTTCGTAATATGTGCCCACTTAACCTAACAGAATCTAACCCCACTATGGGTGAATCACTATTTTACATTTTAAAACTAACCTAGGATTGTAGCATTTTACACTAACCTAGGATTTTACGGTCTTACACTAACCAAGGATGGTAGGGTTTTACACTAACCTAGGATTTTAGGGTTTTAAACTAACCTGGGATTGTGGGGTTTTACACTTACCTAGGATTGTAGGATTTTAAACTAACCTAGGATTGTAGGGTTTTAAACTAAACTACGAATTTATGATTTTAGAGATTTTAAGGAACCGTAAAACATATTGGAAGAATATCAATTAACTCACCTAGTTAGGCGGCGGGTACAATTTGTCTGTCCTCGGCCAATTCAACCATACCTCACTTCACGAAACACCATGATCTTTTATAAAAACGCCACATAGGCGAATATTACGCACTGAAGCACTCGTTCATAGCTGAATATTATGCACTGAAGAACTCGTTCATAGCTGAATGTTACACACTGAAGCACTCGTTCGTAGCTGAATATTACGCACTGAAGCACTCGTTCTTGCTTTCTCCGTTTTCAAAACCGTTGGATTGGGACGTTACAACTCACCCCGGCAAAGACACAATGACTACTGAAGTGCTTCAAAAATGTCCGTTAAAAACTCATGTGACACGTCACGGTGATGTAACAATACCCACAAGCCAATAAGGTGACAGCAGCAATCATGGCGTCACCAAAAATCATGGCGTCCGCTGTAAACAAACCAGCCGTCCGCTCGTATTTTAAACTATTTTATTTAATACGTTCTACATATTTTAACATGATGCCCTCTTGAATATTAACAAGGTAAGCTGTTCAGAATTCATTAATGCGACTTTTGTTGATCTAGGACATTTCGTTCAGAAAAGTCACTAAACTTTATAATTACCGTATTCACAAATGGTTGTAGGGAATCATTAATACCCTTTCCAATACCCTAGAATTTAAATTGTACGTGGGCGTCAGTGTATTGGTTATTATTAGGTAGCCACCATTGGGTGGCTTTATTTAGTCTCGACTTTGTATTATAAATTTAATGGGAAATATTATCTTTTTAGGCTGTGTCTGAATTTAGGTATATACAAGGCCTAGTGTACTTGCATACTTCACTTAAGGCCCTGCTACAAAGAGCTGATGACTGCAGTGCCAATCCCTTAGTTACTATATGCTACAATGAAATGTTGATGGTTAGCTGGTGAGGATAGTTCTTTTCGCACCTAATAGGGGGCAGAACAATCACCAAGTGTTTTTAATTTACATTTGTTTCACAAAGATTTATTTCATGTTAATTTTTTACTTCTGTAAACACGCACAGTGTAATTCAATGTAGTTTGGTTTTTAATATTTTCACGTAGTTTAGAAATTGAGAAATTTTAACTTGTTTATTTTTATTGGGTTCCATGGGATATTAGCTACTGGCCTTTGTAATGTGTATAACTGCTTACACATACCAATTTGTTACAACTCAACGTCAAAATGGGCTCCTGCGACAAAGAAAATAAATTTAATACATCAGCAGTGTACTCAATTCGATAATCAATATATATTTGTTTACAATCGGAACTGTTAATGGTTTTCCTGCTTGAGCTTTACGAATCTACATTTCATTGGCTCATGACTTGTAACGCACATCCCTTGGCCAATCACAAGCAGTGCTGATCTGCTGAAGATTGGCTGCCGACCCGAGATAAAAGTTGAAGCTGTTCTCCATCACGGCACTGCATGGCACGGCACTGCACACCAGCCGTGACGTCACAGTCAAGTGGGCCAATTAAATTCCAGAATAGCACCGGCACTGCACTGCAGACGGTCGGCTCGTTGTAGTAGGCCCTTTACCCTTGGCACCATACTTGATGTATTAGGACAGGCAGTCTTGTCAGACTTAACAGGTATTAGCCAGCTAATTGCTTTTAATGAGTATGTATTTTGGCGAGAAAGAACTTTATAATTGCAGAAAGTTATAGGGTTAAATTAAGAATTCAATATTACTTTATTTTGACTTGCGTAACATATTGTCATGCTGATTGTATGCGATTTTGCTGTGTTTGCTTGTTTTACCTTAGTTGAATTAATTTTTTAAAACTTTTGTTAAGGTCCATTTTCCATTAATTATTAAGTTAGTTCAAAATTCTATGTCTACACATGAAGTATAGGCTGTTACCGGTGAACTGAGCACTTTCGAAAACCCTGCTTAATATCTACTTGTATAGTCCGTTCACGGTTACTACACACTTTTCTGAAGCTATGCTAAATGTTTACTTTTGGTTACCGATTACGTATCCTTCTCCTACTACATGTAAACATAAACACTGCCATGTGACTTGTACGTTTTAACTGTCAAATACTTTGTTTACTGTTTACAGCTGTTCAAAGAATCCTGTCATATTTCAAAAACCATTTCGAACGAATGTTCACAATTTAGGGCTATAACTGTGAGCTTTATGACTTAACAATGTCTGTATTGACAATAGTTCTTACAGTTATTATTTTATATTGTTAATATTTTGCCACCACTGTGTTTAACCGTGTTACAACTGTGGGGGACAGAACAGTATTATTTAACCTCTTGTTATTGATGTGTGTTGGGTATTTCGTTAAAAGGACAGTCTTAGTTGGAATAAATATTAAAATGGAGCAGCAACCAGTCCAACGAAAAGAACAGTAAATTCAAACACTCAACTCGTATCGCTTATTCTTTGTACGTAGCAGCGATAAACTTAAAAGATAGTGGTGAACATGCACACAAATAGGCGTACCGTAACTTTTATTCTGCTAATATTTCTTTTCATGGGTACTTAGTTTTTATTACGTTTATTTAATTATTTATTGAAAATTTTCTGGCTGGGCTTAGTAATTTGTTTGGGATTGTGCCAAACATTCAAATCATAAAAAACGTAAGCACGTTACACAATTGTGTTTCAAACACCTAGAGCGAAGTTACGTTGTGATAAATAAACAGACTTGACTTTTAAATAATTAACTTAATCATAAAAACAGTTCACTGTTTAATGTATAAATTTCGCCCGTCCAATATTTGCAATCACACACACCGGGCCAGCATAACGACCATGACACAGCCAAACCCTTTCACATGCAGAGGTCACGACACACGTTATAGTATATTTATTACTGCCTTGGAAATACTGACTTATCACAAAATCGTAACTTGCCAGCAATGTGTACAAACTTGATGTAATTTGAAGTATTTTTCAGAGCAAGAAAAATTTAACACCTCGTTGTGCAACAGCAACACGCCATGTCATAGCCACTTGCCAGCCGCCACTGCTGCCAACTTAGAATTTGTAATCCTCCTGCCATTACATCTAAATATATTATAATAAGTATTCAAATATTAAAATCTCTTTTCAGTTGTAAATTACACATTAAAAATCCATTAATTTTGCTGTAATAAGTATGGAAACATGTATAATTTTCCTGCTATTTCTAGCGGTGTGAAACTTCCAGAGAGAGACAGACAGACAGAAAAAGAGCACCAAGCTCCGCTCCGCAGACAGCCTATTTAAAGTTTCTTCCTCGGTCAAAAAAAAAACCCATGTAATTTGGGCCTACACACTGTATTTTGCGCTGGTATTTTTAACTGTAACAATAAAATATTTTTCCATCAGGGCTACATAAAAATTTAAATATTTCAACAGGTAACGTTTACACATAGCAGACCAAAAAACTTGGTTAAAACAATATTTTAACTGTGAACTATTTGTTACTAGCTGTTGCCAAAACATAGCTGCTTTCACTGTTTTTAAATAGTATTTAATACAAAATAAATATTACAAGTTATAAAAGTTATTGAGTTAAGTTTAATTTATTCTAAAATATAATGCTTTTAATGTTAATCAGTGTTATATAATTGAGGTATACAAGTTATTTAAAAAAACAGGTTAACATATTACTCCTAGGGTGATTTTTAAAATATTTGTTTCTAAACATCAGAAGAACCGTGAATGAATTATATGCACATTGTGTATTCTTCCACCATATGTAAAATTAATATTGCCATGCATGTCATCACTATTCATGTGTTAGTCACGTGGAACTGTGAAATTAATAAAAAGTAAATAGTTTATAAATTTGCTAATAATTCTTACACTTATATACATTTAAAAAATATAGAAACTAGTTGCCGTGAAGTGGTATGCATTTCTTTATTCTATAATTTTTTTTATTCTTGATTTGTGGGAATGTTAATGTGCACATACAAATAATTTGTGTGCTTTCTAAGAGTTCATAGAGATGTTGCAAATATGCACAAAAATTTTATATACATGCTTTTTTGTTTTATTATTTTTATAACAACAGCTGCAGTAATTTTTATGTGAAATTCCAGATGTATGTGGAGTTTTCTTTGTTAATATGTAGTTACTGAAAATGATTTGATTGAAAATTTTAAGGGTGGGAGGTAAATAAATTTAGCAAGGCATTTCTGGAGTATGCAGAAGTTAACTAAGGCTGTGTTCCAAACAACCAAAATATTCACACTTACACACACACTTATGCTGGAGTCACAATATCCCGATGAACCCGACGCAACAGCTCCGACATGACGAAATCTGAGTAGCAGCTAATGAAAAGCAAGGTCACCAGTCTGACAAGATCGCAGGCCCGACAAAAGTAGATTCTATTTATACTGTCTGTCGTGTCAGACTCGTCTGGGCGTGCAAATAATATAAATACATTACAAAACAACATTTCGTGTGTTAATCCCTACTGTAGTAAATAATAAACCAACTTGGCACCAATTAAGAATGTTCAAATTTGTTTTTCAATTCCTTTTTGTCTCTTATATGAATTCAAATATTGTCAAATGCAAAATAATCATTCACTTTATCATGAGCTTTAAAACATAAGTATTTGATATTTCAAGGATAACTTGCAGTTTTAAGTTTTTCCGACAGCCAGCCACCACACTTGTCGGATAGTTGTTGTCTGGGTATTGTGAACACTGAATGAAATATAATATGAAATTCCATCAAGCTCTGATGTGTCGGGCTGTCGCGTCGTGTTCGTCGGGCTATTGTTATTCCAGCTTTACGTGGAAGTGATGTCAAGGAGTGCTGTTACCTATCACAGTACGAGTGTGCAAGTGCAGGTTTGGGAGTGCATGCTCTGTGTACTCTGGATATTATTTATTTACATCTATGTGGTTAGTGGAGGATATGACAATGCCTCGCAAGCAAACAATTTTCCATTTTAAGTAAATATTTTCATTAATTTTAATGCATTATTTTAGGAAATAACTTTCATCTTATTTTATTGTATACTTTTAATGCCAGGACAGATATAGGTCTAATACGAAGTGTGCCGTAGCACAAATTATACAAGGACGATGTCACNATACTTTTAATGCCAGGACAGATATAGGTCTAATACGAAGTGTGCCGTAGCACAAATTATACAAGGACGATGTCACTTTCAAGCTCTGTAATTTCAGAAATTTTTACAAGTACCTTAGGATTGAACATTTGCATTGAACATTCACAAAAAAATATGACATGTAAAATTCTAAACGCCAAAGCCTCACAATGCAAAAACATAAAATACCCATACAAATAGATTAAATTGCTCTTTCAAAGTACAATAAATATTTAATAGGCAAGCAAGCCAAGCAGTGTAAAGCCTTTGAAAAATATCAAAAAGTAACTGTTAACTAGAAATACTTCACACACTCATACAAAAAGATTACATTTCTGCACAATTGCTTGTTAAAAAGTATTACGTTTCTTCAAAATATACNAATTGCTTGTTAAAAAGTATTACGTTTCTTCAAAATATACAATAAATATTTAATTGAAAAAATGAGCAGAGTAATATTAAAACGTTTTTAAAATACAAATAGTTACTTTGATGATTAGATAAATTCAAGGTATTTAGTGGAGCAATTTGAGTAAAGGAGGGCAACGCTTCAGGCCCAGTAAAGCCTCCTTTACCTAAATATACAAGTTAAAATAGTGAATCGATGGAGGCAGTCTGTAGACCCTAACCATAGCTCCATCAAAGAAAATAATCGACGACGACAATTAAAATAATTCAACAGACTACGTCCAATGTGTAAGTCGTGGCAGCACAGAAGCGACAATTAAACTTTAAGTGAATCATTGGGCAGCAGACAAAAAACTATACAAAACACGTTAGAGCAACTGAAACCATACAGAGAAGCAAGAAATTAGTTAGTCGCTGCAAAGCCCAAGACAAACACATTACTACGCCACGCAATTATTTCAAGAACACTAAACTGACCCACAAATGAAAAGCTGCGACCACGACTCACTGTTTTACAAGCTCCAGCATAATCAGTCACTCACTCAACTACGTTATTTAAACAGCGTCTCGTAGCACTCTTGTCCAAGGACGGGTAAACTGACAATTTGAGTTCATATTACAATTTAAATTAGCTGTAGCGGGCGTCAACCCAACAATATTCTTCACAGGCATAGAATGAATGCTGCACAAGGCGTGTAACAACTTATATAAACTAGCCCCTGAATTAAAAAAAGCTGACGTACAAGGAGGGGTAATCAAGGAATGGAAATGGGGGGAGAAACAGAAGGGGAGCTGAGTCTGCCAAGGAGCAGGCCGCCTTACAGAGGAGCGAATCCAAAAACGATGTGCGTGGCGGCGCCACTGTCACAAAGGAAACTAAATGCAGATATTATGAACATAACTTGATAATACTGCTTATATATATAATGTATTCACGGTAACTTCAAGATTTTCTGAAGCCCTGCAAAAGATCTACTTTCCAGCCCATTTCGTANATACTTTTAATGCCAGGACAGATATAGGTCTAATACGAAGTGTGCCGTAGCACAAATTATACAAGGACGATGTCATTTTCAAGCTCTGTAATTTCAGAAATTTTTACAAGTTAACAGTACCTTAGGATTGAACATTTGCATTGAACATTCACAAAAAAATATGACATGTAAAATTCTAAACGCCAAAGCCTCACAATGCAAAAACCTAAAATACTCATACAAATAGATTAAATTGCTCTTTCAAAGTACAATAAATATTTAATAGGCAAACAAGCCAAGCAGTGTATTTGAAAAATATCAAAAAGTAACTGTTAACTAGAAATACTTCACACACTCGTACAAAAAGATTACATTTCTGCACAATTGCTTGTTAAAAAGTATTACGTTTCTTCAAAATATACAATAAATATTTAATTGAAAAAATTAGCAGAGTAATATTAAAACGTTTTTAAAATACAAATAGTTACTTTGATGACTAGATAAATTCAAGGTATTTAGTGGAGCAATTTGAGTAAAGGAGGGCAACGCTTCAGGCCCAGTAAAGCCTCATTTACCTAAATATACAAGTTAAAATAGTGAATCAATGGAGGCAGTCCGTAGACCCTAACCATAGCTCCATCAAAGAAAATAATCGACGATGACAATTAAAATAATTCAACAGACTACGTCCAATGTGTAAGTCGTGGCAGCACAGAAGCGACAATTAAACTTTAAGTGAATCATTGGGCAGCAGACAAAAAACTATACAAAACACTTTAGAGCAACTGAAACCATACAGAGAAGCAAGAAATTAGTTAGTCGCTGCAAAGCCCAAGACAAACACATTACTACGCCACGCAATTATTTCAAGAACACTAAACTGACCCACAAATGAAAAGCTGCAACAACGACTCACCATTTTACAAGCTCCAGCATAATCAGCTGCTCACACAACTACGTTATTTAAACAGCGTCTCGTAGCACTCTTGTCCAAGGACGGGTAAACTGACAATTTGAGTTCATATTACAATTTAAATTAGCTCTAGCGGGCGTCAACCCAACAATATTCTTCACAGGCATAGAATGAATGCTGCACAAGGCGTGTAACAACTTATATAAACTAGCCCCTGAATTAAAAAAAGCTGACGTACAAGGAGGGGTAATCAAGGAATGGAAATGGGGGGAGAAACAGAAGGGGAGCTGAGTCTGCCAAGGAGCAGGCCGCCTTACAGAGGAGCGAATCCAAAAACTATGTGCGTGGCGGCGCCACTGTCGCAAAGGAAACTAAATGCAGATGTTATGAACATAACTTGATAATACACTTCTTATATATAAAATGTATTTTTCAGTTACAAGTAGGTTTATATTCTTATATTCATCATATACCTGCTAGGGCATTATTAGCTATGTATTAAAAAAATGTGTTTGTTGTTATTGCCTTGAAACTATAACTCTGTGTTGCGAGGGTTTGTTCACCATGATTTTGTAGATTGCAACAACTAATTACAGTAATAAAATAACTTAATAGGTTACGTACTGATTTTGTATCTTCATTGTTTTTTGTATTCTGCTGTAATCTTGATGATGTATATTGTATCATGATGTTATTTAATGACAAATAAATACAGAAGGGGCTAAAGCTGAAGGAGATGTCAGCAAACCAATTACATTGAGAAAAACAAATGATGCTAAGTTCAGTCGAAAAACTGGTTGGCTGCTCATGTTTGGGCCCGTATACCAGAGGTCCTAAATAATGATAATAATAATCAGTATTCCAATTTGCAATTGGGCTATCACCTGGTGGCAAGACCTTCTTTCCTTCTTTCCTTCATTCCTTTTCACTCTCCAGTCCCTTCCTAAATCGTCCAACTCCTTTCATCATCACCAACTCCTCCTGCAACACATTCCTTTCCCTCACAGTTCTCACCAGTATGGACTGCCTTCCTTTTTTTGTTTGTCTCCATAACCTCTCTAATTTTCTACTGTTTGTACCCCTACCCCTGTACAGCCCCTTAGCTAAATGTAACTNGTTTGTCTCCATAACCTCTCTAATTTTCTACTGTTTGTACCCCTACCCCTGTACAGCCCCTTAGCTAAATGTAACTTCTCCCATCCTCCCTGTACATCCTGACCAGCCTCTCCACCCTTCGCCTGTCCCTTAGGGAGCACAACCCCAACTTCTTTGCGCAGTCTTTGTTAATTTTTGAGAGCGTCCCCTATACTTGTGGTTGGTTGCGTACTCCTGGCTCGTGCTCCGAATCCCCTCCTTCGTTCTTCTTACACTCCCTCTCCTTTTCCCCTACCCTTACGCATGCGGGTTACTCTGTAATTGGTGGCAGTCTTTGATTTAAGGCCTTGTGCGGCCAAGTTATGTCACTGTTCTGTCCTGCGCCGTCTGCACTTCACGCTTGCTCGTGTTGCACTTCTACAAAAATTATGCTATGCTGATTTCAATCAACGACAACATCTAGTTGTTTTGGAGCGATGGGGCAAAATACGGTGAATCGTGGAGAACGTGTGTGTTTTGTGGTAGGGTTTTAACGGTTTTGTAATTTTGTGTGGTATGTGTGTGTAGTTGCTAGGGTGTGCGGTAGCTGCTTTCCATTTCTAAATTTTGTGTCTGGTTGCCGTTCTAAATTATGTTTGGCATTAACTATAGTGTCGTGTCTGCTGAGCCTCTGGTTTTAATGTGTCGTGATTGTTCCTGGTGCGCCGCCCAGGTTCAATAATTTATTTGATGTGCATTTTCTGTTTCCACGACTTACTTGTCAGTGTTTTCCTTTTAAATTTTGTAGCCTTGGTATTATTATTATAAATTTTTAACGGTAGGAGCTTTGGAGGGTCACTTTGACCACCTCCCACCGTAACTATATTTCATTGTCAATTTTTAAAATCATTTTATTGGATTAGAGGCTTTGATGGGTCAGACGACTGCCCTCCATTCATTCCCTTATTTACCAAATGTGTACTTAGATGAACATTTGTATTTTAATCAATTTTGGTGATCTCAAAGTAATTGTTTTAAATACGTTATCGTTTGTCGTTGGTTGCTTGTAATGGTTATTAATGTGTTATAAGTGTGTTGGATTTTGCTTTGGGTTCAATTTTCATTACACAACTTAATGTTAAGTGTAGGAACTTGTGAGTTATTACTAGTCGGGGTGATTGTGGTGACACTTTCATCTAGTGTAGTGACATGAACACTTTCAACATACCAATGAACACTCCTTGAAATAAAGTTTCACGCAAGACAGATACAGGATCATTCAGGAAATAACTTACACTTTGTGCTGAACTACTGGGAATAAAAGATGTGGTATTGGGTTTCATTCAGATTTTATTAGTTAGGAATGGGCCAAAGGAACTCCAAATAGGTGTGAAAAGAAAATTTAAAATTGCTGACTCTTTATTTAAACTTAGAAAAATTCTCCAATATCTGGTTCAATCTTTTTCTGCAGTTTGATTAATTCAAATGATTCACCATTTTTACAGTGTGTAATTAGGGGAATGAAAAATCTGAAAAAACCTCAAATTTAAAGGAATAACTTTATTGCAGGGTAAATATCTAGTTTAGGGGCTTTTCTGAAAATAATAAAAAAAAANGTGCTCCCGCACTGGCGTCAGTCTGTAAAGCTCTGGGCTACTGGTTTACATCATACTCTTTATAAATTTTGCCATCGCACCTTGTTCTGTGCAAAATCATAAAGAAATATACTTTGTCTAAGCTATGAAGTACATTTAAGAACAAATTGTGCCCCTCCGGCTTTATAATAAGGTTGGCGACACCTTGGGTATTATCGGCGTCATCTGTGGCAACATGCCGCCTGGCGCTAAGCAGCGTCTCTACAAAAATGTGGCGTCTTGAAGAAACACACAAAAATTAAAATTTCACACGCCTATGCCCCCTTCTTACACATGGTACTGGGATCCTATCCCTAGACCCACTTCTGGGATCTACATTAACCTGTGTTAGGTTGGGGCCGAGGATTAAAATTGATTAATCCGGCAATAATTAGTGACGCG
>NQII01001231.1:236903-260514 GCA_002778355.1 Clitarchus hookeri
AAAAAAAAAAAAAAAAAAAAATATATATATATATATATATG
Source organism: Clitarchus hookeri (assembly GCA_002778355.1). Taxonomy (NCBI): domain Eukaryota; kingdom Metazoa; phylum Arthropoda; class Insecta; order Phasmatodea; family Phasmatidae; genus Clitarchus; species Clitarchus hookeri. The sequence goes on from NQII01001231.1 coordinate 236,945, forward strand.
ATGTAATTATTACTGAAAGCTCTAACTCTGTAAAATGGATGTGTGGATGGCAATTACCATTAAGTTTTACATTAAGTTAAAATAAGAAACCTATTAGGGGTGATATTAAACAAATTATTTTATATATATACATTAAGAGAAAATTGAAAACAAAATAAATATGAAGTCAATATTTACTCTAAACAAAAGCTTTAAGGAAAACAATCTATAATAGACTTATTATAACGTGTGCTGTAAATGATAGTGCAAGGTAAAGCTTAGGTTGTATACAAATGGTACAAGTTAAAGTTTATATTGATATTATTTTGAATTTGTGTAAATGCAACCTGTTTATATTCACTTCAGTTATGTATTTTCGGAACAGCAACGTTGTATGAGACTATTATTAAATGCTGTCAATTCTGATATAGTGTCATGCTACTTATTTGTGCCTTGTCACACCTTTATCTTTAAGAATTGCCTCAAATTCCTTTCTTCCTCGCCTTCTCACCGTCGCCTTCCCAATTTACCTTTAACCCACCTCGCTGCCCATCTTTGCCTCTTCTCCAGCTTCCATCCTCCTCTTCCCCATAATGGCCCAGACTGTGGCAGCATATTCTATTATCGGCCTAGTCATAGCTTTATAAGACTTCACCTCCCTACCAACCCCTTTCAAGACCCTTCCCAGCATTCCCATTAAGCCCTTTGTAATATTGCAATTTTTGAGGGGTTATGTTTACTGTTGGTCAGACACATTTTAATTAGATATGATTACGGAATACTTGCTTAAGTTGTCACTTCATTTAATATAATTTCCAAATTACGCTTTATTATACGAGTTAAACAAAATGCAGTATAATCTTTGGTTAATTTAATAGTTTGACGTAGAAATCATGTGTAAGTATATTTCATTTGTTTCTAAAGAATATTCAGAATTATAATTTTGTTTATTATTAATAATATTCCCTAGAGGGTAAAAAGCATTAAATGTATATTAAACAAAAGCACAAAGAAAAATTATCCTGGTTGTTTCTAGTCTCCCCATTGCTGATTGGTGGAGAGATGTGGTGTGGTCAGACGACAGCCAATTGTAGGACAGATAACAACATAAGTAAGGCCAAAGTAAAATTGAATAATATTTTCTAGCAGAATTATTACCAACACCGTCAATGATAGACACGTGTATTTAAAAAAAAAAAAAAATTAAATTTTATTTGAATAGCAAATGCGATTTTTTATTGTAATGATGAAAACGATACAAAGAAATTATATAATTGCTACAAATGGAGAATAAAAAACTAGTAACAATTATTTAATTTTAATTTTTTTGAAGACTTAAGGGATGGTTGTATATTTTTTTATGAGAAGATGAATGGAAGAATAAAATTGGTAAAAGGAATTTTGGCTTACTAATTCCATATGATTTCTTCACACGTGATTCAACTGAAACGTAACAACCGGCACCCAACATATTGATTGTATTGTGATTCTACTGAAATGTAACAACTGGTGCCCAACGTGGGGCTCAAGAGTTATCTTCTAGAACTTCAGCAAAGAGAAGGACCGGACCATGCCCAAGAAAGAATTTTTTGCTACATGTCGAGACGTTGGGAGAGAAGAAATGCAGTGCCCGAGGTATGCTGAGAACATCTGAAGTACGTCTGCAGATGCGGTGCACAAGTCTCCACACCGAGGGACATCGTGGGAGCATTTTTCAGTGAGACGCAAGTACAGAAGAGAGAAAAAAATTAATTTGTTATGTGTTTTGCAGGTTTGGAGGAGAAATTTTACCTAATTGTGACAAAAATTGTAATTTTTGTTTTAAAATTAGAATTTTTAGGATTTGAAGACACTATAATTCTTGAGGCAAAAGTAGAAAGTCAAACACTTAGTATGGAGAAAATGTTAGGTTTATTATTAGCAAAAATTGAGGCAATACAGAAGTGTAATGAAGCTATGCAAAAAGAAATGCAAACGGTCAAAGAGGATATTTTGGAAAAATTGCAAACAGGTAGCGAAATCATGCAAAAAGAAATGCAAACAGTTAGTGAGGGATTAGAAAAAGAAATACAGATGGGGTTTAATAATTTAGAAAAACAATTTGGAAAGTAGTGAAAAAAATTATAGGGAATGGAAAGAAAATTTAAATTACAACAAATTTGAACAAAATTACGGGGTTGAAGAGTTGAAGTAGTTAAACAAAACAAGGCAGGGAATTGTAAAGAGGAGGTAACCGGGTAAACAAAGTTATGTATCAAGAGATGATAAGGATGTGTTATATGCAAATGAGAATCTGATTTTTGAAAGAAAAAATAAACAGTGAATAAAGATTTTGTAATTAATAGTGGACCAAAACAATACATGCAGGAGGGTAAATTAATGTTNAAAAATAAACAGTGAATAAAGATTTTGTAATTAATAGTGGACCAAAACAATACATGCAGGAGGGTAAATTAATGTTGTGGTAATTTTCTAGTTTAGGGGCTTTTCTGAAAATAAGAAAAAAAACTCCAGAAAGTGGTATATTTCGACTCTACTAATAACGTAGAACACGAATATACTAGGGGCATTAACGTACGACGAATTTCCTAACATGTACCCACCTAACCTAACAGAACCTAACTCCACGATGGGTGAATCACTATTTTACGTTTTTAAACTAACCTAGGATTGTACGGCTCTAAACTAACCTAGGATTGTAAGGTTGTACAGTAATATAAGATTATACAATATTAAAAAAATCTCCGATCAACACCCTACAATCACAGACTACATGGGAACCCTATAATCCTACGTTATTTTAAATAACTACAATCCTAGGTTAGTTAAAATCGCTACAATCCTAGGTTAGTTTAAAAATGTAAAATAGTGATTCACCCATCGTGGGGTTAGGTTCTGTTCGGTTAGGTGGGCACATATTATACAATTAGTCATACGTTAACGACGCTACTATAGTCGTGTTCTGCGTTACCTACGAATACTCCAAGGTTAGTATAGAAAGAATGTGAAATTGTGCTGTATAAACGTCCGGAAAAAGCCTTGTTTGACTTACGTAATATAACTACATTTGCACGTTAAGCTACCGGATAGGATTTGTGGGTTTCACACTAAACTACGAATTTAGGATTTTAGGGATTTAAAGGAACGTAAAACCCACACAAATAATATAAATGCACTCACCAATGTAGGCGGGTTGTACATACTCTTGTCAATGGCCCATTCAACGTCAGATCACTAGATGAAATCACAGTTTTCACGAAGCACCACATACGCGAATATAACGCACTGAAACACTCATTTACAGCCGAATATATATACAGAAGCACTCGTTAATAGGCTAATATAACGCAGAAACGTAGTCTTGCTTGCTTTTTTTCCGTCTTAAATCACGAACGAAGCACCATCGAACTGACCACGACCGCTGCCTGCATGCATACTAACGTATGACCCGTGATGTCTTATGCGCCCGGCAGATTGCGTGAATATGCTATGCGTAGCCATTATTAATGGCGGCAGACGTTAACAGGCGTAAACATCAACTTTCGCGATTTCTTTAAATATGTTCTACTTATTTTAACATTACGCCGTCTTGAATATCAACAAGGTAAGCTATGCAGAACCCGTTAATGCAACTTTTGTTGGCATAAAACGTTTCATTCAAAACGTAAACAAACTGTCAGAAACAGTCACCTCACAAACTTGTTCAATTTTTTAAAATATGTTGTACTTATTTTAAAGCTATGCCCCCAATATATTCGTGTTCTACGTTATTAGTAGAGTCGAAATATACCACTTTCTGGAGTTTTTTTTCTTATTTTCAGAAAAGCCCCTAATCTAGAAAATTACCTCACTCAGAATACTTATACTCTGAAGTTTCTCCTATCTCCTGCCCTGGCCATTTATTAGTGCGTTCATACCTTTCCCCTCTACCTAGTAAACCTTACTATCTTTGTTTTTTTTTACATTAATCTTCATTTTATTCCTTTCTGTTCACCACCTTATTTGTTCTACCTCTTGCAACTTTCTCCCCACCTTTGCATACAGCGCACAATTGCCTGCAAACAGCCTCAATTGACCATCCACCATTATCTCCAGGTCATTACTGTAATGGTGAACAACAAGGGGCCCAGCAGAACCCCTGATGTAACTTCAACTGTAATAAATTAGGAGCCTAATGATTCATCCACAAAATCTTGAGTTGGTGTACACTTGTTTAAAAATTCAATGCTGATTTTACTGACAATGACGTGTATTCATGATTAATTGAATAGATTAATGGTTCCATATTTTACAGTCAAGTCTGTATCACTTATCCATTCTGTCCCAGCTTGTTTAAAACTCAGATGTCTTTCCTGTCTAGAATGTTCTGGAGCAACCCGAGTGCACCCGGACACCTCCACACTCTACTCGCCAGATACCTCGCCCTATGCAACACTCGCGACCCCTCGCTCATAGTCGCTGCACAGACACTCATCAGCGGCAGTCTCTGTCACCTTCATCCGTTGCCTGTCCTTTTCATTCACCATTCACTGCACTTCACCAGGTGGCTATCACAGACAGAAGACGCTCTGGTAACGCCGATATTTATAGTGTCAGCGCCATAGCAGAGAGCATTCTTCATACATTGGCCCACGCCGAGGTAGGAGTTGATCAGAAAGTTCACCCATTAGTCTGCAGCCACTAACTCTTCCAGAGGGTGGGGGGTGACACCAGTTCAGGTCAGCTGTCAATTTTCCCTTCCTCACCTGCCTGGCGATGTAGCGAGTCCACCTTGGTGAGGGGCTTCTGGAGGATCTGGTCAAGTCAATGGTGACCCACCTACCATTGCGTTGTGAGTGGATGCACACATGGCTGGCGGACAGTCTATTCGTAACACTGCAGCCTCCTCAAGTCTGTCTGACCCAAACTGACTCACCAACTTCTGGGCCTTCATAGAGCGCCAGTCTGTCAATGTGGACAATCTTAAGCTTCGCCCGTGAGCTGTGTCGACAAATCTAAACTACATAATTGATCTATGTGATGGAAGCTTTCTAACACATGGGACCTAACCTCATCTCTGTCTTTAATTAGTGGTGTTTGTATACTTTCCATAAAAATTCATAGCCGAGTCTCAGCAAAAAAAAGATGAACTGTCATAAGGCACAACAGCAGGGAAAAGTTTTCTTTGTTATTTTTGTGAAATGTTAAAACATTAAAAATTTTCTTAGTTAATATTTCTGGGCAAAATATATATATATATATATTTTTTAATGTAATAAAAATAATTACCCCAAAAAATGCACAATACAAATAGTAAAATTTTAAGCACAATTTATATGACCAAAATAGTTATATAAAATTTTAACATTATACAAAATATATACATAATAACTAAAATATTATTAAAATTCTGTAGGACTTATCTGAAATATTAAAAAATGTTGGGTACCCGTCCACCCCTGTTCGGAACAAGAGTTCCACTTTATGTGTCTGTGCAGTCTCTCCTCCGTCTCTGCAAACAAAAGCATCTTATGTATTTCCCATTNCAAGAGTTCCACTTTATGTGTCTGTGCAGTCTCTCCTCCGTCTCTGCAAACAAAAGCATCTTATGTATTTCCCATCGCCCCACACAAAAAAAAGTCTCTGGAAGGTTGGAGAACATACCTATTCCCGGCTTCTGAAACATCAAAGTAGTGTTCTTCTTGATTTCACATTCGCCATGCATGCAAACAGCAGTCTCCTGCAGAGGGAATGGAGGGGAAGTAGCAACATNTTCTTCTTGATTTCACATTCGCCATGCATGCAAACAGCAGTCTCCTGCAGAGGGAATGGAGGGGAAGTAGCAACATTTAGAGGAAATAAGCGCATGGCTCCACGTCGCATATGTGTTCAGACCCTCCGCCATGCAGCAACACCACTCAACGGGGCCTAGCCTTGGTCACCACACATGTATGTGCGATGTATCCGTAGGTCTCCATCTCCATGTAATATGTAGCATAACTCTTAACGCTATTTCTGATGTGTGGATGTTTGCAATAAATGGGACAACCATCGCATCCCTCTTCTCCTGAAGAGGATCGCAGCAGTGTTCCACTTGTGTAGAGGTCCCACAGCTCCGAGTGGCTAGTCTGCTCCCATAGGCCACGTCCATGCAGAACAAGTTGGCTTGTTGTTAACTTCAGCATATATCGATGCAACAGACTAGAGATACTCATTTGTAAAAACGGCATTGATTTTTAAACAACTTATACATAAAGTACATCGGAGTACGGGGTTTTGCCCTACCATTTAAAAATATATATATGCTTCGAAATACCCATATTAATAGCTTAACAACTATTAATAATTGTACCTCTTGATAATTTACAATGTGTACTTATGTAATTTATACAATTCCATTTGCATAAGTGTATCCTTAATAAACACAATATGCCCTACGCTCCATTTAGGTTAAATATAATATTTTTAAAAACCTCTATTAAAACATATATAACAAAATTTGATTTTCAGGATGCCNTCCATTTAGGTTAAATATAATATTTTTAAAAACCTCTATTAAAACATATATAACAAAATTTGATTTTCAGGATGCCTCAGAATCCAAAATCAGAGAACAAGAGAAATTGGGCTTGGTGGAGTTAAGCCCATTACTAGTGCTAGGGTTTCTATAATATTTTGTTGCACTTTCTACATGCGCTTTTTCAGTTTTGTTTGGAGAATTTGGATCCATCACTAGTAATGTAACTGGTATTAAAAACTGGAGGTAATTATCTAGTGTAGGAGCTTTTCTGTAAAAAAAGAAAAAAACCAGAATAGTGGTATATTTCCACTCTACTAATTATGCAGAACACAAATATACTAGCGGCATTAACGTCCGACCAATTTTGTGATATGTGCCCACCTAACCTAACTGAACCTAACCCCACGACGAGTGAATCACTACTGTACATTTTTAAACTAACGTAGGATCATAAAGTGTTAATCTAACCTAGGATAGTAGGGTTTTAAACTACGCTATGATTTTAGTCGAACCTCGGATTTTAGGGTTTTACACTACGCTAGGTTTTTAGGTTAATCTACGATTCTAGGGTTTTACACTACGCTAGGCTTTTAGTTTAATGTAGGATTTAAGGGTTTTAAACTATGCTAGGATTTTAGGTTAATCTAGGATTTTAGGGTTTTAGTAACAGTTATACACACTGGAAATCTATGAATCAACTCACCTAGGTAGACAACCCATTCAACTGCCATGCATCTTGCCTCAATCGACAAAACATCACAATCTAATAAAACATATAGTAACACCCGCCACATAGATGAATATTACGCGCAGAAGAACTCGTTCTTGCACCGTCCAATCTTAAATCACAAGCCTTTGCACGGTAGGGATTCGGACGTCACAACTCACGATCGCAAAAAACACATCCACATTATCTGGCTTCTGAACTGATACCAATGGCTTCTCAACTTCAACGTAAAATCCCGTGACGAAGACTTATACTGTAAACAGCCAATAAGGTGACGGCACGATGCACATTTGTTCACATCACTAATGCATTACTTCACCAAATGTTAAGGCGTACTATCTAAAAAAAGAGGCGGGCCGCTCATACTACAGTAGAGCACCCCTTAACCGGAATTGCCTTGAACGGAACTCCCCTTATCCGGAACTAATTTTCCAAAAAAATTTAAACGTCGCAAAGTTGTGCCATAACTTTCCCGTGCTCGCAAGAGGTCTCTCGTTGCTCACACCAGACTGTACATGCCTGCTAGCTGGTAAACAAGCTGCATGATGAAGACACAGCCAGCCCAAGTGGCACAGCTACAGCTATGCTGCATCGTGACACAAGTTGACTGTGACTAATGGCAATGTGCGACGCATGCCATTGGTTTTAGTGGTGTGACTTTCAGAATTTAGTGTTCTAACGTGTTAGTGTACATGTACCGTATTTTGGCGTGTATAGACGCACCAGAAGTTTTTGATGAAAGATTAGGGATAATTAATATTTTAAGTATAGGCCGCACTGAATTTTTGTATTCCCGTAAATATTGCCGGGCCTCGTCGTGCTAGTGCGGCAACAGCAAACTATGGCAACTTCAAACTAATAAATTTGCTGTTGAATGTTATTGTTGCCGCGCCACCTGGCCTCCGCCTGCTGAAAAGTAGCAACAGCGCAGTATTCTGCGTAAATAAAACTTTTGTATTTATGTCAAAATGCCTCAACACTGCGTTTAAATTGCGGAACATGTGCGCCGTGCGTAGCCTGCCAGCTCGGCCGGCTGTTGCCGGGCAGGCAATGGTATGGTGCATGTGTGCGTGNCTGCCAGCTCGGCCGGCTGTTGCCGAGCAGGCAATGGTATGGTGCATGTTTGCGTGCAGCGTCACACATGCACAGCTACTGCTGGCTGTCTCATTCGGCGAGAGAGAGAGAGAGAGTGTGACAAACAAAAAAGAGGAGGGAGGGAGAAAGAAAAGAAAAGGAGCGAGCAAGCTTGCATGGTGCTGGGCGGCTACGGTTGCGGCCTGGGAAGGGGGTGGTGGTGTTGGAAAGGAAGGACGCCAAGCGAGAGGGTGAAAGAAAAAAAGAAAGGAAACGCGCAAGCTGGATGGTGGTTGGAGGTGGGTGATGCAAAGCCGAACAGTCGAGGACAGGCAGGTTAATAAAGTATGGTGCGACCTATACATTTTTAAACACAAGTGATGAGCTATTAATTTCTTCTTATTTTTTTTGACTTCCTTAGAAACTAAGTTAAAACATTAGAGCATATTTTTCGTTGGCAAATTTCTGAACATGGTTTAGGTGGAAAACATTTTTTACGCCAATATCTCGTAAATAAGCCGCACCCCACTTTATGTAATTTTTTTTGTAAAAATATGCGGCCTATACACGCCGAAATATGGTACTTTGTAAACTTGGTCTATAATACGTCAGCCCTGCTCTTTTAAATGTATGTTGTGCCGACGTGCCGTGCCATGCCGTAAGGGAAAAGACTGTCAACAGAATTGACTATACTTCCAGAAGTTTTATCAGATGTGCATCAACACAAACAGTAACATGATATTCAAATCTCATTTACTCTCACAGAGAGATAAGAAACCCAGTGGAGAGATAAGAAACCCCAAGGTTGAGAATGAAGGTCATTAACACAGCACCTGGAGTTTCATGACTCACATTTCATAAACAGTACCAAGTGTTTTTTTTTTTAATGGTTTTGTAACTTTTAGGATAAAACTAATAATTTACACTCATTGATTTCTTAAGTTAAAATAATGTGCCACATATACACGAGTTCAGACTAAAAATGTGTTATTTTTCACACCATCCCACCCTCATTTCCCACAACCGGAATTTTCCCACAACCGGAATAGCCCTTCCCTCGACGATTCCGGTTGAGGGGTGCTCTACTGTATTAACTATTTTATTTAATACATTCTACTTATTTTAACATTACGCCCTCCTGAATATCTGCGGCCGGTAGGTAGCGTGGGAAACAGCAATGTGCAGCCATTAAACATGGCGACCGACGTAAACATAGGTGTCGAAGTGCTCGTACTTTTGACGAATTTTTAAAATATGTTCTACTTATTTTAACATCAAGCCCTCTTCAATATTAAAAAGGTAAGCTGTGCAGAACCTATTAATGCTACTTTCGTTGGTCTAGGACGCTTCCTTCAGAAAAGCAGTGACACTAGATAATTACCAAACCGGAATATTTGAAATGGCCCTCTCCATTTAACGATTAACCTCACACCAAAGTTAAGTGGTGGGCCTCAATGAAAATTAAATCACCTGTTTTTAAGCTTATAGATCTTTATAGGAAACATTGGTTCTCTCTTTCATTCTCTTATAGTACACTACCAGATTAAGAAGAGATAGGCCTACCTCTTCCCAAGTTATTACAAAATTCTTATTTTCCATATTTTCTAAAATAATGCTTTGCAATGACCATACATTTATTAATGGTGCGGCAATCTTCTCCCAAAAAATACCTCGGCTGGAGTAAATTTATGAGCCCTATGAATGATGTTGAAGATAGAAACAGCAAATACAAAACCTCATCCCAATGATGTTGAGTATCAGACTGAAAACCACGTAATGCAATCTTTATATTTCAATTCACACAGGTTTGTCTCCGGGTGATACAGGGCTGTTTGTACCATTTTAACCCCCTCCCCCCATAAAATTCAAATCCCTGAATTCGCTTGACAAAAAATATGCCACTTTATCAATTACTAGTAATATGGGCAAACCAAAAGCACTATATAACTGTTGCATTACAATTTGATAAATTTTGCACCCTTAAGAGTGTGCCAGGGAAAGAAAAAACAAAATTGACTAAAACTGTCTATGGCAACCAAAACGTATGCATAACCGGTGGTACCTCTGGGCAACGGACCCATTATATCCAAATACAAACCCAAGGATACGTTGCTATCGAACCTGCATACTTTCCTTCAGGTTTTTGGTTTTTTATTTATTGTAACGACTGAACCCTCTTCAGTCGTAAAGAGGGTTTATGCACATTACTTGAATTTGTTGTATACTAGAATTTTGTGTAAAATTGTCAGTATTATCTACAGAAAAACATCAGGAATAAATGTAGTAGTTTTTAAAGGTTAGATTTTTGAATTTCTAAAATAATTCCGTACAAGAGTCTAATTGTTTTTTGTTACATAGAATTNTCCATTTAGGTTAAATATAATATTTTTAAAAACCTCTATTAAAACATATATAACAAAATTTGATTTTCAGGATGCTTCAGAATCCAAAATCAGAGAACAAGAGAAATTGGGCTTGGTGGAGTTAAGCCCATTACTAGTGCTAGGGTTTCTATAATATTTTGTTGCACTTTCTACATGCGCTTTTTCAGTTTTGTTTGGAGAATTTGGATCCATCACTAGTAATGTAACTGGTGTTAAAAACTGGAGGTAATTATCTAGTGTAGGGGCTTTTCTGTAAAAAAAGAAAAAAAAAAACCCGAAAAGTGGTATATTTCCACTCTACTAATTATGCAGAACACGAATATACTAGCGGCATTAACGTCCGACCAATTTCGTGATATGTGCCCACCTAACCTAACTGAACCTAACCCCATGACGAGTGAATCACTACTCTACATTTTTAAACTAACGTAGGATCGTAAAGTGTTAATCTAACCTACGATAGTAGGGTTTTAAACTACGCTAGGATTTTAGTCGAACCTCGGATTTTAGGGTTTTACACTACGCTAGGCTTTTAGTTTAATCTAGGATTTTAGGTTTTTAAACTACGCTAGGTTTTTAGGTTAATCTAGGATTCTAGGGTTTTACACTACGCTAGGCTTTTAGTTTAATCTAGAATTTAAGGGTTTTAAACTACACTAGGATTTTAGGTTAATCTAGGATTTTAGGGTTTTAGTAACAGGTATACACACTGGAAATCTATGAATCAACTCACCTAGGTAGGCAACCCATTCAACTGCCGTGCATCTTACCTCAATCGACAAAACATCACGATCTAATAAAACATATAGTAACACCCACCACATAGATGAATATTACGCGCAGAAGAACTCGTTCTTGCACTGTCCAATCTTAAATCACAAGCCTTTGCACAGTAGGGATTCGGACGTCACAATTCATGATCGCAAAAAACACATCCACATTATCTGGCTTCTGAACTGATACCAATGGCTTCTCAACGTCAACGTAAAATCCAGTGACGAAGACTTATACTGTAAACAGCCAATAAGGTGACAGCACGATGCTCATTTGTTCACATCACTAATGCATTACTTCACCAAATGTTAAGGCGTCCAATCTAAAAAAAGAGGCGGGCCGCTCATACTACAGTAGAGCACCCCTTAACCGGAATTTCCTTGAACGGAACTCCCCTTATCCGGAACTAATTTTCCAAAAAAATTTAAACATCGCAAAGTTGTGCCATAACTTTCCCGTGCTCGCAAGAGGTCTCTCTTTGCTCACACCAGACTACATGCCCAATAGCTGGTAAACAAGCTCCATGATGAAGAGACAGCCGGCCCAAGTGGCACAGCTACAGCTACGCTGCATCATGACACAAGTTGACAGTGACTAATGGCAATGTGCGACATATGCCGTTGGTTTTAGTGATGTGACTTTCAGAATTTAGTGTTCTAACGTGTTTATGTACCGTATTTTGGCGTGTATAGACGCACCAGCAGTTTTTGATGAAAGATTAGGGATAATTAATATTTCAAGTATAGGCTGCACTGAATTTTTGTATTCCCGGACTTCATCATGCTAGTGCGGCAACAGCAAACTATGGCAACGTCAAACTAATAAATTTGCCGTTGAATGTTATCGTTGCCGCGCCGCCTGGCCTCCGCCTGCTGAAAAGTCGCAACAGCACAGTATTCCACGTAAATAAAACTTTTGTATTTATGTCAAAATGCTTCAACACTGCGTTTAAATTGCAGAACACGTGCGTCGTGCGTAGCCTGCCAGCTCGGCCGGCTGTTGCCGGGCAGGTAATGGTATGATGCATGTGCGCGTGCGGCATCACACACACACACACACACACAGCTACTGCTGGCCGACTCATTCAACCAGAGAGAGAGAGAGAGAGAGAGAGAGAGAGCAAGAGCAAGACAAACAAAAAAGAGGAGGAAGGAGGGAGAAAGAAAAGAAAGGGTCCGAGCAAGCTTGCTTGGTGCTGGATGGCTGTTGTTGTGGCCTTGGGAAGGGGGTGGTGGCGGTGGAAAGGAAGGACGCCAAGCGAGAGGGCAAAAGAAAAAAAAGAAAGGAAACGCGCAAGCTGGATGGTGGTTGGAGGTGATACAAAGCCAAACAGTCGAGGACGGGGAGGTTAATAAAGTATGGTGCGACCTATACATGTTTAAACACAATTGATGTGCTATTAATTTCTTCTTATTTTTTTTGACTTCCTTAGAAACTAAGTTAAAACATTAGAGCGTATTTTTCGTTGGCAAATTTCTGAACATGGTTTAGGTGGAAAAAAATTTTTACGCCAATATCTCGTAAATAAGCCGTACCCCACTTTTTGTAATTTTTTTTGTAAAAATGTGCGGCCTATACACGTCGAAATACGGTACTTTGTAAACTTGGTCTATAATACGTCAGCCCTGCTCTTTTAAATGTATGTTGTGCTGACGTGCCATGCTGTAAGGGAAAACTGTCAACAGAATTGACTATACTTCCCGAAGTTTTATCAGATGTGTGTCAACACAAACAGATCACCTGTTTTTAAGCTTATAGATCTTTATAGGAAACATTTGTTCTCTCTTTCATTCTCCTATAGTACACTACCAGATTAAGAAGAGATAGGCCTACCTCTTCCCAAGTTATTACTAAATTCTTATTTTCCATGTTCTCTAAAATAATGCTTTGCAATGACCATACATTTATTAATGGTGTGGCAATCTTCTCCCAAAAAATACCTCAGCTGGAGTAAATTTATGAGCCCTATGTATGAATGATGTTGAAGATAGAAACAGCAAATACAAAACCTCATCCCAATGATGTTGAGTATCAGACTGAAAACCACGTAATGCAATCTTTATATTTCAATTCACACAGGTTTGTCTCCGGGTGATACAGGGCTGTTTGTACCATTTTAACCCCTTCCCCCCATAAAATTCAAATCCCTGAATTCGCTTGACAAAAAATATGCCACTTTATCAATTACTAGTAATATGGGCAAACCAAAAGCACTATATAACTGTTGCATTACAATTTGATAAATTTTGCACCCTTAAGAGTGTGCCAGGGAAAGAAAATACAAAATTGACTAAAACTGTCTATGGCAACCAAAACGTATGCATAACCGGTGGTACCTCTGGGCAACGGACCCATTATATCCAAATACAAACCCAAGGATACGTTGCTATCGAACCTGCATACTTTCCTTCAGGTTTTTGGTTTTTTATTTATTGTAACGACTGAACCCTCTTCAGTTGTAAAGAGGGTTTATGCACATTACTTGAATTTGTTGTATACTAGAATTTTGTGTAAAATTGTCAGTATTATCTACAGAAAAACATCAGGAATAAATGTAGTGGTTTTTAAAGGTTAGATTTTTGAATTTCTAAAATAATTCCGTACAAGAGTCTAATTGTTTTTTGTTACATAGAATTNGTTTTTAAAGGTTAGATTTTTGAATTTCTAAAATAATTCCGTACAAGAGTCTAATTGTTTTTTGTTACATAGAATTCTCAATGCATGCTTCTGCATCTTAAAAACTTTAATGCTGTCAATAGAGTGATCCCAGAACATGCCATAAAGACATGACCAAATGAAAATAGGCAAAGTATGACATTTTTGCAGCTTCAAGACTTACTTCTTAGTGCATAAAAGTAATAAGTAGTAATGTTGCAAGTAATAGTGATTGATATATGTGGGAAATATTTATTTTTCCTATATTTTTGGGGTTTAATGTAATTATTCAGTGTTTAGAACTTGGTTGCAACTTGTATTTATTTTATATATTTTCAAAATTTATAATTTAATTTCAAGTCGTTTTGACAGTAGCAATGATCACCGTAAGGTGATGCAACACATTTTTCTTTTATTAGTAAGCTAAGGAACACGTAGTTGGCTGTTGTAATATGGTGCAATATAGGTAGGATGAAAAGGGTCGTGCTGTGCAAACGTGATGAGATACACGGCTGCGTTGTGAGGGGTGTTTGTGCTATTTTAAGGTATGACCGCATCACGCAACACCTTGATTGGGCATTTTTTGGTGGTGCAATAAAGTTTTGAGAAGATACTTATAGTAGGCACGGCCTTCGTTATGCCCCAATACCAGTCAGAGAACCCATGATGGATGTTTGAAGAGTACACGTGAGTCGCGATTGCAACTCGCACCGGCAGCCCCCGTGATCTTTTTTTTTCGGAAATTTTTTGGACCAACCTAAAACTACTAAATAATTTCCGCCGATGTGAGTGGTAATTCATTCAGGGTGCCAGGAGTGTTTATTTTCACTCCCGTCTTTGTAAATATCCTCGCCATTCGAGTGTTTTTGACTGCAGAATAATTGATACTGTGATCTCATCTGGTTGCAGCTTGTGTGTTATGAACTGCATATTTTTCTGTGCCGCTGTTGTAACTGAAGTTTAGAGCGTAATAAAACTCAGTTGAACTATATTTCTGGCTCGTCTGATTATTTCATTTTGGCGTCTTTACAAACTAAAGTCTCGGTGTTCACATCCGACTAAGTTAGGCGAGCTAATCTTCGACTGTGTCACACTTGACGCACTCTTGACATTACAGAGTTTTGAAATTACGTGTGACACATGGTGTTTTTACAGTTCATTGTATTATCTAGATACAAGCCTAAGAATTTGATCTGCATTGTTTGCTCAATCTTAAACTTTTCTGGGAAAATATTGAAAGTTTGTACGTGCTTACTTTTTATAGAATATTGCACAAGTTTGGTTTTGTCTACGGTGATTAGCTTTAAACCACATCATCAGTTTCTTGACACCAGCTGTCGCAACTTCCAAGGATTCTTGAACTGACCTTCCAGAAAATAATGAACTAGTGTCATCTGCGAACGTTAGGGCCTACATTTGGGTTAAATCACTGATAACCAGCAAAAACAATATTGCTCCCAAAATTGAATCTTGTGGTATCCCATGTTTAACTATCTATTCCCCTGGATGAGAAAATTCCTTTCAGATTCGCTTGCCTGTAACCTGTTGCCTAAGTGATATGTTAAACATTTATGGAAATTCTCTCTTACTCCATAGAACTGCAGTTTGTGTAATAGAATAGAATGTTTTACGCTGTCAAATGCCTTTTTGAGGTCATAAAAAAATAATAAATGGTATTTACAATTGTTTAGAGCTATTAGAATTTCATTGATAAGCTTAAAAGTCACATTATTAGTTAACATATTTTCCCTAAAGCCAAGTTGTTGATATATTAATAAATTGTTAGATTTTATGTGGGTTAGTTGTCTACTAAGAATTACTTTCTCAATGAAGGCACTTTAATGGCAAGGGCAGAAGATAAGGGAAAGCTTCAGAGTATAAGTATCTGGGGGTGCTGATTCACAGTGATATTAGGTGGAAAAAGCAAGAACAGAGAGTGGTAGCAAAGGGAAGAAGGGCATTGATAATGCTGGAAGGGTCTTGAAGGGGGGTTGGTCAATGGGGAAATGAAGGAGAAAGCTTGTAAAACTATGATTAGGCCAATAATAATAGAACATGCAGCCACAGTTTGGAACCAGTATGTGGAAAAGGAGGTATGGGAGCTGGAGAAGATGCAAAGAAGGTCAGCAAGAAGGTGAGGATGAAAGGAATTTGAGGTGGAGCTCTCTAAGGGACAGGCGAAGAATGGAGAGGCTGGTCAGGATGTACAGGATGGTGAATGGAGTGGGATACTAGAGNGGGGGGGGGGTGTTTAGTGGACATTTAATCAAGGGGCTGTACAGGGGGACAGGTACAAACAGTAGAAAGTTTCAAAGGTTGTGGAGGTGGGCGGAAAGAGGAAGGCAGTCCGTGATGGTGACAATTGTGAGGGAGCGGAATGTGTTATGGGAGGAGTTTGTGATGGTGATGGGGTTTGGGCTATTTAGGAAGGGACTGGAGAGTGAAATGTGATGAGGGAAGGAAGTGCATGCCACAGGGCGATAGCTGAACTGCAAGTTGGAAGAATAATTATTGTTATAAAAATTGTTTTGAGAAAAGGTAGTCAATAAAGATATGGGTCTATAATTGGATGTACAGGTTTTTTTTCGCCTTGTTTAAAAATTTGTTTAACTACTGCAACTTTCAATCTGTTGGGAAAAACACCAGCCTCAAGCATGTGGCTCACTGAGAGAATGCACACTGCTTAATTAGTTTGTTGCTTAGGCCATCATATCTGTGGGGTGTTTTTGTTTTCTTACCTAGTAGTGGTAGTGTACAGAGCCATTATTCTAGGAAATCGTTGGCCAAAAACTTTATATAGTATTTAATCATAATTTATATTTGGAGCACTGGCACAGAGTGAGTCGGCAACATCAGTGCGTGTAGTTTTATCTCAGTAAGCATCGGTACTGGAGTAATTATTCTTTAGTAAACAGATGAGACTTCACAAGTCTGGAAAACCTGACGAACCTGAAAATAGTCGATGAAACCTGGAGAAAGTCGGGGAAATTTGATTCTTGCATTCTGTAGTAGACATAATACGCACACAGATAATTATGCAGATGGACTTGAGATAGTAATGCAAAAAGAAAGAGCGAAAAATAGTTGAACAGCGAGGACTATATAGCCAATTAACTGTGAATGGTACAATGAAGACTACATAGTTGAACATAAAGGTAAATACCAGGGGTGGCGGAAGGTGTTTGTAATTAGGGGGTCAAGGGTCAGGAATAAAATTAAGTAGTTTAAATTAAAATTAACGCTAGCAAGTATCACAATGTTGCAGAAAAATTCTTGCACTAACTTATTGAGACTTAGGCAAAACTTACGTAAGGCCTGTACTTTTTGTTTATTTTAACGTAGTAACTGATTCATTTATATACAAATATTTGTTCATACAAATTCTATAAATACTGCACCATTCTATTAGAAGCATATTTGAAAATAATACTAAAATTTGTCTGATAAACTGAACCATACAGCAGATTGATCATNACTTACTGGTTCTGCTGCCCAGGGTAAAGACAAAACGTGGACAACTTAACAAAGACAGGGTCTGTTGCTATGGCTTGCTTGCAATGATGCGTGTTCATATACAAGTGACATTTTTATTTAAAGTTATCATAATTTATAATGGCATATTATTTCCAATGCTACTGTATACAATCTTTTAAACTTTTGAAATGCTACATTCTCAGTCACTCATAGACACATACTTTCCGCTTGCGCTGCAGTGCGGTGTCTGGCTTGTGGGACAGCTGCCAGACAATGGTATTATTAGTTTTTGGCATGAGTGATCAGTCATTGTTATGTATTATTAGATGGTGTAGTAGTATTTTCACTTTGCAAGTGTTTTCGTGAATGTTTTGGAGGAGTTCTTTCTCAAGTCGTTACACATGCCTGGTAAAGGAATACTTATATTTTGTTGCTCAAGAGGCATATTTTTTTAAAGGAGGTGCAGGTATGAGGTTTATCCCAATTACAAAATATTTAACTGAAAAGAAAATGAAAAATATTCAGAAATTACCTACTGTATTTGGGTAGTAATATATTTACACTTATTAATTTTGTACATTAGTAATTTACAGTAAGTCAGTAACCATGTATTTAATTTAATAGGAACTTTTTACTTTAAGCTTTTAATGTGTTATGATATTTTACTGTTTGTGAAAAATTTTTATAATTAATAACTGTTTATATGTAGTCAAGTACATTTGAATCTTGAAAATATTGAAAAGACTTATTAATACTGGCAACTGCTGAATTTATTTTAACATTACATTATGCCAAATTATAATTCAACTTTTCTGAACAGGTAACCATTTAATAAAAATGAGGAAAGTAATTATTTTTACTCACTTCGAAAACCAGAATTAGGTAATTATTAAGTTTAGGGGCTTTTCTGTAAACCCTCCCCCCTCCCGGAAAAGTGGTATATTTCCACTCTAATAATTACGCAGAANAAGTGGTATATTTCCACTCTACTAATTACGCAGAATATACTAGGGGCGTGTCTTTTAAATAAGTAGAACATATTTAAAAAAATTGAACAAAATTGCTAAATGAGCAGGTCAGCTAGTTTGTTTACGTTTCTGAACGAACCATCCTAAACCAACAAAAGTTGTATTAATGAATTCAGCACAGCTTACCTTGTTGATTTGCGGGCATAGTGTTAAAATACGTAAAACATATTAAAAATAATAGCTACTTGTACGAGTAGTTAAGTGAGTTTGTTTATGTTTATTAACGTCTACCGCCATTATTAATGGCTGTGCATTGCATATTTCACGCAATCTAGCGGCCGCAGATGTCATTACGGGCCGTACGTTAATATGCCAGTGTCGGGCCACAGGTGCGGATCGCGGTGAGTAAGGTGTTGCTTCGTTCGTGTGCGTTGTTCGAATCCTACCGAGTGAAGACTTGTGATTGAAGAATGGAGAATGCTAGTGCGAGTGGTTCTGTGCGTGATAGACGCCTATGTGGAGGGTGTTGCCTGGACGTATTCGAATTTGCAGGATTAACGATGTTTTGGTCACTTTTGTTTGACTTTTTGGTAGATCACGGGGTACTGTCAAATGAGGTAAGGTGCGACAAATGCACGACTGCAATTGAATTGGCCGAGGACAGCTAATTCTTTCGCGGTCATCGGTTTGTTAGAACCCGTGTCTGTAAGAAATACAAGGTACTTTGCAATTTTAAAAAATCATTTCGGCACGAGGCATGGTTTGGAAAAAGTCATTTATCAATTCAGATTATCTGCAAGATTACGTATTTGTATTTAACTATTCCACATCCTCGCACCAAATATATTATTCGTATGTGTCATGTTAGTTTGCCAACTGTCGTGGATTGGTTGTCCTTTTGTCGCGAGGTGATGGTTGAATGGTGTATGCGTGAGACAGGGTGTAAGATAGGGGGGTTGGTTCATTCATGGAAATAGATGAGGCTAAGTTTGGAAAACATAAATATAATAGGGGTTGAAACGTTCAGGGTCAGTGGGTTTTCGGCGGGATCGAGAGACGTACAAATAGTATATTTCTTGTCCTGTCGTTGACCAAACTAGCAAAACGCTCCTGAACGTAATCACGCAATACATAGAGTCTGGAACGACAATTATTAGTGACTGTTGGCGCGCTTATAATTGTCTTTCAGAGTGTGGCTATGAGCACATTATTAATTTTGCTACTTATAAACATTTATAGAAATGCTTCAATAGTAATTTTTTGTTGCAAGGAAACATCATAGCATTTGGCTGGAGTAATTTCGGGAAACCAATAAATACCGGAATTGGGAGGGCTTTTAAGTAATGAGTAAAGAAGCACAGCAATTGTTCCTCTCTCCAAAACCAATGGCATACTTGCTAAGCTACTGTTACAGTTAGCTAGTATCTAAATAAGTTGAAAGAATCAAGTATTCCTTTTTGTAGTAACAAGTGCCTAATTAGCAAATGTAACGAGGTTACACGGCCCTGTGCCCCATTTCAAACCAAATACAATAAAATAGTATATTTGCCAGCCTTTCATTTTTGCAAAACACGTTAAAGATGCTTCTGTCATGCATCGTAGTGTTATGAAAGTATTATGTGCAGTGAAGTGAATATGTAAAGCGTAAAGATTTTAGTTTAACATTTTCATAAAGTTACAACGAATATTATTTTTTGAACAAATTATGGCAGGTGCAAAATATCATTTACATAATTGCTTTAGCGACACATTAAAAACTAAATGAAATAATATGATTAGTTTTCAGGAGACAGTGATGTTGACATAGCAATTTACGATTTTAACATTTACACTTGTCTTAAAAGTGTAAGGGTTGGATATAAAATGAAAAATGTTAATATTTACTATTTTTCAAGAGGGCACATGCATATCAGCCCAAGGAGTTGAACATGTCATGCAGTAAATCTATTAGGCCTACATGAAATAAGAATGTAACTTAATGGTTATGCTTGGAAAATGTTTTGTCGAATGAACAACAATTGAGAAATAGGGCAGAATGTAAGAAAATGGTATGGGTAAACTTTGAATATACACACAAGGTGAGAAGAGAAGGGCAGTCAGGAAAAAGAAAATAAAGAAAAATCAAGGGAGGGGGTAGACAAACAACAAATACTAACCTTCAAAACTAAGGTAAAATGGAAGAAAATAGGATGGGCAAATTTTTTGAGACACAAAAGACAGAAAAGAAGCGAGGAAACGGAAAAGAAAAAAGAGAGGTAAAGTTAAGTCAGGAGAGAGAAGAATAAAATCGAAGTACTGTATGAGGAAAGTAGTGAGGAAAAAAGGAAGGAAAATGGGACACAAAGTGAGAATGGTAGGAAGTAAAAAGAAAAGAAAGAAAATTAATTAATGAAGACAGACAGTATGCAAATTAGGGTAGTAAAATAAGTACAATTTTGTGTATATTTTTCTTGTAAAATAATAATGTAATATAGGTAATGGTTTTACTAGAGGAAAAAGTTGTAAAATAATAATGTCAGAGAGGCAATTTTTATTTAAGGAAAAGTTTTATTATACATACTCTTATGAAATGTTTCAGCCAGGAAGACGACAGCATAAAAAAAACGCTAGTTGCAGAAGGTATTACAGGAATTAAGATCAAATTAATATAGAAAAATTATTAAAGAAAGGTCACAAAAAAAAAAAGAATTTTTGTNAGAAAGGTCACAAAAAAAAAAAAGAATTTTTGTTTCAAAATGGAAGTGAAACTGGACTCAAAAAGGAACTAAATTTAGCAATGTACATTGAGTATGGACATTATGGTGTCACAAAAATTGTAAAATAGATACGTTTCCTGTATATTTAGGGATATGTACCATGCTGTCTCAAATGTTATTGTAACTTGTTTATTATGTGCACAAACCCAAGTGAAGAATCAAAAGTGTCAAGGGGCCGTGGGAAATGTGTTGGNGTTTCAAAATGGAAGTGAAACTGGACTCAAAAAGGAACTAAATTTAGCAATGTACATTGAGTATGGACATTATGGTCTCACAAAAATTGTAAAATAGATACGTTTCCTGTATATTTAGGGATATGTACCATGCTGTCTCAAATGTTATTGTAACTTGTTTATTATGTGCACAAACCCAAGTGAAGAATCAAAAGTGTCAAGGGGCCGTGGGAAATGTGTTCGTTACTGAACCTTTACAAATAGTGTGTGTTGATTTATTTGGACCTTTGCCCACAGGGAAAGGGGGTGTCAAATATATCCTAGTTGCGCTCGATGTTTTCTCAAAATATGTAAAATTATATCCTATTAAGGGGGCCACTGCCAAAGTGGCAGCAGAAACAATTATGGACGACTATGTTGTGAATATAGGGCAACCTAAGAAATGATGTCAGATAATGGACCCTAATTTAAAAGTAACAAGTGGAAAATTTTGTCTGCTGTGAGGGAGTTAGGTAGGATGTTGAGACTGTCCTGCCACAAAAAAACACAGCATGTGGATGACAGTGTTAAGTGAAGTGGAAAATTTGATAAACTGTTGCTGGCGTGAAAGTACGGGTGCTACTCCAGTCAAAATAATGGGTAAGGGAATTCCAAAGACTGTATTGCAGGAATACATTGTAAACTAGGAAATCAAAAGGGTAAAGTAATTGAAAGACTGGAGTTGAAAGCTAAACAGTGCAAGGTGGGATGCGACAAGCATTGTAAACCGGTAGTATTTAAGGAGGAGGATGAAGTGTTAGTGGCCACACACCATCTATCATCCCAAATAGATAAAAATATTAGTTAGTTTTTAAAACTATGTGAAGGTCCATATAAGGTAGAAAGGAGAGTAGTTCACAATGTGTGTAGAATAAACAATGCAAATTGGCACGTGACCTTACTCAGGCCCTGGAAATCAGAATAATAAACAACAAGCAATTAAAATAATTGAGTAAAGGGAATAAATTTTTTTTATGTATCTAGTGTTATGTAAAGAAATGTAAATATGTAACAGTCATGAGGAAAAGAACTGTTTTCAGACAGCAACTAAAAGGTAATTGTATTTTAAGTGTATTAATGTAAATTTAATCGTATTAATGTCTCACACTAAATAGCTAAAGGAAAATAATGTTACTAATAAACAAACGGAATTACATCAATGTTAAAAAAAAATGCATAAGAACAGTTGTAGTGAGAACATGTTTATATATTATATAAAATAAGGATACAATGTGGTATATAAGGAATTATATAGGTATGTTATGTAAAATTGACTTGTTAAGAAGAGATCAGTTTTTTTCTTGTATTGAAATAGAAATATTTAATTTTGCTGAGAAAAAAAAGACACTTGTGAAATGTTATAGATGGAACAACAAAGGTAACTTACGAGTCATATGGAAAATGTTGTAAACCAATTTATTTTTTTCCAGAGTGGTGTTGTTATGTTGTAAACCAATGTTTTTTTTTTCAATGTGTTGCTGTAATGTTAACTATAGTTAATGGTTGTGAATTTTCTTTAAATTAAGTGGAAAAAACATGTTGCAGCAATGATAGTAAATCAACTTTAAGGTTTATTTCAGTTTGGACCAAATTCATCAAATTTGAATACTTGTAGTACTATTTTATATTATTGTGTATTTATGTTTGTTCATTTACGGAGATTTCATTTGTGTATATATGTGTTTGTACACTTGCATTTATATTCTTACTGTATACTAGTGTTTGTACACCTTTACCCAGAAATGGTTATAGTTAGGGTTTTATGGAGCTAAATAAATAAATAAAACAACTTACCATTTTTAAAGTACAGGACTGCAACTGTATTGTGCATTTATTCTTTGTGTGATGTGGCAGGCTCTAATCTGCTCTCTGCTGCCTCCTTTGTATTGTTGCACCATTCTACTCTAGTGTGCATTTTAGATAGCGTACAAAGCATCGGGAAGCTAGTCTTTCTTCTGGAACTAACTATTTAGTTAAGCCAGTATTGACTTGTGCTTCAACTCCTGGCTTGTAGCAAACTGTGGTTTGAGAATTCCCTTGTAGGCAGACTGCCCTGGATATTGTGTGT